>OU342740.1:322164751-322698543 GCA_910589775.1 Avena eriantha | reverse complement strand
CTGCAATGACTGTAATGGATCCATAAGCTGCGTTTATGGAAAAAGAACACACAGCAATGACCACTAGTTGATCCATATTGGTTTGTGGAAAGAACACACATGCAATGACTCTAGTGGTTGATGTCCAGTGTGTGGTTTGTGGAAAGAAACACACATGCAATGACAAGTGGTGGACCCATTGTTGGTTTTGTGGATAGAACACACATGCAATGACTCTAGTGCTAGTTTTAGTATAGAACACACATGCAATGACTCTAGTGGGTCCCACATGTGGTTTTGTGGGAAAGAACACACATGCAAGACCACTGATGATCCATAGAGTTGGTTTGTGGAAAGACACACATGCAATGAGTCTAGTTGGATACATGTGTGGTTTGTGGAAAAAGAACACATAGCAATGACTCTAGTGTGGTTTTTGGTTTTAGTATAAGAACAAATATGCAATGACTCTAGTAGTTGCATCATGTGTGGTTTGTGGAAAGAACACACATGCAATGACTCTGGTTGATCCATATGTGGTTTGTGGAAAAGACATGCATGCAATGACCACTGGTGGATCCATGTGTGGTTTGTGGAAAAGAACACACATGCAATGACCACTGGTTGATCCATGTGTGGTTTGTGGAAAGAACACACATGCAATGACTCTAGTGTTGGTTTTAGTATAAGAACACCACATGCAATGACTCTAGTGGTGGATCCATGTGTGGTTTGTGGAAAAGAACACAGATGCAATGACTCTAGTGGTTGATCCATGTGTGGTTTTGGAAAGAACACACATGCAATGACTTTGGTTGATCCATATGTGGTTTGTGGAAAGGAACACGGATGCAATGACCACTGGTGGATCCATGTGTGGTTTGTGGAAAAGAACACACATGCAATGACCACTGGTTGATCCATGTGTGGTTTGTGGATAGAACACACATGCAATGACTCTAGTGCTAGTTTTAGTATAAGAACACACATGCAATGACTCTAGTGGGTCCACATGTGGTTTGTGAAAAGAACACACATGCAATGACCACTGGTTGATCCAGAAGTTGTTTGTGGAAAAGAACACACATGCAATGAGTCTAGTGGATCCATGTGTGGTTTGTGCAAAAGAACACACATGCAATGACTCTAGTGCTAGTTTGTGGTTTTAGTATAAGAACAAACGTGTAATTACTCAAATGGATCCATATGTGGTTTGTGGAAAGAACACACATGTAATGACTCTGGTTGATCCATATGTGGTTTGTGGAAAGAACACACATGCAATGACCACTGGTGGATCCATCTGTGGTTTGTGGAAAGAACACACATGCAATGACCACTGGTTGATCCATGTGTGGTTTCTGGAAATAACACACATGCAATGAGTATAGTGGGTCCACATGTGGTTTGTGAAAAGAACACACATGCAATGACCACTGGTTGATCCATAAGTTGTTTGTGGAAAAGAACACAGATGCAATGAGTCTAGTGGATCCATGTGTGGTTTGTGGAAAAGAACACACATGCAATGAGTCTAGTGCTGGTTTGTGGTTTTAGTATAAGAACAAACATGCAATGACTCTAGTGGTTGATCCATGTGTGGTTTGTGGAAAGAACAAACATGCAATGACTATGGTTGATCCATATGTGGTTTGTGGAAAGAACACACATGCAATGACCACTAGTGGATCCATGTGTGGTTTGTGGAAAAGAACACACATGCAATGACCACTGGTTGATCCATGTGTGGTTTGTGGAAAGCACACACATGCAATGACTCTAGTGTTGGTTTTAGTTTAAGAAACACATGCAATGACTCTAGTGGTGGATCCATGTGTGGTTTGTGGAAAAGAACACACATGCAATGACTCTAGTGGTTTATCCATGTGTGGTTTGTGGAAATAACACATATGCAATGACTCTAGTGGTTGATCCATGTGTGGTTTGTGGAAAAAACACACATGCAATGAATCTAGTGGTTGATCCATGTGTGGTTTGTGGAAATAACACACATGCAATGACTCTAGTGGGTCCACATGTGGTTTGTGGAAATAACACACATGCAATGACTCTAGTGGGTCCACATGTGGTTTGTGGAAATAACACACATGCAATGACCACTGGTGGATCCATAAGTTGTTTCTAGAAAAGAACACACATGCAATGAGTCTAGTGGATCCATGTGTGGTTTGTGGATAAGAACACACATGCAATGACTCTAGTGCTGGTTTGTGGTTTTAGTATAAGAACAAACATGCAATGACTCTAGTGGTTGATCCATGTGTGGTTTGTTTAAAGAACACACATGCAATGACTCTGGTTGATCCATATGTGGTTTGTGGAAAGAACACACATGCAATGACCACTGGTGGATCCATGTGTGGTTTGTGGAAAAGAACACACATGCAATGACTAGTGGTTGATCCATGTGTGGTTTGTGGAAAGAACACACATGCAATGACAGTGGTGGATCCATGTGTGGTTTGTGAAAACAACACACATGCAATGACTCTAATGTTGGTTTTAGTATAAGAACACACATGCAATGACTCTAGTGGTTGATCCATCTGTGGTTTGTGGAAATAACACATATGCAATGACTCTAGTGGTTGATCCATGTGTGGTTTGTGGAAATAACACACATGCAATGACTCTAGTGGTTGATCCATGTGTGGTTTGTGGAAATAACACACATGCAATGACAATAATGGATCCCTAAGTGGTTTGTGGAAAGAACACACATGCAATGACCACTGGTGGATCCATGTTGGTTTTAGTATAAGAACACACATGCAATTACTCTAGTGGTTGATCCATGTTTGTTTGTGGTTTTATTAGAAGAACAAACACCCTCTCTCTCTCTCTCTTTCTCTCTCTTTCGTAGAAGCCCAAACATGTGCCCACTCTGTCTGCTACGCCCTGATTGGTTGTCACAGCTGTCACGCGGATCGTGCGTACCAACCGTTGATCCTGTGTGATCCAATGAGGCTCGTTGCACATGTCGTGCCCTTCATAGGACAGCGCGAGACAGCACGGACGTCTTCCTCAATGAGAATTCTACAAGAAGGAACACGATGCCGTCCATGGAAAAAGTGGCTGAGTGGTCATGTCATGTTTAATCTAGTCTGCAAAGGCTACAAGTCTACTACACGGCAACTGGTCATCCACGGACCACCGACTATACTATTTTTTACTACGCAGCGCGCCTACACTCTCACTTCCGTCAGGCCCCCACCACACGAACCTTCTACGCGGCAGCCGCAGCCGAAAGAGTTGTCAACTGGGGCCCTCGAGGAGGCCTAAACGTCCCCGCATTAAAAACCCAGCCTATTGGGTCCTCCATTCGCACTCATCCACTACTCTCTCTTCCCTATCCAGCAAAACACCACAATCTTGAACGTACTTGCACGAACCTTCTCCATGAAACCAGTGCGTGGGGGTGAGTGTCCGGGCATCGCCGCCAGGGTGGTGCTTCACGCGGCAGATCTGGAGGAGCATCACGCAGCACAGGCCGAGGAGGACGTGCAGTTCAACCCCTTGGGGGACCATGTGCACGCCGGTGCTGACGACTTCGGAGGCGCCGATGAGGGCGTGGAGTTCGACGAACACGCTCCGCTCGTGTACCCGGAGGTACATCTATTTCTACATGTTTCATATTTTCTGCTCGAGCTTAATCTATCCAGGCGTCATAAAAAAATATAGTCCTAATGATTAGATGCAACATACGAACCGGTACATGGAGAGATCTAGTATGTTTTGAATGAATCCACATTATTTATTTATTAATAAGTTACCAAGAACACAAAACACATTAATTTAGGAGCGAGCTGGGGAGACGGTCGTAATGAACTGATGAACCTGTATAGACATGTTATTGCATCGAAAGTAACTTGGAATGGTGGAAGGAATATATATTTATTATTTTTCTCATTTCGGTCTGTATTCCATACATTATAGGTGTATTCAAGTGAGATGGACTCTGACAAGGAGACCAGGGACAACAAGAGCCGCCATGTAATGAAGAAGCTAAAGATCGGGATAATCCCTTTCCGCACTCGACTTGAGGAGCCAACCCGAGGATTGCCAGCTTGATTCCGCATGCGGTTGGCATCGGTAAAAGCCCAGCTAGTAAACACAAGTCGGCGACCAAGGCTAAGCACGCTGCTTATGGCAAGTTCCTGAGGGAGTATGTCAAGAACGGCCTAGTGTCCCCTTACTTAGGAATCATCAACTCCTAGCCGACCAATCCCATCACTGTGTTGGCCCGGCCACTAATAATATTTAGTTCTCTTACCGTATCTAGACCCTTAAACTATGTGGATTTCTATTTTCGTACCCTTCAAATATATTCAAGTTCATTTGTTTATGTTGTTAAAGTTCAGGTGGCATACTCGTTATTTTGCATGGATAGAGGGGTGCCCCCGACAGATATAAGGGTTATCCTGTCCGCTAGATCACAGAGGATCAACGGTTGGTGGGAAAAACTGAGTACAACTGAATTGCCATGGTTAGACACGAGGGAAAAAACGTGACTCCAGGTACGCGTGTGCGGTGCACGGGGCGGTATCAGACACGTGTGGCCGTGCACGGTGCATTAGCCTACGCGGTGCACGGTAGTGCAACGAAACGCTGCTTCCCTTCTCCTTTAATAGAGGCCTTCCCACTCCCACTCATCACGCACTCGCTCACTCAACTGTTTCCACTGTCCCATCACCTTCTACAAACGCTCAACAAAACCCCAACCACACCAGCAATGGAGAAGATCGGCGCGGTGGCCATCGGCGCCTCCAAGGCAGCCGGCGAGGAGCCCCCTGTCCCCGTCCCCGCATCAGCTGTAGCCTCCGGCGAGGAGGCCTCCGCCGGTCTCGGACAGATCCCGCTCGGCTGGGACCCCTACGAGGAGGTTGTCTACATAAGGCCGGAGAACCCCTACGACACCAGCATCGCCGACCCGTGGTCTGAGGTAACCAGGGTTTCCCCCCCTTCCCTTGTTCTTCCCCCGTTCCCATCGTTGGATGCTAGATCGTATGTTATTAGGGCTCGGCTGTTCATATTTTTTACAGTAGCTAATCCTATTGTGTTAGATCTCGATTTTCGATGAATCCCCCTGTTCGTAGTTGGGATCAGTATTCGATTTGGTTTGAGATTTGGGGAATAATTGGGAGATCTCATTCGGTTAATTTATGCAAAAAATCAATCCCGATAATCAAAGTATCTCAATCATTTCCTTATTTCACTCTTCTGTTTTTTTCCAACAGGAGGATAGCAGCGACCTCATGTGCTGAGGAGGCTAAAGTCCGGTCTGTACAACAACTTCTTCGCCGCCGACGTGTACAGGTGCCCCTTCTGCCCCACCAGGAGGCTCCACGGCACGGACTTCAACTCCCTCGTGAAGCATGCCGAGGACGTGAGGACCTGCGGCGAGTCCGTGAACGTCCATGGCTTCAGGGCCAAGCACCAGGCTCTCGGTCTTCACCTCCGCAACCTCCAGAAGGTGGCTATCGAGGAGGGTCGCATGCCCCCAATCAGACCCAAGGTGCCCAAGGTCAAGGGACTGGGCAGCAAGAAGTGGAGGAGGCACCAGAGGGAGGAGGCGGATGCCCTCCTAGCAGAGGCCACAAGGGGTCACTGATCAGCTGTTGTTGCTGCTATAAAGCAGCTTCTTTTGTCTTGTCTGTGTTCAAGCACTCCACTGCTGCTGCTGAGCAGCCTAATTGTCGAACCTCGTTAAGTACCGTACTATATAACCTATATTAGCTGCTTTATCTACATCTGCTCTGTTTACTGAATTTATTTATGGTGCTGGTTTGTTTTGCTGCTCTAGATTTGCTACCATATTGGGGAAAACGATCGCAAAAGGAACAATGAATGAAGACAGAAGCTGCTCTAGATTCCCTACCTTTTTGGGCAAAAAAAACACAACTGTTAGAGAGAGATGGGAAAAGGCGCTCTTTAAAAAGGCCACTTTAGGCGTCATGGCGCACGTAACGGCCAAGCCTTTGACCAGACGGCACCCCCCTCCGAGCGCATGTGAGGGCTTCGGAATATCGGGAGGGCAAAAGTGAGGACAAACGAGACACAATGTTGCTATAGCTAAATCTGACAAAAAGTTGAATTTGTCTTTACCATGCAATTTGGCTAGAGCTCCACAATGTAGCTATTCTAAACCCCTAAACTATGTGGTGCATTGAAACCTAATGCTTTTCCACCGACACGTGTGTTGCAAAGTTGATTGATTGTGCATGCTTACACAAGTGGCCTACAGAGAATCTTATAGAAGCATGGGCAAACGAGCTTCATTTTGGCAAATTCGGGACAAGCTTTGCACAATTGGCAGGCCTGATCGGCTGGGCGGCTGCCCCGGGGTGCAGGGATGCTAGGTCCATGTCTATGCTTACACTTCTTAAACTTGTTAGGAATTAATAATAACTTTACACTTCCTTCTATCCTATCACGTTACGTCATGTCAGCACCGCGGACCTGCTGCGGATCGGCAACGGGACGGTGGTCTACGTGACCGGTCTCTGGCACGCCAAAGCCACGTCGCACACCCGTCCCATCGCCTACTGAGACGGACGCCGAATTTAATCGCTAGGATTGGAAACCATCGGCGCTCGCCCGGTCAAACTTGCTTCCGCATGGGTATGACCGGAATATTGGTAAACGGAATTTAAGCATCGCCTTCTGTCTCCTCAGCACATCACTGTGCAAAAATCCCCAACTCATTCATTCCGTCGGCACCGCCACCGCAAGAACCATCGACGCTGCCACAGGCACCGCCTCAGCCTGGCCATACCACCGCAACAGATCATTCCACCTCCACACCCAGTCCCAGCCACCGCTACCGAAACTAGGCCACCGCCGCCGCATTAGCTGCTGCCATGGACACAGAGTACGGCGTGTTTGGTGACGGGAGTGACTACACCGACGAGTACACCGTCACCGCCCATGGCACCACCAAGCTGATGGTCGTCCACACAATTGCGTCAGCAGAGGTGGCCAAGGTCATCGCAATGTACGAGCGGTGGCTACAAGATCCGATGGACAGGTACAAGATCGTCGGCCTTGACCTCGAGTATACCAGAGATAGGAAGAGGACGACGCTTTCGCAGCTGTCCATGCGCAACCACTGCCTACTATATCACGTATGTAGGGCCAAATCTGTATGCCCGGAGCTTCGCGAGTTCCTACACAGGAGGGAGATCTACTTCGCCAGCGTCGACATCAAGAACGACACTCCGAAGCTAGAACAGGATCTCCTCCTTCATGTCGTCAATCATGTCGATCTCCAACGTTTGTGGAGGTACCCGGATGGCGGTACAGGGAAAGCCGACATGGCTAGACTCACTTCTGACATCATCGACCGCGAGTATGCCGGCATAAAAATCGAGTTCCCGAAGCACCTGCATGAGCGATGGGAGTGGAGGCATCTGGATTACGATGCGATCAAGTACGCAGCCAGGGATGCGCATGTCTGCTACGAGATGCTCAACAGGATCTGGCGGGTGGGTGAGTGTGATGTTTACCACTAATAGTTTCGCATTTCGTTTCTAGTTTTATCTCGCCTGTATTTTATCTCGCATGTATTTTCTAAGCATTATGTGTGTAAGAACCAAGCTCGTATGATCCCTGTGCTATTAGCTACTTAACCTGTATGAATTACATTCCCCCTTTTGTATGCTCAGCATTCATTCTTACAAATTCTATCTGTGCCATTTGCATGCGGCAGAATCCAGGACTGACATGCATAAGGTGTGATACAGTCATAAGTCATAACCAAACCCAGATTATAGAGAAGGATACAGTCATAAACCAGATTATAGTTTGACAAAGGTAATACACAATAGTTCGTAATTTCTCACATAGTGTACTTATGAAATAACATGTTTTCATAAACACAACAATCATGCACTAATAGTCTACATCCCAGCCTGTTGGAGAAGGCAACCGATCCTAGGATGCCTTTGGTCGCTTGCCCCGGTTTGTAGATTCATCTACGATCCGGCATCTGGGACAAACAACCTGCCTTGGTGCTGGTTCAATGATGCGATGCCTGGAACGAGATTTTACAATCTGGCGGTACATCTCGTGGCTAACATACCCGTCAATTGCAGCGTACTTCAGATTAGGTTTAGAAAGTGGCTTATCATCCTAGTAATCGTGCCCTAAACGCCTCCACGAACATCTCGGCAATCTGTCCTTCATGTCAGCGTACCACGGGTCTATGAGTTCGGAGGCAAGAGCTGATGGGTTCGTAGCATGGAAAACAAAAAATTTCTACCGCAAGAACGAACAAAACCCAGATCTAATCTAGATAAAAGCCAAGATCTAATCTATTAGACATGTGCAACGAGATAGATAGGAACTAACCATCGTAGATCCGAAAGTGTTAACGAGATTAGATCTCGTGGTTGATGTAGTCGATCACTTGCCGATCTCAAGATCGTGTGGACGATCCTTCCGGCGTCGCGTTCCGGCAGCGCTTCCGCAGTCGGTCAAGTGGACGATCCTTCCGGCGCCGCGTTTCGGCAGCGCTTCCGCAGTCGGTCACACGTGCGGAGTGGAAGCAGACCTTCCTCTCCTTGTTCCAGCGAGCAGCGGAGGTAGTAGATCTTCTCCACGGAATCCCAGCAGCACGACGGCGTGGTGGTGGTGGTGGAGTAGAGAATTCTGTAGGGCTTCGCCTATGCCTGTGCAGAAGAAAGGAGGAGGAGAGAGGCGGCAGAGATTGGGAGTTGTGGGAGAGGGCCAAGAGGGGGCGCCCCTGCCCTTCTATTTAAGGGGGGAGGCGCGCCTGGGGAGGGGGAGTCCTAGTAGGACTCCCCTCCTATGGCCGGCGGTGGGAAGGGGGAGGAGTCCTCCTCCCCCATGAATCCGTGTCTTGCCCCACTGGGTTTCCTTTGACCCTTTCTTGGTTTTCAAGCAAACTCCAAGAAATCCTCTAGAACCTTCCAAAACATTCCGAAACCTTCTAGAATCTCCATATAAACACTCCGGAACATTTCCTAACTTAGAAAATGATCCCCAATATATGAATCTTATTCACTGGACCATTCCGGATATCCTCGTGATGTCCCGGACCCATTCCGAGACTCCGAACAACATTCGATGTCCAACGCACATTCCATATCTACTTAAAACAACTTCGAACCTTAAGTGTGTCACCCTACGGTTCGTGAATATGTAGACATGACAGAGACACATCTCCTATCAATAACCATCAGCGGGACCTGGAGATCCATAATGGCTCCCACATACTCAATGATGACTTCGTGATCGATTGAACCATTTACATACGAAAACAATTCCTTTTGTCACGCGATACTATACTTATCTGAGGTTTGATCGTCAGCATCTCCATACCTAGTTCTACCTCGTTACTGATAAGTACTCTTTACTCGTTCCGTGATATGTCATCCCTTGTGACCCAGTCACATGCTTGCAAGCTAACTAGATGACATTCCACCGAGAGGGCCCAGAGCATATCTATCCGTCATATGGATGGACAAATCCCAATCTTGGTCCATGCGCTTCAACACATACTTTCAGAATACCCAATGACACCTTTATGACCACCCAGTTACGAAGCGGTGTTTGATGTCATCAAAGTATCCATCCGGTGATGGTGATTAACATAACCTCATGGTCGAAGGATTAGGTTACTATGTATTTGAAAGCCTATAGCAATACGAACTTAATGACTTGATCTTAAGCTACGCTTACTATGGGTGTGTGTCCATCACATCATTCTCCTAATGATATAACCTTGTTATTAATCACATCCTAATGTCCATGATCAGGAAACCATGATCATCAATTAATCAACAAGCTAGTTCAACAAGAGGCTTACTAGGGACTCTCTTATGTTTACAAAACACACAAGTATTAATGTTTCTGATTAATACAATTATAGCATGGGATGTAAACATTTATCATAAACATAAAGATATAATAATAACCACTTTTATTATTGCCTCTTGGGCATATCTCCAACAGTCTCCCACTTGCACTAGAGTCAATAATCTAGTTAAAAACTTGTGCATTCAACACCTATGGCTTTCTGGTGTTGTATAGACACTATTGCTAGTGGTAAACATAATCTTCGGATCTGACACTTCCAGGTCCGTGTGTATTTGCATGTCCTTGCGTCTCTACGCATTACTCATTCTCCAATGAGATGGCATTGTATAAATTTGGTCCTTTGGTGAGACCTTTAGTTCCTTGGGATTAAATCATGTTGATACAATTGTCATACAATGTATCTTTATAGTATTAGCCCACTTTGAACCACACCTAGTTTGATAACAAACTACTTAACACAAATGCCCTCCTTTGCTGCTACTATAGCAGTTATATACTTAGCCTTTTGTTGTAGTATCCGTCACAATGTCTCAACTTTGGAACTCATCCAAATCCATGATGGAACATCCTTTCCATTACATTGTGCCACCCATAGTTTAAATTCAGATAAACTTAATTTGTATCTTGTGACAAGACTAGTATCAATGTAACACTTTACAATGAACTACCTTTAACTATTTGTCACTTATACATGGTATATTCTTAGTTTTTCCAAAGCTCATAAGAATATCTTTACTATTGTCCAATGATCATCTTATGAATCATTCTGGTATATGCTCATAACATTTAGAGAATAGGACATATCTGGATGTGTACATCTTAAAGAATGATTGATCAAAATATTCTTGCGATTTCACCAAGTGTCAAAACACTTGAATCTCGTGTCAACACACTTGAATCTTGATTCAGTCCTTTCTGTGCATCAAGAACCTTTCTTGTTGTTTCCATATTGAACTCATTCAACATCTTATCTATGTACATTTGGCAAAACCATATTAGCGCCTCAATCTATTCATATAGACATTGATGCCTAATTCTTGGGTTATGCCTAAGTCTTTCATCGAAATGAAATTCTTAACCTGTGTCAATACAAGATACATCATTTCCAATCAACAATATGTCCTCTACATAATGTATTAGAAATATGTCTCAGCGCTCTCACTTAATTTCTTGCAAATGCAAGCATCTTCATCATCTCCGATGAATTTAAACTCTTCTAACAGTTTCATCATGGTGAAGATTCCAACTCCGCTATGCTTACTTCAACTATTGAAGTTTAGCATACTCTTTTAGCATCCTTTGAATTAACAAAACCCTTTGGATCGTGTCATGTACACGTCCTAGGTAACCATTCTATTAGAAGAACTTGTTTTGTTTGTTCAACTACCATATATCAAAATATATGTAGTGGTTGCTACATTAATCCGTCCAGACTAAATATCGCTATGAAAGATCAAATCTTATCATAGTCAATTCCTTGAACATTGTTGTAAACTCTTTCCGACATGTCGACTATTTCATAGATGTGAAACATCCACGTCTATTTATAGATCCATATACGACTGCAAGGTCTTGCACCTTTCCAGAGGGTCTTCTAAGTTCAGAAACTTGATTCCTCGTGTATGGATACTATCACGGATTCCTTGACTTCTAGTCATTTTATGGAGTCAGGGCCCATCATCGCTTCTTTGTATGTAGTCGGTTCATCATTGTCAAAACAATAACGACTTGCTTATCAAATCTTACTATTTGATTCTTACCGACCCACACGGTTCTATAGGAACTCTAATCTCCGAGATCACACCATTTGTAATCATGAGAGCCATAAGCATTGTGGCCGCCACCGGGACACTTTCCGGCGCTGCGCTACTTAGCACATACAGCTAAGGTTCAACAACCTTATCAAAGTTCTATTGTCCTCCCACTTAACTTTTCACGAAAAATTCCTTCTCAAGAAACTTGACGTTCCAAGCGACAAACTCTTTTGTCCTCGGCGTTATGGAGAAATTCCCAACAAATTCTTTGGAATAACCTACAAAGACGTGCTTATCCGACTTTGGTTGTAAACATTTTACTTATTCCTAGCATACCAAAAATTTAAGAAAGGACAACCTGGGTTTTATCCCAAACCATAACTCATATGGTGTCATTTCAACGGATCATGATGGTGCTCTTTTCAGTGTAAAAGCGGTAGTCTCTAAAGCTTCAATCTTTAAAACACAATGGCAGTTTTATAAATGACACCCTTGATCTTACCATGTCAAACAAGGTTTCATTACATATCTTGAACACTCCATACTCCTATGGTGTTTTGGGAAATGCAAATCCATGGAACGATTTCTCAAATCTTAGGTGTTTTGCTAAACTTGTAACTCAAACATCTTTCTTTATGATCCAATCATAAACTCTTTTATTTTGTTGTTACAATGATTTTCCACTTCATCTTGAAAGTCTTTGAACATTTTTCAAATGTTTCATACTTCTTCCTTATTTAGTAAGTACATACATATACTCACTCAAATCTTCGTAGAAAGCATATGAAGTTGAAATCCATCGCCCATGACTACACATAATGGACTATATACATCAATATGTACAAATTCCAATCAGTTAGTCGTCCGTTCCTCTTTTGGCCTACGAACGGGGTTTTAATTATCTCGATGAAAGTCTCACATGCGTCAATTGATCAAAATCAAAAAACTCCAAAATTCCATCAACATGGAGTTTCTTCAAGTTTTCTTTCAAATATAATTTAAACAATGATGTCACTTCATAAGTGATCTTTTAATCATTTGTCTTGCGACATTTTAGCAATAGTGTTTATGGATGTGATTTCTCCCACAAGACTTGTAAAAGTTCATCCATCCTTTATGGAATACGGCAATTATTTGAACAACCTTTTGTCGTCATAATACCTGATCAAAATAACAATTATTGAAACAAATCTTGAAGGCAAGCTTTGATGTTAACAAGCAACACAACAACCCTTTGTTCATTTTCGATGAACATCATCACATATTCTCTTGCTAGTTACTTAGGCCATTGCAGTTCATGAATTGTGTTGTCCTGTATGACACTTCATACCAACCAATTCGGTATCCAATACCTCAGAACCACATTGTTTAACAAGCAAGGAATACAACCATAACATGTATATCTTCTATATGCCCACGTTGGACATCTCCAACCTTATAATTTCTGCCAAATATTTTTATAGATTTTCTTTCAGCAATTCCTTTTCTTTTAAAAGAATCTATCAACATCAACAGTGGTGTCATTCACATGACACATAGTACAAAGTGTGTATAGTCAAATACCAATACCTTTGGACTTTCACTTTGAAGTGGATCACCTTCATCAAATGTTTGGCATTCTTTCAAAATTCCATTCTTTAGTAATCTTTTAGTGTAGTAAACATTTTACTTACATCTTCTATTCATCCTTATCATGACAACTTTCATGATCAAGCTGCTATAGCTTATAAAGGTGAATTGCGAGTATAATGTTTCTTTTTCAAAACCTTTTGGAGGATTAGGACGACTAGCGTCTCCAACCTTCACAAATTCTCATCAAATATGAGGACGTATACTCTATCATGTTGTAACCAACACATTGTTTTAGATATCGCAATACCTTTCAAATATGATGGTTTCTGAAACATTGCTTTCAACTCTTAGATAAACTTGATATTAAAAACAATCTTTTGAGTATCAAGAATCATGGAGGCAAACATGATACATTAGATACTAACACTGGAATTGTTACTCTTGATTTAATACTACTTATTAAACTTCATGGAGCAAATAGAGTTTGCTGAAAGTTTGCAATAGGACTTATAAACTTTAAATTGACATTCAAAACAATACGATACCAGTTCGTAAAGTAAATATCCAGAATTTCTATAGTTCCACTATCTCAACTATAACTAAGCGTAAGGTGGTGAACGGATGCCAATGACTACAACAAACTATGCAAATTCACTTTGATTGTGTTTATGATAAATTGAGTTCGACTAATTCAAATTACAAATGAACTCCCACTCAAAACAACATCCCTCGAGTTGTTTTAGTGATTACATGAACCAAATCCACTACACCAAGTCCGATCATCACGTGAGATGATGTAGCTTTAAAGGCGAACAATCAACATGTTCATCATATCATCCATATGACTCATGCTTTACCTTTCGGTATTCCGTGTTCTGAGACCATGTCTGTACATGCTAGGCTCGTCAAGGTTAACCTTAGTTTCCGCATGTGCAAATCTGGCTTGCACCCGTTGTATGCACACGTAGAGTCTATCACACCCGATCATCACGAGATGCTTCGAAACGACGAGTCTTAGCAACGGTGCCAACTAAGGACGAACACTTTATTACTTGATATTTAGTGAGAGGGATCATCTTATAATGCTACCGTCGCGATCTAAGCAATACAAGATGCATAAAGGATTAACATCACAGGCAATTCATAATATGTGATATGATATTGCCTTTCTTCTTGTGCCTTTGATCTCCATCTTCAAAGCATGGACATGAACTCCATCATCACCAGCGTGGCGTCAAGGTCCGTGGCGCCGCTTCATGGTTGTCCATCACCAACAGCAACTATTGCAACTACTTGGAATAAAGCTATTACATGATGAATAGACACACAGGTCTTAAACAAAATTTAAAGACAACCATTAGGCTCCTGTCGGTTGCCATATTACAATAAGGATCATTGCATACATCAAATATAACCACAATCACATAATGGCCATATCACATCACAAAACCCCTGCAAAAACAAGTTAGACGCCTCTAATTTTCTTTGCATGTTTTACGTGGTTTGGGGCTTTCGCATAAGACCGATCTTACCTACGAACAAGGACCACAACATTGATACAAGTGTTGTCAGATGCTCATTGTAAATTGAATCTTAACTATGGTGGGAGAGACAGACACCCGCAAAGCCACTTGTGCAAAGCAAGTTGCACGTCAAGCGTGGAGCAAGTATCATGTGCGATGACATGTAATGTTAGCCCGAGCCGCTTCATCCCACCATGCCGCAAGATGCAAAGTACACGCTAAGACACCGACAACAAAAGCATCAACGCCCACAAAAACATTGTGTTCTACTCGTGCAACAGATCTACGCATAGATACGGCTCTGATACCACTGATGGATTCGTAGCATGGAAAACAAAAAAATTCTACCGCAAGAACGAACAAAACCCAGATCTAATCTAGATAAAAGCCAAGATCTAATCTATTAGACATGTGCAACGAGATAGATAGGAACTAACCCTCATAGATCTGAAAGTGTTAACGAGATTAGATCTCGTGGTTGATGTAGTCGATCACTTGCCGATCTCAAGATCGTGTGGACGATCCTTCCGGCGTCGCGTTCCGGCAGCGCTTCCGCAGTCGGTCAAGTGGACGATCCTTCCGGCGCCGCGTTTCGGCAGCGCTTCCGTAGTCGGTCACACGTGCGGAGTGGAAGTAGACCTTCCTCTCCTTGTTCCAGCGAGCAGCGGAGGTAGTAGATCTTCTCCACGGAATCCCAGCAGCACGACGGCGTGGTGGTGGTGGTGGAGTAGAGAATTCTGTAGGGCTTTGCCTATGCCTGTGCAGAAGAAAGGAGGAGGAGAGAGGCGGCAGAGATTGGGAGTTGTGGGAGAGGGCCAAGAGGGGGCGCCCCTGCCCTTCTATTTAAGGGGGGAGGCGCGCCTGGGGAGGGGGAGTCCTAGTAGGACTCCCCTCCTATGGCCGGCGGTGGGAAGGGGGGAGGAGTCCTCCTCCCCCACGAATCCGTGTCTTGCCCCACTGGGTTTCCTTTGACCCTTTCTTGGTTTTCAAGCAAACTCCAAGAAATCCTCTAGAACCTTCCAGAACATTCTGAAACCTTCTAGAATCTCCATACAAACACTCTGGAACATTTCCTAACTTAGAAAATGATCCCCAATATATGAATCTTATTCACTGGACCATTCCGGATATCCTCGTGATGTCCCGGACCCATTCCGAGACTCCGAACAACATTCGGTGTCCAACGCACATTCCATATCTACTTAAAACAACTTCAAACCTTAAGTGTGTCACCCTACGGTTCGTGAATATGTAGACATGACAGAGACACATCTCCTATCAATAACCATCAGCGGGACCTGGAGATCCATAATGGATCCCACATACTCAACGATGACTTCGTGATCGATTGAACCATTTACATACAAAAACAATTCCTTTTGTCACGCGATACTATACTTATCCGAGGTT
The DNA here is from genome assembly GCA_910589775.1 of Avena eriantha. Taxonomy (NCBI): domain Eukaryota; kingdom Viridiplantae; phylum Streptophyta; class Magnoliopsida; order Poales; family Poaceae; genus Avena; species Avena eriantha. The sequence goes on along the minus strand of OU342740.1, from coordinate 322,682,444 downwards.
TGATCGTCAGCATCTCCATACCTAGTTCTACCTCGTTACTGATAAGTACTCTTTACTCGTTCCGTGATATGTCATCCCTTGTGACCCAGTCACATGCTTGCAAGCTAACTAGATGACATTCCACCGGGAGGGCCCAGAGCATATCTATCCGTCATATGGATGGACAAATCCTAATCTTGGTCCATGCGCTTCAACACATACTTTCAGAATACCCAATGACACCTTTATGACCACCCAGTTACGAAGCGGTGTTTGATGTCATCAAAGTATCCATCCGGTGATGGTGATTAACATAACCTCATGGTCGAAGGATTAGGTTACTATGTATTTGAAAGCTTACAGCAATACGAACTTAATGACTTGATCTTATGCTACGCTTACTATGGGTGTGTGTCCATCACATCATTCTCCTAATGATATAACCTTGTTATTAATCACATCCTAATGTCCATGATCAGGAAACCATGATCATCAATTAATCAACAAGCTAGTTCAACAAGAGGTTTACTAGAGACTCTCTTATGTTTACAAAACACACAAGTATTAATGTTTTCGGTTAATACAATTATAGCATGGGATGTAAAAATTTATCATAAACATAAAGATATAATAATAACCACTTTTATTATTGCCTCTTGGGCATATCTCCAACAAGAGCGGCCATCCCGGTCTTGCCGCCCTTCGTCCCTGGGATCTAGTAAATTTCCTGGACGTCCACTCTGCACTCCTTTGGGATTCTAATGTTGACAGTCGGGCTTTCAAGCAGTTTACTATCATTCGTGATGTCAACACTAGTAAATGTTATGTGTTGGTTCACGAGAAAGTCATGAAACAGATCCCTAATGCTTTCGCCCCACCTGCATGAAAATGAATTTAGACAAATAATATAGCAATAACTTTTGCAAACAGACAGTTCAGGAACAAAAAGACAGCAAAGTCTACCAGATCCTGTCAACCCCCTTCTCGCAAAAAGGCTGGTATACGAGGATGTGCCCCTTCATGGAGAGTTGCACCACGGAGATCCTATGGCAATCGCGGTTGTATTCGAGGTCGAGACCTACGAACCTATTTTCTTCAAACTGCAGCCAACTCGTGAAATTATTCAGAGTGTTCCTCACCGTCCGAGGGTCGGTAGTGTAGACGACAGCGATCTTCTTCCCGCCATGTACTTCGATGTCGAAGTGCGCAGTTTCTTGCCTGCCGTCATTTCGGACGTCCGGAGCGTCCATGACTATAGGCAAGAGGGAAAGGATACTGAGGAAGAGGGTGATGCGGTGGTGGAGGAAATGGATGAGGCCGTGGAGGATAAAGACGATGAGGCTGTGGAGGAGGAAATGAGACGGAGAAGTGAAAGATTGGAACCGCCCTTACCAATATCTGGAATGGTGCACGACCGTTCGTAGTAGGGTGAAGGTGGCGAAAAACGGCGATTTTACACATCGACGCTAGCACTTCCTAAAATTTGTTCTGCGCCACTTGCATGCGTTGGAATCAATTCAAACGCATGCACGTTTATGCGTGTCGACCTTCACTCACTGACAGGCGGGCCGCACATTTCCCTTTTACGATTTATTTTTCACTTCCTCTAGACGGTTCCGGTGCCTGCCCTCAATAATTACGCCCCCTTCTTTTCTTCCACGCGGAAGAGAACCAGCGGCGGCGGCGGTTCCTTGCAGATTCGCTCCCCACTCGAACAACTGCCCCATCCCTGATTCCACCCCCTCTCGAATCCATCCGCCTCCTTATCAGAACGCCTCCATTAATCTACCGGATTCCAGACTCCATTTGCCGCTATGGGTAGAGCTTCGGGTAGCAGCAGGCTGAAGCGAAAGGCATGCAACGACGACACGAATGGCCAGGGCGACCGCTACTGCGAGGATTGGGGATGGCTGAACCTCAGCGCCGCGAACGTGCATAGGATCGCCTCGGAGTTGGACATCATCTCAGCCGGCCGCCTCGCTCGCTGCATCCCTGGCTACCGCGTGACGATGCAGAACATGGACGAACAACCGTTCGGCACGCCATGTCTTCTTTACCCCGATAACAGCAAATGGCCAGATGACCACGATGGCCACGTAAGTTCCAGTATCTAGCTTATTCGTTCAGTCATATCGTTGATTCATATGTGCTGAACTCTCCTCGGAATCCTATGTTCCTTTCGTCGAACGTGTTGTGTGCACGCGTGGTTTGAACAAATCGAACCATTTAAGACTATTCTGTACAGCGGAAGCTCTGCTCGTACCTGATATTCTGGTATTTTCGTAGTGACACAGTCTTACTTTAGGTGATAGACGAGTTGTCAATTTCGATTTTGCAATGGAATGCCTGCTAGGTGATATTCTGTTTCCTAAAATAAAAACAAAAAGATTAGACGATTTAAGGTTGTTATGCCCTGAGCTGTTTAATTATGATCATCGTCAGGAGTTTGTTCTGGGGGGCTCTGCTCCTACTCCATATATTGAGTATCTTCGTAGTGACACAGGCACAATTTAGGCGATATCTGAGGAGACACTCGTATTTAGGCGATATTTTGTGTACTTTAATCTAAAGGTCCAGTTGTCAAATTGTATTTGCAATGGAATCCATGCTAGGTGATTGTACCAACTGACAACAAACTCTGTAGAATATTCATGCAAAACTGATGTTGCTGGATAAGTGGTCGGAATCAGTACTGGTGAATATCAAGGAAGAAGAAGAGACGGAAATGAGAGATGACCAGAACTGGGTGGGTGGCAACGGCGAGTGGCTGGTCCTTTTATCCCAGGATGGGAGTACTTGGACTCTAAAAAATTGCTACAGATCGAAGAGACTTGTAGTGCCATCTTTGAAGGGTGTCGGCATTACTGCATTCAACAGCAGGTGGCCGCCGCACATTTCTGAATTCGCTTACAGGTTCAACATGGCAGAACTTGAGCTCGTGAAGGTACAGCTATCACATAGACCGCGGGAGGGGGCGTGGAAGAACTGGGAGTACGACCTCTTAGCGGTGTTCGACAAGGCAATCGCATTCATTAGATGCCCAAAAGACAAGGAATGGATAGTCTTGCGTGACGACTTCCTGCGGCCGGAGAAGTATGTCGACACCGTCTTCACCTACGGCTATTCTTCGTACAGACTGCAACGCATTTATGCGGTCACTGAACCTAGCGGCGATGTGCGTGTTTGGGAGCCGTCCATTTGGGGTGAGTCATGGTGTCATATAGCATGTCAAATCCCATTCAAAATTCTCCTTACTGACTGTTAGTAACACGCAGGTACCCACGTAGCCCCGCACATAATTCCAGCTCCGGTCATCGAAGATGCAGTAGCAGATGCTGAACTTGGGACACAGCGCTGGTTCCTGGCACCTCTCGGAAACAACACGGAGCAGCATGATGAACTCTTGTGGATTCATATCAGGGGAGCACTAAACAGCGTTGGTGATACAATAGAACATATGGGGACACAACTTTCTTCATACCCATCGCTGCGGTGTCACGTTTTCTCGAGATCCGCATGCCCATCCAAAGACCCAGTAGAGCAAGTCTAGAGCAGAGTCAACAATCTGAAGGGACAATCTGTGTTTCTTGGGATCAACTACCCTTTCTTTGTCGGAGCCCCTGGAGCTGTTGAACCTGTAATTGCTCAGGCAGCCTTGGCCCCTGATGCTGCTGCAGCTGCTGGTGGTGGTGGTGGTGTTGGTGGTGGTGGAGCTGACGAAGAACTAGCTGCTGCTGCTCCTAGTGAAGCTGACGAAATACTTGGTGATGCTACTACTGGTGAAGCTGACGAAATACTTGCTAATGCTGCTGCTGGTGAAGCTGACGAAATACCTGTTGAGGCTGCTGCCGGAGTCCAAGAAGAACATGCTGGTGTTGTTGCTGAGGTGCCAGCATTTCCAGTGTTGATAGCAGACTGTGTGTTTGCTGCACACTCACGCGCCTATCATGTTGACACTCCAGATCCGACCTGGAGCCGAATCCACGTCGGGGGGAGGGGGCCTACAGTTGGCTCATCAGTGGGGTCGTACTATTTGAAGGAGGATGAAAGACGGCCAAACGCAGCATTCTAGTTTGTTCTGACAATACCACCAGCTCCAGGGACCTAGTGCTCATACTGGCAGATCCGATGAACCATTTGTCTTTATCTTTATCATTAGTTATGCTTATGTGTGTAAAGACTAAGCTGTGCTTATTTGTGTAAGACTAAGTTAGGCCTAACTGTGTAATATTCAGTGAAGCCCAGCTTTTCTTTCCACGCCCATAACAACAGAATTGCAGCATAGAACATACAAATGTAATGTGCATACCAGGCATTTTTTCTCAGGATAACAACCACTTCAAGCAAATGATACATCGTGTACGCATATGAACGCATCACTAGAATGTGCGACCTATTGATGATTGATGACATGGATCTAGCTTTTCTGCGCTTATTTGCATTGAATCGCTCATTGATTTGTTCACATATTTTTTGGCAATGGCTGATGAACTCCATTCTCTTGGTAACTTGCTTCGTCAGCGAGCACTTGTTGATGCAATGCAAACTACAGAACATGGTCGTCATCGTCATTCCATTTAGGTTCTCTATGTTTCGTCATCACGGAGCTACTAATTTCAAATGAAAATATAGTAAACAATATATGTGTACATTGTTAGAGTATGCTACGGCCACGGTACATAAATGTTTTTCTACAATCACAAGAAGAAAACTTGATGCATTTTCACCTTGTTGGCGTTGTGCCGAACTGGGTGGATGTGGCTTTGGGGTTCGGAGAGGAAGGCGCCGTGGCTGGTGCGTGTGCAACCACAGCGACGGCGAGCTCGGATTCTGGAGGAGACCAACAGGACCGAGCATGGTCGGCATGGGTACAGATCTCACCCGGGAATGAATCCCCGTCCCCGCGTCGTGCCAATGGTGCGGTCATGGGGAGGGCGAGCTCCGATTCGGGATGGGGAGGAGAACGGGCTGAGCAGGTTTGTCCAAGTCCTAGCTCTGCGCCATAGCCGCGACCACAGATTACTGCCCCGGAGGAAGAAGCAGACGCGTAAAGGATGCATGTGCCAACGCTGCAAGCCTACATGGCAGCAACGACGGCAGCGACATAACGGCGAAAGCTGACAGGGGGGACCCAACTTGACGGCCGTTAGCTTGATTTTTTGTATTGAAACGTAAAGTTGAATTCAGGACGAAAATGACCCTCTGAGTATTTGGCACGCCAACTATAGTCATCGCGGATGATATTAGGGAACTCGGGTACCGCGTTTCTTGGCCACCCCAACTTTCAGGCCGCAAAATGATATTCTCCACTTGGAGTGCATGCTTGATGAACACACAAGACTGGTCCACTTTGTGGATTACTGGATGGCTGAAGGATAGACGTACTGCTTCGGTCATTACCTCCCAGCTATGAAGGACATGTCCGGAGTAGCATCATGAGTGGTGATACGGAAACATTGGATTTCCATGAGTTCATATTACGTTTCAGGAATGTAAAGGTTGAACCAATCACCGGAGAGGTCATCAATGACAAAGTTATATATTTGATATACAGTTTATAAATGTTATAATCTTGCAAACACATTGCAGTGTTAAGTATATCTGATACTTGTTCTGTTTTGCTAAAAACATGTCCTTCTGCATGATAGGTGCTTGCTAGAGAGGAGGTGACATTGCGTGTTGATGGCGATCATGAGGATGATGGCCGACGACACTCTCCCTCGACATTTATCATTTAGTTTGTGTTTTAGGATGATTATTGTAATCAAGAGATTGTGAACTTCTTTAGTGTATCTCACACTTTGTGAGACGGTTATTCATATAAGTTTGTAACAAACAGTTGTTCCACTTTTATGAATGATTTCTATTCATGTTCATATCTTGTTTGATTATGTGTGCATTATTCTTGTTGTTTGAAACTAAGTGATAATGCATGAACATTTGTAAAACATTAAAATACCTTGTTTAAAATACCCAACTTAATGATTTGTTCATTAATGAATGAAAAACCATTGTTTAAATTCAAAGTTATGTGATAATATGTGAAAGTCATTCGATTTCTTTTCACATATAAATCATGCCTAAGTTCGGCAAAATAACTTGAACATCGTGTATTACTTGAAAACAAAGTGTTTAAAGAATTGTTAAAAGTAAATACATATTCGATGTATTGGGGTTTTAACCAAAATGGTAATTATCATTATATAAATTTTTAAACATGTAAAGTAGTTTACCAAAGGAAACATGAATATGAAACTATTTGATTTGATCAAAATGTTTCATCAACAAAGGGTATAAATGTAAAAGAGAATCTAATTGCTATGATTTGATCAATAGTAATGAAATTCAACTTTATAAGAATGGCATAAAAGAAATTGTGGAATGCAAAGCGTTTTGAAACGTCAAAATGCAAAGCATCACAATGTGATATTAGATATCAAAGGGGTTGAATAGAAGGCACCAAATAAATCGTTGTAGTGTAGATGTAAAGACCATTAGCTTAGAAATAGTTAGCACTCAATTAGAATATAGTGAACCATTTGGATTCGTGAAAGTTTTGGGGTTATTCGATATGACCAAAACAATAGTGAATAAGTCCTTGTAGCGTATTCATTGGAAACATTGAATACGGAATCCATAGCTAAAACCAAAAGAAAAGCAAGATTCGTAATGCTTGGATTTTGGTACATTCTTGAGAAAGCTCACTTTTAGTGATGTTTCTCAATTATGGGGCAAATGGAAGATAGTGAAAAACACGATGAGGATTCAAAACCCTGCATCAGAGTGTTATGAAGCGCAATGGACAATGTTCCTGAACGATTCTCTTCACAGAAGGAAAGAATCAATGATATTGATCATTGTGTTTTTCCCACTGGTGTTTTCACTACATGAAGTAGGATTCAAAATGTAATCCATATCTTGTATGGAGACATTTATGAATCATTTTTCATGATTATTGGAATATGACATACCTACAAACTACTAAGGAAATAATAGTAAAATAAATTATGAGAAATCCTAGAAGCCGACTTCCCTTGAGATTAGAAGGCAATTCATTGCTAAATCTCACAAGTAAAAGGGGTTACTTGAATTTTCCCAAATGACTGCAAAGCCATAGTGGGAAAAGGGGGAGAATGACAAAGGCACAATTTGTCAAGTATTGGACGAATTCAAATGAATTTGATTCAAGTGTGATGAATGTCTAGTGGATTTAAAACTAGTAAAGTACTAGTATCTCATAGTAAATCTCCAAGTTTTATGTTTGATCAAAGGAGTGAGTGGATATGAAATTTGCATAAAATTTAGTGGGAGCTATGAAAGTCTTCCTGAAACAATATGTGATTGACATATTTTTGAGTGGGAGCAATATAAGTCTCAAGTTCAAATATGTAGGAACATATTTTGAGTGGGAGCTTATAGGAGTAATTCTTAATTGTGTTAAGAATAAAAGCGCAAATACTTATAGATAATGATTTATAATATGTAGAAGTTGATAATAGGTGTATTATGATATTATGTAGTATTCCTTAAGGGATTTTGAAAAGGGTTTCGGAATACAAGTTAATTAAGGAACTGGTCCTTAATGACTCAAATTAGGAATAGCATTAAGTTGATCATCAATGGTTGAAAGAAAGAAAAGGATGATCATCATCCACTATGTTGAGACATAGGTTCTGTCTTAGTAAACCATGATGATAACTTAGCATAATAAGTGATCCAAATAAGGAACATTTAAAAGTGATTAATTTCGAATTATAGAACATTGAGCTAAGTTTGTCCGTAGTGTCTAGTAGAGAACTGTGGATATATTTTCCAAATCCATAAAGGATGACATATCTTAAAACATAAAGGGTTATATTATAAGGGAATATGTTGGAAACCCCTGTAATACCGATTAAAGTAAAGTAGGAAATGAGGTGAACAAAAACATCGAAAGTTGCACAGAGTGCACTGGTGTTTCGATGAATACATTTATAATAATAGATAAGGGTACCATCTAAAGTGTTGTATAATGTTAGGCGGGGCTAGTTCGCTTTTAACGTAGAATGATGTGTCCCAGGGCACAGTTCCCATGAGAACGCCCTCGAGGTTGATCTAACATCACTATAGGTTCCTGGAATCAAGCCTCGTTCTGCTGCCATAACGATGATGCATAAACACAGATGCTATCATGTGGTGATAAACTATTAATGTCAATAAAGGTGACATTAGTAAGTTGCAAAGGATTTGGGACTATAAAGTAAAGACCCAAGACTCAATCTCTTCCATGAGCAAGCATGTTCAGGGTACCGGATATATGGTGCCAATGATTAAGAACAAATGCAGCTAGTGTATTTGTACTCTAGTGCAAGTGGGAGACTATTGGAAATATGCCCTAGAGACAAATAGTAGTAAGGACTATTATCATATTTCATATAGTTTATGATTAAGTTTTATATCATGCAATAACTGTATTGAGTGGAAACATCAATACACGTGTGACATACAAACAACCAGGGGTTCCCAGTGAAACTCTAGTCACTCGTTCATTGGTCAACAGATGATCAAGTTTCCTGATCATGTGGCATTTATGCCAGTAGGAAATGAGGTCATCTCATTCTGAGAATGAGATGATGAAACAATACCCAACCTCAACATCGTGACCTGATTATGTCACGAAGTTCAAGTTACGGTGATTAGAAATGGATCCTCGTAGACTATTCCTTAGACTGTGAGGCTATATGAATCACTGTCTCCCGAGAGTGCTTAGATAGCATCAAACGCCAACTGGTAATACGGTGGTTATAAAGGTGTGTTCAGGTACTCGGAGGAAACCATTGAGGAAATATATGTCAAGAGCGGGATTTGTCCGTCCATGCGACGGAAAGATACTCAAGGGCCCACTCGGAGAAGTTATATCCAATAGCTGTGCAGCGTGTGATTTGATCACGGGGATATCACTTGTTGGAACGAGTTAAGTAGCATTTTTCAGTAACGAGATTGAACACGACATGGTGATGTCATTGATCAGATCTCGGGCAATGCAAGTATCGAGTGACAAAGGGAATAAGACACGACTGTCCTGGTTCAAACGATGAAAGATCTTCGTGGAACGCATAGGGGTCACATGGCCATCCCGGTCCCTCTGTTGATCATTGGTGCGGGAGTGTCCCGACCATGTCTGGAGTGTTCCCGAACTTTGGGGTATCATTCTTAAGGGCTTGATGATGCTTAGAGAGTGTTTATAGGATCGGTGGAATCACCGAAGAATATTAGAGAGAAAAACTGAAGGGTTTCGGTAAGTTCGGAGGATGTCCAGAGTGGAGGTGGAAGGTGTTCCATGGCCACGGAGGTTGAATAATATGTGAATGAATATTAAATGTTGATTTAATCATTTATTATTAATTATTTAATAAAGAGAAAATCAATTTTAATGGTCAAAGGCTTAATGGGCCAATTCCGGAGGGAGAGGGCCCATTAGGGGAAAGGAGAGAGGGAGAGGGGCCAAGGGGGAGGCTGGCTGGGCCTAGCCCCCCCCCCCCCCCCCCCGCGCGGGGCCCACTAGTGTGGCCGGCGGCCACCCCTCCCACCTCCTCTCCTTTAGTCCCATCCCGGGACTTTGAGGGAGGGTGTACCCCCTCCTCCCCCTATATATAGTGGGGTATTTGGCCAAGATAAATACACCAATAATCAATAAAGGTCTCCCCACTTTTGGAAGGACCTCTAATTGATGTTTTCTCTCTCTCCCTCTCTCTCTCTCGTGACCGTGGTCCCAAGTCTGGACTGCGCAAGCGAGAGACATCTTCACCAGGCAACGCCGTTGCGCTCTGGGATTCGGATCCGGGAGCTCTATTTCCGCAACTGATGCTGGATCGGGGAAGCGGGAGTCATAGTCAGGCACCGGACGTGTGTAACTCCCCACGAGGTGTCGCACTTGAGGCAGTCAAGTCGTTGGAGCCTAAGGAGTGCAAGGACTTCATCACGACCTTGAGGTCGGCTTCAGCTCATCTACATCAACCACGCTCTCCTGAGCGTTGACAACGCTTTTCGGTCTTCAAGGGTAAGTTCACGAAAAGCCCCTCCCGTTACTGTATTACTAATAGATAGGTCCTGGTAGCTTCAGGGGTTCAGGGGCGTAGAGTAAAATTTATTGTTTTTATACGTGGAACCCCAACAGTAGAGCTGTCAGGCCAAAATTTGTTGCTTGATGAAGATAAAAAGTTTAATCCTTTATCAGATGTTGTTAGCACTTTGGAGGCTAACAGCGTTCGTGTGCGCAACCTTCTTGTTCTCTCACGCCGCGCCTTCAAGAGCCTACATGCCGAAGTCTTTTCGTCGAAGGAAATGCATGTTGATCTAAATGACCTCGTCGCTATTTTTTGTGCTGATCCAAGCCCTCTGGTTGGCTATAGTGTGACGCAATCGAAGAGCGGTGCCAAAACTTCGATGGCGTTGGTGATGGCGCACGGCGAGCAAGTCGACTGGGAGAAGGTTAGCTCCTATGTCCCAGTCAAGTCCAAAGGTCAAGCAGTTGATTTGCAGCATTTCGTTAAGAGAGCCAGGAAATACTCTCGGTTGCTTCTAGGCATAAGCTAAAGTCCGGAGAAATCTGCTGCCCCATCTTCAACTGGTGCTCCTTCTTCGGTTGTTGCCGCTGCTATAATTAGTGCTCCTTCTACTAGTGCAACTTTGTCTTTGGAGAAATGAGCTTCGTAGCTTTGCTTTGTAGTTTCATGTGTTTATTTTGATGCTATTGTAATGAATATTGAACCTGTCCTATTGTTGGAACGCTTTCTTTTGATGAAAAGAAGATTTATGTACATATGAGTATGAGTGGCTCTTTGTTTGCTGAAGTTTTTCTATTTTTCGTGCGCCTTGCCAGATTTTGAGTGATTCATCGGCTCCTCCTGCGCCTGTGCACACGTCGGATCCAGCCCCGTCCCCATCTAGGATGGGTGCAGCCGAGACTACTATTGTACGTACGGTAGATCCATCGTTATATGCTGAAAAAATTGAGCAGGTGAAGAAGCTTGAGAGGAAACTCCAGGTTGTTCAATCAATGGTGGATGTTGCCTAGTCGAAGATATTCCAGGACCTTGATCGTGAGGCATATTTTTTGGATGATATTTCCAGGGCGAGTGAAAAGATGCTATGTAAGTCCTTTTTACTTTTGCTTCCTACTGCTCTCCTTTTTGCGAGATTCCAATGTTTTCTGTTTTTGTTTTGTAGGCATTAGGTTGTGTGAGAGAGAGGAAACCTAACGTCTGCACAACCGAATTCAAGCTCTTGTGTCGCTTCCCAAAATTCTGGGAGAGATTTTTGGATTGATCATCGTTGTGCTTATGTTGTGGCTCTGCTTCAGGACCGCGTATCCGAGGTGGAGAAATTTGTCGAGTGCTGTCGTAGATCGTTGGCCATTGTTTACAATGCCATGTTTTCTCGAGATCCCCAGCCTCAGACTTTAGCTGATTTGATGGTGAAGTTTCGACAGGGTGAACAGATTCATCATTTTGTAAAGCTTCAACTTGTGGCGGGTGCCAAACTTTTTGTCTTGGGTGCATGCGCATCATCCGACGCTGGATTTGGACGGCATATCGTCAGGGCTGCCTTCTCCTTCTGATGGTGGTCTTGTTAGTATGGCACCTCACTATGTCGCCGCTCGTATACCTGTGATCAGGATTGTCCAGAGGTGCCTAGAGGCAGACAGGGAGTTTTTTTATGGATTTTGCTATCTAACTGTTTCTGCTTCCTATTGTGTACCATTGTACTTTTTGAGAAATATTGTATAGAGCTATTGTATACTTGTCAAAAAGGTCGTATGTTTATACGAGATTTTGATTGTATGTTGTATCTTTTTATATGGGTCCCGATGAATTGATCCCCTTTGCATGATTGCCTTATTGTGCCTTAGGAACTTTATGCCGAGAAGTACTTTCTTTATTTATTGATAAGTATAAAGGGATACATTGTGTGGGCATATTCGCCTTGCCGTTGGCCTTATTGAATATAGAAATATATAAGGGTAAAAAAATTTCCTAAAAATTGCAGCTTCTGTCTTGAGATGCTCCATCATGCCCCTTGTTGACTTTGATGAGGGTGTCATCGTTTTCGACTGGAGGCATCGTGTCTACACGGCGGACCAGAGAGAAAAGTAGTTGGTTTACTGGGTCTCATGTACTTGGGAGAACCGATGAATCTGCCTTCTTATGTGGGACCGGAAGTGGAAGCCGAATAAGTAGCTTTTGCGGGTTCGTGGCGCTCCTGATTTTCTAGGGTTCGCTCGCTGCGTCCTTCATGTAGTAGTTCTTCATCCGCTATTTTCAGCTGGCCAAATTGCGTCTCCATCCCGAAGGATTCTAATATTTTGTTAAATTCTTGGTCATAGCTATCTGAATGGCTGAAGCTTCCTTTTACTGTTATGACCCCATTGGGGGCTGGCATTTTGAGCACCAGGTATGCATAGTGGGGTACTGCCATAAATCTAGCAAAAGCTGGTCGTCCCAGGATCACGTGGTATTGTGATGGCCAGTCGATCCTAATACTACGTCGAAGTGCACTTTGCCTAGAGGAGCTTCAGCTTTTCCTGGGACTATTCCATGGAACATTGTATCTGTTGGTGCTAGATTTGTCAGGGACCAGTTCATTGCCTATAGAGTTTTAGCATAGATGAGGTTTATACCACTCCCTGCATCCAAGAAAACCTTGATCATGTCGAACCCACCGATTTGTGCCTCCACTATCAGTGCTGATTGGCCAGGTCATGGGACTCGATGTGGGTGGTCAGCTCTGTTGAATGTTATTTCTTGTTCTGACCAATGAAGATACTCCGGTGTAGGAGGTGGTGTTGTTTCCGCCATGTTCACTTGTCTGGTGATCATCTTCTGTGTTCTATTAGAGGGTTATCCCTTCTGGATCATCGACATTGCTCCCTTTGATCTAGGGTACTCATTTTCTTGGTTTGTTGTGTTTTGCGTTTGTCCTGCTGGCGGACGCCCCGGTGGTGATGGTGGTGCACCGATAGCAAAAGCGCCAAGTGTAGTGACGTAGCCTCAGTTTGCTGCTTTGGTTGCCCTTGCATTGCATAGCTCTTACATTTTCAAGAATGTTCGGCAATCCTTTAGGAGGTGATTGGATCACCTTTTTCCTGTTGAATCGACGTAGAAGTGCATATTGCATGGCCCTTCCAACATTTGTCTTGCTGACATAGGTGGGTCTCGATTTGTTGGCTGGTACCGTTGTTGCGGCTGGCTTCCACCGGCATCGTCCTTGTTACTGTGGTACCCATTGTTGTAATCATCACTTCGTCTTTTGTTCCCTCAAGACAAACCGGTTGCGACGTAATTTGGTGTGCTATACCCACCATTGTTTCGTTGCCTTCTATCATTATTGCTCTTGTCCCTATCTTCTTCAGGTGAGCAGGCTCTTTTGTTGTGTAATGTGTCTTCTCCATCGGCCCAACGGTTGGCTATGTCCATCAGCTGCGAAATTGTCCTTGGTTTGATTCGTCCCATCTCTTCAATGAATTCTTGTCTTCAAAGTCCATCGTTGAAAGCATCAATTGCTCTTTCATTGGATATGGTTTCAGCCCAGTTTTTGATAATGTTCCACCGTTGAAAGCTCGTATTGACTTTTGATACGTTGTAAACTTATCTATAATTTTTTATGTTCCATGCTTGGTTTTATATACTTTCTTATGTTTTGTCCACACTTTGGAGTACTTTTCATATGATTTTTTGGACTAACCTATTAACACGGTGCCACAGTGCCAGTTGCCAGTTTTCTCATGTTTTTGGTTCCAGAAAGTCAGAAAATGAATATTCTCAGAATTGGACGGGACAAAAGCCAAAGTCGATATTTTACCAGAAGAATCACGGAGCCAGAAGGAGAGACGGAGAGGGGCCACAAGGTGGCCACACCACCCCTAGGCGCGGGTCCCCCTGGCCACGCCAAGGCATGGTGTGGGCCCCCTGGCTGGCCACCAACCTTGCCTCTTTCGCCTATATATCTCCCCCAATGCAAAAACCCTAAATCAGAAATCGGAAATTCACGAAAACTTCCGCAGCACCGCCACCACCGAAGGGGAGATTCGGGGGACAGAAAGTCTCTGTTCCGGCACCCTGTTGGGATGGGGAAGTGCCCCCGGAGCCATCTCCATCGATCTCCACCACCATCTCCATCACTGTTGCTGATTCCCATGATGAGGAGGGAGTAGTTCTTCCTCGAGGCTAAGGGTTCTACCGGTAGCTATGTGTTCATCTCACTCTATGCATGATCATATTGTGATCATGAGCTTTGTAATCAAGTAGTTCTACCTTGCTACTCGAGTGCTTTAATAGATCTCTACTCTCCCCATGTGTGTGAAAGTGACAGCGTGCACACCATGGTGGCACTTAGGCTAGAGATTACAATTCCTTGTTATGAGTTATATTTGGAGTTGGATGTATCAATGAAATTGTCGTGTTTGTTGGAACCATCTAGTGCTCAAGGTGACAGTGTGGGATCATCTAGATGGGGAAAACGGACTTTGAGGTGTGCTGTTATATCCCTACCATGGATTAGAGTGTCCAAGCAGAGAGTAGTTAAGAGTAGTATCATAAAGAGAAGATATGTATATGAGAGTGTTCACTAGGGAAAGTATGATCCCTAGGCCTTGTTTCTAAGCATTGAAACACTGTTTGCAATTAGATCTGTTACATGTTTGCTTGCTTCCATCTTTATTTCAGTTTGCCTTTAGTCTCTTCCACACCATCAAGCTATTTTCTATCACCGTTACCACTTATAATTATCTATACCACTTGTATTTCACTATCTCTTTGCCGAACTAGTGCACCTATACACCTGACAAGTGTATTGGGTGTGTTGGGGACACAAGAGACTTCTTGTATCTTGATTGTAGGGTTGCTTGAGAGGGGATACCTTTGACAACTTCCTCCCTAAGTTCGATAAACCGTGGGTGATCCACTTAAGGGAAAACTTGTTGCTGTTATACAAACCTCTGCACTTGGAGGCCCAACAACTGTCTACAAGAATAGAAGTGCGTAGACATCAAGCTATTTTTTGGCGCCGTTGCCGGGGAGGTAAGGTAAAAGGTACTCACATCCTCCGGTGTGAGTGCTCGAAGTTATTTCCTTTAGATTCTGCAATTTTGTCTTTTTGTTTCTTGTTTTCACTAGTTCAGCTTAATGGAAAACAACAACAAAATTAGAGAACTTTATAGTATTTATCTTGAGTTAGGACATGAAGTGTTTGAACAGAAAATTAAAAAACCTATGGAACTTTATTTGCATGCTAATAGCAATGTTGTTAGTATGAATTCTTTGGACACCATTATTGCTAATGCTATGTAAAAGTCTAAGCTTGGGGAAGCTGGTTTTGATGAAAATGATCTTTTTAGTCCCCCAAGCATGGAGGAGAAACTTTACTTTGATGATACTATGCCTCCAATCTATGATGATTACAATGATGAATATAATATTTTTAGTCAACCTACTATTGAGGAGAAAATTAATTATGATCACAATATGCCTCCTATATTTGATGATTATGGTGATGAGAATCATAATGATAGCTATTTTGTTGAATTTCCTCCCACTACAATTAATAAGAATGACTATGTCTATGTGGAGAGTATTAATTCTTTTATGCATGTGGCTCATGATAAGTATGTTTTACGTGATAGTTATATTGTTAATTTTATTCATGATGCTACTGAAAGTTATTATGAGAGAGGTAAACATAGTTTTATGTATCTCAACAATATTAAGTTTCCCCTCATTATGTTGAAAGTCTTGAAGTTGCACTTTTTTTTCTTTACTATGCTTGTTGCTATGTGCTTTCATGACTTGTTTATTTACAAGATTCCTATGAATAGGAAGTGGGTTAGACTTAAATGTGCTTTGAATTTGCTTCTTCATGCTCTTTTTTACTTCAATTCATATTTCTTATGTGAGCATCTTCTCAAACTATCATGCCTAACTTAAAGGCGTTAAAGAAATGTACTTATTGGGAGATAACCCAAAAGTTTTAGATGAGTCTTGGAAGTTATTACCTCTGTAATAACCGCTCCTTATCCTTTTTATTTGCTTTTTGTGCCAAGAGTAACCTCTAATGAGAGAGCAGTAATGCTTGGGAAAGTTGTTGTGCCGAAACAGATTTTTGTGCTTCGCTGTAAAAATTCCTGTAAAATATTTGTATGTCGGTTTGAGCTGTAATTGTTTGTGCTTCTGCCCCAGGTTATTACCAAACTTTCATTAGTTCAACACTTTTCGATTTGAGAAACATAAGGTCTTCGAAAATTTTGGTTTTTACCTTCTAGTCTGTTTTGACAGATTTCTGCCGTTATTTGTATTTGCTTCTTGTTGGTTCCTTTTTAAGTTCTTTTGGGGAATTGTGCTTTTTGAGGGAAGTGCTACAGTATCTTGTGTTTTAATGGAAGTTTTATTGGTGTTTAAACTGAACCTAAAGACTTATTATCTTGAGTGCACTAATGTTGCTAATAAAGATTGTGTGAAGTTTTGTATGAAGGAAAATTTTCAGGTGTATCGAGAGAATGATGTAATGAGATGAAAAATGGACTAAAGCTCAATCTTGGGGATGCCACCCCATGTCACCCCAATAAATATTCAAGAGGTACAAGCGTCAAAGCTTGGGGATGCCCAAGGCATCCCCTTCTTCATCAATAAAAATCTCAGGTTTCTTCCAAACACTTCATTTTTATTGTTTCATGCATAGTTGTGTTGTTCTTGGAGCGTCTTCGTTTTTATTTTTAGTTTTCGTTTGCTTGGTTTGCTTAGTTTGCTTGAATAAATTGGTTGGACCCCCTCTTTCATACATTGGTTTTCAAATAGTTTGGTTTGGATTGGGAAAGAGTAGGAAAGTTCATGCTTAAGTGGTAAAGAGAGCTTGTTTTTGACTGTGGCCTATGCTTTGTCATGCCATGCTTGATTTTGTTTTGGCTTTATGCTTAGTATTCTTTGCTGTAGCATGAAATGCTATAAACAATTGAGATTGCTTAATGTGCCTTTGAAGAATCATGCGTTGTTTTAGCCTATTAAAGCATGGTATTGTGGTATTCTCCTTTGATGCTTTATTTGGGTTGAATTGGCACATGCTCACACCATGTTATGACTATCCCAAGTCACCATAATCCTTTATGATCCTTTAGTTTTCAACTTGTAGTATCACTTTATGCTTTGATCAATGATGTTTTGTCGCTCTGCATGATTATGGCCATTATTGCTCTCTTAGTTGGTCTCTCCCAGTCTTTTGCTAGCCTCCATAACCAAGTATGAGTTCCACTCATGCATCCAACTCCTAAAACCAAGTTATTCCAAAGAGTCCACCATACCTACCTAATAGCATATGCTATTCCAAGTATATTCATGTTTTTATCTACCTTCCGAATTAAACTTGTTATGAGAAAACTAGTGATTAAAGCTCTCACGAACTTGATGGAACACTTTACTTTTCTTGCCCTTAATAAACTTGAACCATTGTGCCGTGTATGTCGTATATGCTTGCACTTATATGTTGGGGATTAGCATAACCATGCTGTCATGGGGAACGCTTTCAACATTGCACTTGTACTTTGTACCTAGTTGATATCATGCTCTTTTGTCTATGGATGTCGTCGGTGTGAAACGAAAGGGGAGCTTGTAAGTCCATGGATTTATGTATGTGTGTTAGAGAAATGCTTGGGTCGCTGGTCTAATCCATGCTAACATGGTGGAAACCTACAGCATAACCATAATGAGCTGTCTAGGAAGCATTCTTCTTATAAAAAAAGAGTCCTATATTGAGAAAAAGAGAAAAAGAAAAAAAGAGATATATGAAAAGAGGAAAGAGAGAAAAAAGCACCATATTCCCATGGTAAATAAGAAGATTGCTGAGATGCTCGTTGTCTGCTTGCCTTGTCATTTTGATATGGGGATTCTTCCGTATCATCGGGCAAGGGGTACCCCGTTGGCGGTTCTCTATGATACACATGTACTTACGATGACAAGAACTTACCGGTGACTAAACTTGAGTAGCATGAGGAGCGGCCCTCATATTCAAGGGACAGGAGATTTCCAACTTATACTTTGTCAAGCATATACTCCATAGTTTGTTCACTTTAACCTTAATCACTTCAAGATTCTTATGATAGGGGCAATGAGAGCTAAAAGCTAATAAGTACCATAATTTTTGGAAGCTCTTTATGAAACTTGAATCTCTGCTTCCTTCTATGAAGGCCTTTCTTTTACTTTTATGTTGAGTCTCCCTCTTCTATCTTTATGCACCTATTGAGAGAGCATAGTGGCCATTCTTAGTTCTATGTGCATCGTCCCAAGACTTGTTGATTGATGCATAACTTTGATATTGCTTGTTTTAAACTATTTGTATCTAGTCACTCTTATGAACTTTGAAGGTGTCCTATGCATTTATGTTTGCTACTCTATGAGGGACAAGCTGAATGCCACTATGCTATGTTTTCTTTATGTGAAACAAACAAACGTCTTGCAAAGCATTGTTATTCATGAATCTTTTGTTTGTGCCTTTTCATGTTGCAACATAGTTGCTTTGCCTTATTGCTAGAACTTTGGCTTTCATGCTATACTGAAGTACTATGATCCCAGCTATCAATGTTTTACAAATACTTTGATCAAGTTTATGATGGTGCATGTCACCTCAAAAATTATTCTTTCTTTTTATCACTTACCTACTCGAGGACGAGCAGGAGTTAAGCTTGGGGATGTTGATACGTTGTAAACGTATCTACAATTTTTGATATTCCATGCTTGGTTTTATCTACTTTCTTATGTTTTGTCCACACTTTGGAGTACTTTTCATATGATTTTTTTTGGACTAACCTATTAACAAGATGCCATGGTGCCAATTTCCTATTTTCTGCTGTTTTTGGTTCCAGAAAGTCAGAAAATAAATATTCTCGGAATTGGACGGGACAAAAGCCAAAGTCGATATTTTACCGGAAGACTCGCGGAGCTAGAAGGAGAGACGGAGAGGGGCCACAGGGTGGCCACACCACCCCTAGGTGCGGCCCCCCCGGCCGCGCCAGGGCATGGTGTGGGACCCTGGCCAGCCACCGACCTTGCCTCTTTCGCCTATATATCTCCCCCGATGCAAAAACCCTAAATCGTCAATAAGAAATCCACGAAAGGTTCCGCAGCGCCGCCGCCATTGAAGGGGAGATTCGAGGGACAGAAAGTCTCTGTTCCGGCACCCTACCGGGACGGGGAAGTGCCCCTGGAGCCATCTCCATATATCTCCACCACCATGTCCATCACCGTTGCTGACTCCCATGATGAGGAGGGAGTAGTTCTTCCTCGACGCTAAGGGTTCTACTGGTAGCTATGTGTTTTTCTCTCTCTCTCTATGCATTATCATATTGTGATCATGAGCTTTATAATCAAGTAGATCTACCTTGCTACTCAAGTGCTTTAATAGATCTCTGCTCTCCCCATGTGTGTGAAAGTGACAGCGTGCACACCATGGTGGCACTTAGGCTAGAGATTACAAATACTTGTTATGAGTTATATTTGGAGTTGGATGTCTCTATGAAATTGTGGTGTTTGTTGGAACCATCAAGTACTCAAGGTGACAGTGTGGGGTTATCTAGATGGGAAAAGCGGACTTTGAGGTGTGCTGTTATAGCCCTACCATGGATTAGAGTGTCCAACCGGAGAGTAGTATCATAAAGAGAAGATATGTATATGAGAGTGTTCACTAGTGAAAGTATAATCCCTAGGCCTTGTTTCTAAGCATTGAAACACCGTTTGCAATTAGATCTGTTACATGTTTGCTTGCTTCCATCTTTATTTCAGTTTGCCTTTAGTCTCTTCCACGCCATCAAGCTATTTTCTATCACCGTTACCACTTATAATTATCTATACCACTTGTATTTCACTATCTCTTCGCCAAACTAGTGCACCTATACACCTGACAAGTGTATTGGGTGTGTTGGGGACACAAGAGACTTCTTGTATCTTGATTGCGGGGTTGCTTGATAGGGGATACCTTTGACCACTTCCTCCGTGAGTTCGATAAACCTTGGGTGATCCACTTAAGGGAAAACTTGCTACTGTTCTACAAACCTCTGCACTTGGAGGCCCAACAATTGTCTACAAGAATAGAAGTGCGTAGACATCAACTCTCCTGGTTTTTGTTTACAAGCTCGCAATTTTTCCAGAGACGCGGGTCATTTGAAAGTGGACTAGAAATTTCAGATGAACTTGTCCTCCAGGTCATTCCAGTTGCTGAAAGAATCTTCGGGTAGTTGCCCTAACCAAGAGCGAGCTGTGCCGGTAATGTGCAGCTGCAAACTTTGCATTGCGGTAGCCTTGGAGCCTCCTTGTAGCTTAACTATGGCCAGAAAAACTTTTAAGCAAGCTTTGGGTTTTAGAGGTCATCGTATTTCTGATGATCGTGAGGTAGCTTGAAGTCTTTTGGTACTGGAGTCTGATACATTGCAAATGTATCTATAATTTTTGATGTTCCATGCTTGGTTTTATCTACTTTCTTGTGTTTTGTCCACACTTTGGAGTACTTTTCATATGATTTCTTGGACTAACCTATTAACAAGAGCCACAGTGCCAGCTGCCTGTTTTCTGCTGTTTTTGGTTCCAGGAAGTCAGAAAATGAATATTCTCGGAATTAGACGGGACAAAAGCCAAAGTCACTATTCTCGGAATTAGACATCTGGAGCCAGAATACGAGACGGAGAGGGGCTGGGGCCTGGCCGCGCGGCTAGGCCTGGCCCGCACCAGGGGTGGTTTGGCCACCCTAGGCACCCCTGGCCTCTCCTTCCGCCTATATATTGCCTCTGATACGGAAACCCTAAGTACCCGACCAAAATTCCATGAAAGAGTCTGTATCCGCCGTCAACTCCATCCCTAGATCAGGAGGGATCTGAAGCTGTTCCCGGCACCCTACCGGAGAGGGGAATTCACCCTGGAGGCCTTCTTCATCATCATGCAAGCCTCCGGTGTGATGCGTGAGTATTTCATCTCTGGACTACGGGTCCATGTAGTAGCTAGATGGCTGGTTCTTCTCCTTTGTGCTTTCATGTCTAGATCTTGTGAGCTCCGTTCATGATCAAGATCATCTATTTGTAATTCTGCATGTTGTGTTTGCGGGGATCCGATGGATATTGAGATGCTATTTCAGATTGATTATTGATTCTATCATGTGTTTGTTATTTGTGATCTTGCATGCTTTCCGCTATTAGTAGCTATCTTGGCCAAGTAGATTCTAGCAACTCCAAGAGTTAGTATTTATGCTCGATAGTGAAAGAACAATACTATGGAAACTATTCATGTGCGCTAAGTGTGCAGGAAGTTTTGAGGGGGGCCGGATAATCCGCCCCACCAAGGGCCGGATAATCCGGCCTACCTCATCTCTCAAAGGAAGCCAAGGCGTGTCGCTCGGTGTCCAGTCGGATTTTCTCCCGGAAAACCCGAACAGGGGCGGTTTTTCCTCCCCAGGCCGGATAATCCGGGTGTCGCACGAGCCGGATAATCCGGCCCCCGGTTTTCGAGCAAAAGGGGTCAAGGCGCGTCGCACGGTATCCGGTCGGATTTTCTCCCGGAAAATCCGAACTAGGGCGGTTTTTCCTCCCCAGGCCGGATAATCCGGCCCTCACATAGGACCGGATAATCCGGCCCCCAGAAATTGATCAAGGGCAAGCTCGGCGCGTCTCTCTAATAGGGGGCGGATTATCTGCCGGATATTCCGAGTCTGGGGCGGTGTTTTCCCCAGACCGGATAATCCGGCCCTCACTTGGGCCGGATAATCTGGCCCCCAAAGTGTGCAACGGCTGGTTTCTGAAGGGGATATAAATACCCCTTCTTCCCCAATGTTCAGAACTCTTGATTCATTCGAAATTGACCAGACATTGTGCAAGAGCTCTCATTCTCGATCTCCCACTTCAACCACCCGAAGGTCTTGATCTTTGGTGGAATTGAAGGAGGAGAAGTTCATCATCATCAAGAATCAAGCGCTTCAACTCCTCTCCATTCACTTGGAGAAATCCCTGGTCTAGTATTCTTGTCAATACCTAGATCTTGTTTATTGTATTTGATAAGTTTGTTCTTGTGGCAGCTTGTTGTCATTTTGGGAGCCTCCAAGTTGTTGTGGAGTTGTTGCCCCGCTAGTTGTGTAAAGGCGACGGTGCCCGCCTCGAAGGGTACCTATAGTGGAAGGTGGATCAGGCCTGTTATGGCGAGATCCATCGGAGAACAGGGTGAGGCCTTTTGTGGCGTGGTGGTCTTAGTACCGCCCACCCCTCCAACGCAGGCGTACTTCCCTTAACAAGGAAGGAACTGTGGGCAAACAAATCATGTGTCTCCGTGTGCTTTACTTCGGTGTACACGTTCCTCTTCCACTCTCTCTTTACGTGCTAGTAGATAGGTTTGCATATAGGGAAATTCCACCTAATAGTTTATCTAGAGAATTTACCCTTTGTGCTAAGCCTAAATTTGAAAAAGAATTAAAAATTGGTGTAGCACCTATTCACCCCCCCCCCCCTCTAGGTGCCCATACGATCCATTTCAATTGGTATCAGAGCCCCGTCTCTTAATTCGGGCTTAACCACCTAAGAGTAGTATGGGTACCAAGGATGATGGAAATGAGGTTGTGGATAAGGTCACAATGGATGATCTCAAGTCGTTGGAAACAACCTTGTTGAAATCCTTTGAGGCCAAGATGGAGGATATGAATCAAATGATTGCTCGACTTACATCATCCATAGCGCCATCTCCATCCTCCTCTGAGGCTCCCACACCATCATCTAAGGAAAAGGGTAACACCAGATCCAAGGATGATGATGTGGAAGGTGAAAAACTTGATTCACCCAAAAAGGGAAGTGGTAAGGAGGAATATAGTGAGGTTCGCCACGTATATTCCCCCGACCCACCTATCCCTCATCCTCATATAAACAATAGGGGTGATCCACCCAAGCTCACTGCATCCTCTTTTAATCAATGGCAATTCCTAATGAAATCTCATGTTTGCAGCTCCTCTATTGAATTGTGGAGGATTATTGAAGAAGGTCTTCATATTGGAGATCAAACCAATCTAACGAGAAGGGAAGTCGTGGATAGCCAGTTGAATGCCACCGCTCTCCACATGATACAGCTGGGTGTGGGTCCCAAGGACATGCCACACATTGAACATCTCAACACAGCTAAAGAGGCGTGGGATGCTCTTACGGACCTTTTCGTTGGAAATGAAAGCATGAGAAGAAACAGGTATGATGCCCTTAGTAATGAAGCTGAGGGATTCTACATGTTGGATGGTGAAAACCATGAGGACATGTATAGAAGACTCAAGGGCATTGCAACAACATTTCGAAAGCATGGGGCCACTCACATTGACGATGCATGGATAAAAAGAAAATATGTGAGTGCCTTAATGCCTTTCGAGCCAACGGATTTGAAGATCCTGCAAGGTAGACACAACTATCATCAAATGACATCCAACGAAGTCATGCAAGAAATGGCATCATTCAAAGTGGCGGCAAAGAATGCTGAAGATGCCTGTGCTCGGGCCATTGGAATGCAAAAGGGTATCAATGTGGCTCTCAAAGCCAATGTTGTCGAGCAAGAGGAAGATGAAGGAGCTTTTGAGGGGGTATCCATGGACTACCCCGATGAGGTCAAATGTGCTCATGGTGAGTACATGGCATTCTATGCAAGGAACTTTTGGAAGGACCCTGCCAAAGCCAAGTCTGACCTTGAGCGCAAGAACGGGTCAAATGGAAGAAGAGAAAGTGGCCCAAGATTGAGAACTTGCTTCAACTGTGGAGATAGAATGCACTTCGTAGCCGAGTGTCCTTATCAAAATAGAGAAGACAATGGTGGCAGGCTCATTCTTAAAGAGAAATCTAAAGCACCTAAGAAGAAGCCATTTATTAAGAAGAATGGTCCTTTCAAGAAGCAACCCAAGATTGTCTTGGTATCTCAAGAGGAATACTCCTCCGCAAGTGAAGATGAAGAGGATGATGATAGTTCCTGCGAGGTGGCTGCTATAGCCACCACATCGACTCCCTCATCTCTCTTCGACTTGCCGAACGAGAACGCCATCAACAACAACGCCACTTGCCTAATGGCAACAGGGTCCGAGGTATCAACTTCTAGCTCTTCATTTCCTAAGACTAACATAATTTTGGATATGAATGATCATGACAGTCTTGAAATGAAAGAAGAATTTATTGCCTTGGATACTTTTTTCACTAACCTACAAGGTGAGCACAAACTCCATTTTGATGCTCTTATGAGTCAACTTGCTCAAGCCAAAGATCTCCTTGAAGAAAATGGCAGAATTGAAAGAGAAGATGCCTTGGAGATAGCTTCGTTGAAGAATGCCTTGGAAGAGGAAGAGGAAGATCGAGTATCTTTGGAAGAAAGACTCGAATCCCTTGAGGAGTCACAAGAAGAAGCTGTAGCTCAGCTCATTAAAGAACATGACCATGCTCTTGCTAAGGTAAAGAAACTAAAGAAAGAAAAGATTGACTTTGGGGCTGTTCATGCTAGACTTTCGGAGAAGTTTGATAATCTTGAAAGTGCTCACAAGGCATTGAAGAGTGATCATTCCACTTTAAATGAGTCTCATGACCAGCTCCAAACTCAATTGAAACGGTATGATGTGCCAAGTACCTCCACTTCATCCTCTAGAAAAGAAGATCTTGCAAGAAGTTCTCAACACAAAGGTAAAGGGGGTATTGATGAGATACTGAGCATGCAAAGGACAAACAATAGTAAAGAAGGTCTTGGTTACATACCCAAGATAAAGAGCAAGAAAAACAAGAAGAAGAAGAAGAAGAAGAAGAAGAAGAAGAAGAAGAAGAGTAAGACTGCTCAATCAAAGACTAGCAACATTACCAATGACAAGACTAATTATGATGGTTTTGCAGGGATCAACAATCCTAACTTTGAACTATATTATGATTGTTATGGTGTTTTCTATGCTAGTTATGTAGGGCCTTATGATTGTTACATTCCTTGGTCTATTTGGGTTCCCAAGACCCTTGTTACTAACATGAGAGGACCCATTGAAAAATGGGTACCTAAAACCAAGAAGTAATTTTCTTGTAGGGCTATGCTTCCGGTGGTTCTAAATGGGTACTCGATAGCGGTTGCACGAGTCATATGACCGGAAGCAAGGAGATCATCACGGATATGCGGCCAAACCTTGATTACATAACCGTCTCCTATGGTGACAAGTCAAAATCTGAGGTATTGGGTCTCGGCAAGTTGTGGTGGCTCACGATATCTCTCTCGTGGACGTCATGCTTGTTGAGACCCTCGGGTACAACTTACTTTCAGTTCGTGCCCTTGGTAAGATGGGATTTGCAGTTTACATTGATGCTGATTTGGTGGTACTCTTGTGGAGCAAGTCTCTAAAAGTCGCTTTCGTGGGATATGTCGAAAACGACCTTTACGTGGTGGACTTTTCGGGGAAAACCACTACAGGCCCGATGTGTCTTTTCGGAAAGGCTGACGCGGGTTGGCTATGGCATCGCCGACTAGCCCACGTCAATATGAGAACTTTGCAAAGTCTCCACAAGGGTGGCCACATTCTTGGACTAAAAGAAAATGTCTCTTTTGCCAAAGATCGTGTTTGCAGGGCGTGTGTTGAAGGGAAAATGCATGACTCACCTCATCGAAGGAAAACCATTATCTCTTCAAAAAGGATTTTGGAGCTCCTTCATGTGGACCTCTTCAGACCTCCATCTCTTGCAAGCCTCGGTGGGAAGAAGTATTGTCTACTGATTGTTGATGATTACTCAAGATACACTTGGGTTTATTTCTTCAAGTTGAAGAGTGAAACTCAACAAACTGTCATCGACTTCGCCAACGAGGTTCAACGTCAACACAACGTCCCCATTCTGGTTATAAGGAGTGATAATGGCTCTGAGTTCAAGAACTACACCTTAAATGAGTTCCTAAGTAAAGAGGGGATAAGACATCAATATTTCGCTATGTACACCCCTCAACAAAATGGTGTAGCCGAGAGGAAGAATCGAACTCTAATGGATATGGCAAGATCAATGTTAGCCGAATTTAAATCTCCATATAACTTCTGTGCTGAAGCAATCTCTACAGCTTGTCATTCATCCAACCGTTTATACCTCCGTAAGATCTTGGACTAGACTCCGTATGAAATACTTACCGGTAACAAGCCAAACATCTCATACTTTCGGGTATTCGGGTGTAAGTGTTTCTTTCTTATTAAAGGAGTTCGTTTATCTAAGTTTTAATCTAAGGCTTTAGAAGGTATTTTTGTTGGTTATGGTGCCGAATCCCACACTTATAGAGTCTACAATAAGCTCTCTGGAACTGTTGTAGAATCTTGTAGTGTGGTGTTCGAAGAAAATGACGGTTCCCGTGCGGAGCAAGTTGGTGTTTGTGATGCAGATGTTGAAATACCCCAAATGCCATAAGAATAATGGGCGT
The DNA here is from genome assembly GCA_910589775.1 of Avena eriantha. Lineage (NCBI taxonomy): Eukaryota > Viridiplantae > Streptophyta > Magnoliopsida > Poales > Poaceae > Avena > Avena eriantha. Next base: position 322,656,036 of record OU342740.1, on the reverse strand, counting down.
GGGATTCTTCCGCCCCATTGAGGAACCCCTTGTGGCGGACCGGGAAGGACAATGCTCTACTCATATAGAGCCATCATCTACACATACTCAACATGCTCCAACCACGGGGGTAACTTCTACACCATCTCCATCAACTGTTGAAGGTCAAGATGTTCCAGAAAGCTCCATGCCGGATTTTCCAGTTGACACCGGATTATCCGGCCACCCCGCTATAGCTGACCATGTTGCTCCTGCTAGAGAAGATTTCAACGCAAGCTCCAGGCCGGATTTTCCGGCTAGCCCCGGACTATCCGGCCCCTCACCAGTTCAAGCAAGTCCCAAGCCTCGTGATGAAGTTGTTGCAAGTACTCCCAGGCCGGATTATTCGGCTCCTCCATTGGCCGGATTATCCGGCCCTGACTCTCTAGTTCTGCAGCCTCCTGTTACAGCTACGGACTCACCTCAAGGGCACACGTCTCCACCACCTGCTACTGATGTTCCAGTTTCTGATCAAGGTCGAGAAAACGCTTCCAATGAAGACTCAAGTGATGAATCTCCTCCTCCAAGAGACAACAAACCTTTTGAACTTCGTCCCAAGGCTCGGGCTGACCGTAATCTTGAGTTGAGGGGTCACACTCTCGACAAGGTTGTTGGTGATCTTCTACAAAGGGTTTCTACAAGAAGAGAATTGGCCAGTTTTGGTGAGCATCAAGCTCATATCTCCATGGTGGAACCTAAGAAGGTCTTTGAAGCTCTTGAAGACCCAGACTGGGTTGTTGCTATGCATGAAGAATTGAATAATTTCAAGCGCAACAAAGTCTGGAAACTCGTGGAGAAACCCAACGAGTGCCGCAATGTTATCGGCACCAAGTGGATTTTCAAGAACAAGCAAGATGAGAATGGCATTGTTGTGAGGAACAAGGCAAGACTTGTGGTACAAGGTTACTCCCAAGTTGAGGGCACCGACTTTGGCGAGACCTATGCTCCAGTGGCTTGCCTTGAGTCCATCCGTATCCTTCTTGCTTATGCTGCTCATAACAATTTTAAGTTGCAGCAAATGGACATCAAGAGTGCCTTCCTTAATGGTCCTCTACATGAGTTGGTATACATAAAATAACCCCCGGGGTTTGAGGATCCTAACTTTCTGAACCATGTCTACAAACTCGATAAGGCACTCTATGGCCTTAAACAAGCCCCACGTGCGTGGTATGAGCACCTTAAGGAGCTTTTGTTAGATCGTGACTTTGAAGTTGGGCAAATCAATCCCACTCTTTTTACTAAGAAGGTTAAGGGGGAGCTCTTCGTATGCCAACTACATGTAGACGATATTATCTTTGGTTCTACTAATAAAGCTTTTAATGATGAATTTTCAAAGCTTATGACTGACAGGTTTGAGATGTCTATGATGGGGGAATTACGGTTCTTTCTTGGATTCGAGATCAAGAAACTTAGAGAAGGAACCTTTATTAATCAAGAAAAGTACATCCAAGACATGCTCAAGAGATTCAAGATGACGGATCTTAATGGTGTCGCCACTCCGATGCAAACAAAATGTCATCTCGAACTTAACCCAAATGGTAAAGATGTGGACCAAAAGATATACCGGTCCATTATCGGCTCTCTTCTTTACCTCTGCGCATCTAGACCCGATATTGTGTTGAGTGTGGGAGTGTGTGCAAGGTATCAAGTAGCTCCTAAAGAAAGCCACTTAGTGGCGGTCAAGAGGATCTTTCGATATTTGGTTCATTCCCCCAACTTTGGTCTCTGGTATCCCAAGGGCTCCAATTTCTCTTTATGTGGTTATATTGACTCAGATTGGGCTGGTGATAAGGATGATCGGAAATCCACTTCTGGAGCGTGTCAATTTTTGGGAAGATCTCTTGTATGTTGGTCCTCCAAAAAGCAGAATTGTATATCTCTCTCCACCGCCGAAGCTGAATATGTTGCTGCAGCCAGTGCTTGCACTCAATTATTGTGGATGAGGCAAACTTTAAAGGAATACTATGTCAATTGTGACAAAGTGCCTCTTTTATGTGATAATGAAAGTGCAATCAAAATTGCGTACAATCATGTTCAGCACACAAGGACGAAGCATATTGAGATACGGAATCATTTTATTCGTGACCATGTTGCTCGCGGCGATATTGATCTATCCTTTGTGAGCACGAAGAACCAACTGGTGGATACTTTACAAAGCCACTTGATGAAGCAAGATTCTGCTATTTGAGGAAAGAGCTAAATATCATTGATTCTGGGAGCTTGTCTTGATTATCCATGCACTCACTCGTACATCTCAATCCTTCTTTGGTCTAGGTGTGGGCATGGATATAGGGGGAGTGTGGTCCTAACTCATTGGGTTAACCCTCCCCCCCATAATGCCAATAGCAAGATAAATCATTTCTCTTAATATCATGTTGTGATATGTGAGCTTATTGATGAGTATTGGCCGTGAACCCAAGATATATCTTCGCGGTGTCACACCATACACTCCAACAAGGTGGCTTCGACCACCGCCCTCTCCCTTGAGGAGAATTGGATGTTTTTGGATGTTATTTTCTCTCTCATGTTCTTATGGGAATCACACTCAATCTTGGCTTTTATTTGATTTGGATTTTGCAATTTTGAGTGTCTAGTACCATCTCAGTTTGGCTCTCTTAATCCTAAGCCTTCCCTACCCCTAAGCCATCTATTCTTGCACACAAGTCCCTTGTACACCTTGTGGGGGTGTTGTTTGGGGACGCGCGGGCCTGGTTCTGTGTATAACAGAATCCCAGATTTTAGGCCGGATAATCCGGCCCAAGTATTAGCCGGATAATCCGGCCCTGTCGGATTTCATCTTAAAGGGTAGGGCTCGGGGGGGAAGGGCTCATATCGAGCAGCACTTCCCCCCAGCCCTCTCCTCCTCCATAGCCGCCGCTTGCTGCCCCTCAGCCTCCCCGGAGCCTCTCCGGCCACCGGATTTTCCGGGCCTCCCAGGATCTTCTTCTCCGCGCCTCCGGGTACCTTCTCCTCCGCGTTCTTCCTCCAATGAGTGAGCGTAACTCCCTCTCTCCCCATCTTTGGCTAGATGTGTATCTTGTTGGGTGGAACGTTGTCTAGAAGGATGTGTTTTCGCATAGAAATCATAGTCTTGCAGTTTCTAGGACCGATCTACTTTTTTGCATTCAATCTAGGTGAAATCGAAAATTTCTGCCACTGCCGGATTATCCGCCCCTGGCCAGGCCGGATAATCCGGCCTGACAGATTCGATTCTGCTTCAGTTTCACTACGGTGTATGCATTGAGTAGTTTTGACCTATGAACTTTTTGACTACTTTTTCCATGCTCTCTCCTGGACATGTGTGTATGCTTATCCCCTTGCTATCGCCCTTATTCTCCTCACAGGTGGTTCCGGTGTTCCCAAGACCTACAAGCACCGTCCTTGCTCAAGATACTTTCAGGACGATGGACAAGGTAACCTAGTGGACGAAGTTGAATTCAGGAGAAGGAAGAACGAAGAGAGGCGCATGGCTGAACAATCAAAGAGGACTAGGAAGATGGTGTCCAAGAGGAAGGGCAAGGAGCCCAAGATCAACTACAGGGCTTTGGATGCGGTCTCCTTTTCCGCCATCTGTCAATGTGACTTGTTTGTTGAGCTGCCTCGTGATGATGAGCTGGGGGATACCCGTTTTTGGTGTGCAGAACAGAAGGGGATCTATGAAGACATCTATGCCAGGCTAAACATTAGGCATATGCACCCACTGGTACTTGCTGATGCTTTGGAGAAGGCGCATCTTGTGGATGCGATGTTTGTGGCTGAGAGGATGGGGCTGCACCATCTCATGTCTCTCTAGTGCTCCTTTGACTCTGAGGTGGTGAAGCAGTTCTTCTCCACTTTGGTGATTTGTGGGGATGAGCGTCGCACTATGAAGTGGATGACTCATGACAGGCCCATGACTGCTGATTTTCACGTGTTTGCTGAGGTTCTGGGGTACTCCTTCCGCAGCAGGGATAGAGCCAGTGGCCACCGCATCATCACTCAGCTGAAGCCCAACAAGGATGCTGCTCTCTCTCCTTGCACTGTGGACAATGGCATTGTGGGTACTGTGGCTAGTCTTGCTCCCACCTATGCTGCATTGGTGGGTCTCTTCCGTGACTCTATTACACCGAGTGGGGGCAACAATGACAGCATCCGTGGTCACCTTGTTCAGCTACTTCAATTTTCTCATGAGGTTTCCTCCTGCGAGGACGAGTCTGTGCAGTACAGGTTGGATGTCATGGACTTCATTTAGCATGAGCTGTGTGATGCTATGTTCAACCGTTTGTCCATTCCCTATGCGCCCTACATTATGATGCTCATCCGTCACCTGCTTCCTGCTGAGGAGTTCCACATTGACTCGGTGCACACGGCCAAGAAGATATACAACAAGGTTCAGAAGACCTCTCACCCCTCCTCTGCTCCTGAGGGCCTCATGAGGGATGCTCGCAGGCCCCTTGTGCCTCCCGTGGCCCATGAGATCAAGCAGCTGAACTGGTTCTAGCGTCACATTCTCTGCATGGTGTGGACACGCGCAAGGGTCAGTACGAGGCATACAGGCAGCGCCATGAGTTGGCTCACTCCCAGCAGCTCATTCTCCACCACGTGTCCGGCGCTTCGGGTGCTCCTCCGGCTCCTACACCTCCCACTCCGTATGCTCGGTGGAACTCTTCCTCCGGGTTGAACTATGGTGAGCTGGAGCGTCACTTGTTCCCCTCTATGCCTGCTGCTGATGATGAAGATGAGGAAGGTGACACTGAGGAGCTTGAAGATGAGGATGAGGAAGAGAATGAAGAAGAGGATGAGGACGAGGACTACGAGTGATCCCATGGGGCGCTAGCATCGCTCTTCTCCCTTTTTGGTGTCTCGATGCCAAAGGGGGAGAAGTAGTTCTATTAGGATGTCCGTGGATTTGCATGGGTCGGGCATAAGCACTTGCACTTTTTTATTCGTTATTTATTGCTTATGCCCATTTAGCGTTGAACTTTAAATTCGTGATTTGAGGTTGTTTGAGACTTTTTGTGGTTGTCTGGATTATGCTATGCCTATGGACTTCATATCATGGATTATGCTTATGGATCTATCTATTCATATCCTTTTGCTGGAGGTATATCACGGAAGGCGCGCTCATAATGGTTATCCTGCAATAATTGTGACTTATGTCAAGGATGCCTACTATCTACTTCGGTGGTATGTTTTATTGCTCATATGTCTATGGAATAGATTTACCTATTTGTGTGCATTTGTATTCCAATGCAAACCTCTATTATGCACACATTGAGGGGGAGTCTCTTTCATAAGTTTTCACTGTCTGTCTTGTGTGTTTCTCCTGCAAATCCTAGTATTGTCATCTAACACAAAAAAGGGGGAGATTGAAAGAACATTTCATGGTTTCCTATGTTTTGCGTGTTAGATAACAATACTATGTAGACTATTCATGTGCGCTAAGTGTGCAGGAAGTTTTGAGGGGGGCCGGATAATCCGCCCCACCAAAGGCCGGATAATCTGGCCTACCTCATCTCTCAAAGGAAGCCAAGGCGCGTCCCTCGGTGTCCAGACGGATTTTCTCCTGGGAAATCCAAACAGGGGCGGTTTTTCCTCCCCAGACCGAATAATCCGGGTGTCGCACGAGCCGGATAATCCGGGCCCCCGTTTTTGAGCAAAAGGGGCCAAGGCGCGTCGCACGGTATCCGGTCGGATTTTCTCCCGGAAAATCAGAACTGGGGCGGTTTTTCCTCCCCAGGCCGGATAATCTGGCCCTCGCATAGGACCGGATAATCCGGCCCCCAGAAGTTGATCAAGGCCAAGCTCGGCGCATCTCTCTGATAGGGGGCAGATTATCTGCCGGATATTCCGAGTCTGGGGCGGTGTTTTCCCCAGACCGGATAATCCGTCCCTCACTTGGGCCGGATAATCCGGCCCCCAAAGTGTGCAACGGCTGGTTTCTGAAGGGGATATAAATACCCCTTCTTCCCCAATGTTCAGAACTCTTGATTCATTCGAAATTGACCAGACATTGTGCAAGAGCTCTCATTCTCGATCTCCCACTTCAACCACCCGAAGGTCTTGATCTTTGGTGGAATTGAAGGAGGAGAAGTTCATCATCATCAAGAATCAAGCGCTTCAACTCCTCTCCATTCACTTGGAGAAATCCCTGGTCTAGTATTCTTGTCAATACCTAGATCTTGTTTATTGTATTTGATAAGTTTGTTCTTGTGGCAGCTTGTTGTCATTTTGGGAGCCTCCAAGTTGTTGTGGAGTTGTTGCCCCGCTAGTTGTGTAAAGGCGTCGGTGCCCGCCTCGAAGGGTACCTATAGTGGAAGGTGGATCAGGCCTGTTGTGGCAAGATCCATCGGAGAACAGGGTGAGGCCTTTTGTGGCGTGGTGGTCTTAGTACCGCCCACCCCTCCAACGCAGACGTACTTCCCTTAACAAGGAAGGAACTACGGTCAAACAAATCCTGTGTCTCCGCGTGCTTCACTTCGGTTTACTCGTTCCTCTTCCACTCGCTCTTTACTTGCTAGTAGATAGGTTTGCATATAGGGAAATTCCACCTAATAGTTTATCTAGAGAATTTACCCTTTGTCCTAAGCCTAAATTTGAAAAAGAATTAAAAATTGGTGTAGCACCTATTCACCCCCACCCTCTAGGTGCCCATACGATCCATTTTAGATAGTGGGTTCATGCCTCTGGTAATCTGGGGAAGTGACAGAAATCTCTAAGGTACTAGATGTGTTGTTGCTACTAGGGAGAAAACAACAATCCTTTGTTCACAGAACAATCGTATTGTTTACTTTACACGCAATTCGTAAAGCAATAATCTGTTGCTTGCAACTTAATACTGGAGGGGGTTCGGATGATAACCTGAAGGTGGATTATTAGTCATAGATGTAGTTGGATGGCGATCTATGTATAATGTTTTAATGCCCAATCGAATCTCAAAGGAGTCAAGAGGATTAGTATATGCTTGTATGCTTTCTCGATGTTTGTCAATTTCCCCACTGTAATTTGTTCACCCAACATGTCATCTATCTTAAGGAGAGCCACCTCTAGTGAACTATGGACCCCGGTCCTTTCTTTTACATACAATCTACAAATTGTTTACTACTTTGTTTTTACTTTCTGCAAACTATTACTTCCTTCCATTCGATACGTTTAATCCTTTGTTTTCAGCAAAACCGGTGAGATTGACAACCTCATCGCAAGTTGGGGACAGAGTTTTGTGGTTGTGTTGTGCAGGTCTCCACGTTGTTGCTGGCACCGGTAGTGCGCCCTGCCAACGTTCAGCTAGCTACACCTTTGGGGTGTTTCCTTACTCCTACTGGATTGATAACCTTGGTTTCATAACTGAGGGAAAACTTAATGTTGTGCTCATCATACCTTCCTCTTGGGGTTCCCCAACGAGCTCGTTAATACACGAGTCAGCAAGTACTTTTTCTGGCGCCATTGCCGGGGACTCAAGGACATCTTCACAAGGGGAGTCTGTCATAACCAATCTCTTTACTTTGTTATTTTTGTTTTGCTTAGTTTACTTTTGCTTTGTTTGCTTGTTTCTTTATCAAAAACACACAAAAATTAGTTTTACAAGTTTGCTTTTTTTTTTGAAAACACAAAAAAAATTAGTTCCTATCTTAAGTTGCCTTTATGTCTAGCCTTGCCCCAATCACTATGTCACCTGAGGAAATGATTTTCACTTTTAAACAAGGAATTGAAGAGAGTTTCAAAGAAGCTTTGTCTAGAATCTCTGATCTACATGAAAAAACTGAGCCTAAAATGACTCAAAGTTTGTTCCTTACCAGTTTTTACCTTGGAATTGCTCTTTGCTATAGATATGCTTTAGATGCTGTTGTGGGAGGAAATTTCCTCCAATGCAATGAGGATGATGTTGTTATTGCTATAAAGAAATTGGTCTTTACTTACAACTTGCCTAGCAAAACTGATATTTTTTCATAAACATATTTGATAGATTGAACACTCTTGAGACCCGCACTACTAGTTTAAAGGATTGTTATAACACGCTTAGAGAGCATCATAATTATGTCCCAATAACTTCTGAACAATCAAAGTGGCTCCCCACGGTAAATATCGATATAAATAATAAAACTTTTCAAGCTCGTTGTGCTATCATGTCTGAATTTTGTCTTATGCCCAAAGATATTTATGAATATTTGAATCTTTGGGGGCTTACTGAAGGAGGAAAAGAAATATCTCTTGCTAATAATACTAAAATATTACCTATTGGAATAGCTGAAGGAGTGTTTACAAACATCCTTGGGAAAATGATTTCTACTGATTATCTTGTTATTGAATGTGCAGGAAAAAGACAAATTACACTTGGAAGGTCCCTATTAGAACTCCTTGGAGCAATAATAGATGTGGGAAAGGGGACCATGCACCTTGCTTATACACCAAACAATCATATTTTCCCCAAGGTTAAGAATAAGAGTAAGAGAGGTAAGGGCAAGAAATTTGGTCTTAATGCTTCTTCATTTGAGAACACTTGATTCTTTTTCTTGCTTCGTATGCCTAACTTAAAGGCGTTAAAGAAAAGTACTTATTGGGAGATAACCCAAAAGTTTTAGATGAGTCTTGGAGGTTATTACTTCAGTAATAACCGCTCCTTATCCTTTTTATTTGCTTTTTGTGCCAAGAGTAACCTCTAATGAGAGAGAAGTAATGATTGGGAAAGTTGCTGTCCCGAAACAGATTTCTATGCTTCACCGTAAAAATTAGTGTAAAATCTGTGTACGTCCTTTTGATCCATGCATTTTTGTGCTTATGCCCCAGGTTGTTATCTAACTTTAGTTAGTTCAACACTTTTTGATTTGAGCAACAGAAGATCTTCGAAAAAATTCATCTTTACCTGCTGGTCTGTTTTGATAGATTTCGGCTATTTTCTGCATTTGCTTCTTGTTGGTTCCTTTTTGAGTTCTTTTGGGGAATTGAGGTTTTTGATGGAAGTGCTACAGTAGCTAGTGTTTTAATGGAAGTTTATTGGTGTTAGAACTGAACCTAAAGACTTATTATCTTGAGCGCACTAATGTTGCTAATAAAGATTGTGTGAAGTTTTGTATGAAGGAAAAATTTTAGGTGTATGAAAGGAATGAGTAATGAGATAAAGGATGGACTAAAGCTCAAGATTGGGGATGCCATGCGTGTCACCCCAAGAAATATCCAAGAGTTACAAGCGTCAAAGCTTGGGGATTCCCAAGGCATCCCCCTCTTCATCAATAAAAATCACAGGTTTCTTCCAAACGCTTCATTTTTATTGTTTCATGCATAGTTGTGTTGTTCTTGGAGCGTTTTCTTTTTCGTTTTCATTTGGTTTTCGTTTGCTTGGTTTTCTTAGTTTGCTGAATAAATTGGTTGGACCCCCTCTTTCATACATTGGTTTTCAAATAGTTTGGTTTGGTTTGGAAAAGAGTAGGAAAGCTCATGCTTAAGTGGTAAAGAGAGCTTGTTTTTGACTGTGGCCTATGCTTCGTCGTGCCATGCTTGATATTGTTTTTTCTTTATGCTTAGTATTATTTGCTGTAGCATGACTTGTTATAAACAATTGAGATTGCATAATGTGCCTTGGATGAATCATGTGTTGTTTTAGCATATTAAAGCATAGTATTGTGGTATTCTCCTTTGATGCTTTATTTGGGTTGACTTGGCGCATGCTCACACCATGTTATGACTATCCAAAGTCACCATACATTTATAATCCTTTAGCAACTTGTAATATCACTTTATGCTTTGATCAATGATGTTTTGTCGCTCTGCATGATTATGGCCATTATTGCTCTCTTAGTTTGTCGCTCCCAGTCTTTTACTAGCCTCCACAACCAAGTATGAGTTCCACTCATGCATCCAACTCCCTAAACCAAGTTATTCCAAAGAGTCCACCATACCTACCTAATAGCATATGCTATTCCAAGTATATTCATGTTTTTATCTACCTTCCGAATTAAACTTGTTATGAGAAAACTAGTGATTAAAGCTCTCACGAACTTGATGGAACACTTTACTTTTCTTGCCCTTAATAAACTTGAACCATTGTGCCGTGTATGTCATATATGCTTGCACTTATATGTTGGGGATTAGCATAACCATGCTGTCATGGGGAACGCTTTCAACATTGCACTTGTACTTTGTACCTAGTTGATATCATGCTCTTTTGTCTATGGATGGCGTCGGTGTGAAATGAAAGGGGAGCTTGTAAGTCCATGGAGTTATGTATATGTGTTAGAGAAACGCCTGGGCCGCTGGTCTAATCCATGCTGACATGGTGGAAACCTGCAGCGTAACCATAATGAGCTGTCTATGAAGCATTCTTCTTATAAAAAAAGAGTCATATATTGAGAAAAAAGAGAAAAAAAGGAGATTATGAAAAGAGGAAAGAGAGAAAAAAGCACCATATTCCCATGGTAAATAAGAAGATTGCTGAGATGCTCGTTGTCTACTTCCCTTGTCATTTTGATATGGGGATTCTTCTGTATCATCGGGCAAGGGGTACCCCATTGGCTGTTCTCTATGATACACATGTACATACGATGACAAGAACTTACCGGTGACTAAACTTGAGTAGCATGAGGAGCGGCCCTCGTATTCAACGGACATGAGATTTCTAACTTATACTTCGTCAAGCATGTACACCATAGTTTGTTCACTTTAACCTTAATCACTTCAAGATGCTTATGATAGGGGCAATGAGAGATGAAAGCTATAAGTACCATAATTTTTAGAAGCTCTTTATGAAACTTGAATCCCTGCTTCCTTCTATGAAGGCCTTTCTTCCACCATTATATTGAGTCTCCACCTTCTACCTTTATGCACCTACTTTGAGAGCATAGTGGCCATTCTTAGTTCTATGTGCATTGTCCCAAGACTAGTTGATTGATGCATAACTTGATATTGCTTGTTTTAAACTATTTGTATCTAGTCACTCTTATGAACTTTGAAGGTGTCATATGCATTTATATTTGCTACTCTAAGAGGGACAAGCTGAATACTATTATGCTATGTTTTCTTTATGTGAAACAAACAAACGTCTTGCAAAGCATTGTTATTCACGAATCTTTTGTTTGTGCCTTTTCATGTTGCAACAATGTTTCTTTGTCTTATTGCTAGAACTTTGTATTTCATGTTATGATTGAAGTACTATGATCCCAGCTTTGAATTTTACAAATACTTTGATCAAGTTTATGATGGTGCATGTCACCTCAAAAAATATTCTTTCTTTTTATCACTTACCTACTCGAGGACGAGCAGGAGTTAAGCTTGGGGATGTTGGGGGGATACCCCCGGGTAGGGTCACGCCGGGGTATAAAGGCCGAGTTAGCCAAGGTTCGGCAAGGCCAAAGCGAATGCTGGCCGGGTCACCTAAAGGCAGGCCGGATCACGAAGTAACCGGACCGGAGGGTGATCGCCTAACTATGTCTCAACCGACTTAAGCAGTAAGTCGGAAGTGTATGTTTACATGTATGCAGGAACAGGGGTGCCTGGATTAGCTGTGATCCGGGTCATGTTTGGTTTCTAGGAGAAGGAAGGAATCTTGCTGGTCAAAAGGAGGGTCCGGTACGCACTGCATGAGCGAAGCAGACAAGAGCGGGACCACTGTGTCATGGCCGACAGGGGTGACGACGCCCATGTCGGCTGACACGGGCGCCGCAGAGGCTCACGTAGCTAAAGCAAGTATGACGCGGGGGAAAAAGCACCCTGATCGGCTTACCCCTTTGGGAGGAAGCATATTCTTAGGAATATGCCTCCACGTATGCCCTAGGCAGGAACCGAGCCTCCTCTATAAAAGGGGGGCTAAGGCTTCTGTAGGAGGGGTTGGTCTCTCTACTATTCTGTTTTGGGCTAGGGTTTCAGGGGTGATCTGTGGGTGAGAGTAAGAGAGCTCCTTCTTCCTCCTCTCGCCAATACAGCTCTAGGAGCACTTGTAACCTTGGAAGGAAATCAATACAAACTTCTGTGTGGAGAATCACTTCACTATCCCTTCCTGGATTCCCCTAGCGTGTATTAGTCCCCACCTTTAGCCTATCCATGGCATCTGTCGTGACACCACCACGACAGTTGGCGCCCACCGTGGGGCTAGCGGCGCTAGCAGGGGTCAAGATCCGGATGGGAAACCTCATCGCCACCGACGAACGCATCGTCTCCGGGCTCATTCAGCGCTTTGGAGCACGGGATTTCGTCAGCGACAACGCAGGCTGCTTCGGCACGTGCCCTCTTCCGTGCAACGGCATCTTCGTCAAGCTCGGCGCGCACAAGGTCTATGTTGCGGTGGACGTGTCTTGTGTTCATCCGCGCCACGTCGTCGAAGCAGGCGAACCACCCCTCACTGTGGCTCGCGGGGCGTGTATCGCTCATTTCCCGGACCATGCAGAGGTGATGATGACCGCGCCTGGTGCGGGCGCGAGCATGGATCCGGTGCCAAATCCGGAGGTAACGCCCAAGGCACCGAGGAAAGGAAGAGGTCCTCCACTAGAGAGGCCAGAAAATGTGTTGAGAGAGGCAATGGACAGCTTGGCAAACCCTGTAGTAGCAGCGGTAGATCCGGCTCGTGCACAGGCCGAGCTGGAAGAAACTAGGCAGAAAATACTAGAGGGCGCAAAGAAAATAGCCGCGGCCCAGCAGTCGTTGAACATGACGCTGCGTGAGTACGCTAAGGCGAACAAAGTTGATAATGTAAAAGTGAAAGGGAGAAATCCCATGAGCGAGATGAACAGAGAGGGTGATGCTGGAATTGAGGAATCAGAAAACTGTTTGTCCGTGGGGCTGCCGAGGTATAGTACCCCGGCCAAGAACCTCAGAGCAGCGAATGCAGCTGCGTCCGAGTTAGAGGGACTGACGGGTGAAGCTCGGCAAAGGCAGCAAGATCGGGTTAACGAGCTGGTTCGGATTGCGAATAGGCAGAACGAGGAGCTGCTCAGGGCAAACCCGGAGAGAGCTGGAGCCTCCAAGATTGTTCATTCGGCGGTGGGTAACCCGGAGAAATCCGTTGGAGCCGCATCGTCCCATCACGGTGGCCAAAGGAGAGAAGAGGTGGTAACCTCGGCCAGACGGAACAAACAGATCATCCTATATGACCCGACACGGGCAGGGAAAGAAAAAGAAGCACAGAAAAATGATGATCGACGGAGTGTGAGCCGAGGCGAAGCCGGCCGAGGTAACCGCGACCAAGGCAATGCCGGTCAAGGGAACGTTGTCAACGGAAATGTCGGGCAACAAAACTCAGCTGGAGCGAGACAACCGCAGCAGCGGAACATACCAAGGCAAGAGCACAGTGCCGGCCGAGGTGTACAACAGAAAGGTGCGCCGCAAGAGCAAAACCGGTACAACGACGGTGATTCGGAGATGGCAAATGCGGGATATCCAAGACCGGACTATCATGTGATAGGGTCGAGATTGGGAAGTAGGGATTTGATGCCGGACGATGCAAGGCTGAAACTGGATCGACTATATAGGTCGGAACAGATTGAATGTCAAGGTCCACCGGGTCCAGCGTGTTTTGGACCCCGGATCATGAAAGAGCCACCAGTACCGAACTTTCAGCTGCCCAGGGGCACCAAGACCTATGACGGTAGTACCAAGCCAGAGGATTGGCTGATAAACTATGCTACGGCTGTAAAAATTGCCACAGGCAACCTGAGATGGGCTGTACGGTATGTACCCCAGATGTTGGAAGGCCCGGCAAGGGTGTGGTTGAACAATTTGCCACCAGGAAGCATCAACTGCTGGATAGATTTCGAGGAGATGTTCATCAGCAATTTTTCGAGTACGTATCAAAGGCCAAATAGGCCACATACCCTAGCTATGTGCAAGCAAAGACCCAATGAGACAGACCGGGAGTTCTTGACCCGGTGGCATACCGTGAGAAACTCATGTGAGGCCGTGATAGAATCACAGGCCATAGCATGGTTTGCACAAGGGTGCAGATATGGAAGCGAGCTGTAGATGAAGTTGCAACGGAAAATGCTAGCTACGTTGGCAGAAATGATCCGGATTGCAGATTCGTATGCGTTGGGTGACCCGACCCAACCAAGGCTCGTGTCAAACGAGTCAAGGGATGAGTACTATCAGAGGGATGGAGCCGGATCATCCCGGGGGAATGACTACAGAGGAAAAAGGAGAGATGATAGACCAGACCACCGATACGGTTCGCACCAAGTTGCAGCTGTGAATCAAGATCAACCCGGAGCAAGGGGTAGCCAGCGCCAGAAAACTAGAGGGCAATGGACCCCAAGAAACGATGGCAAGAAAACTTGGACACCGGAGCAAAAGAAGTAGTGTCAAGAAAGGAAAGACCGTCTAAGGTATACTTATGAGTCGATGTTGGACCAGCCGTGTAAGTTTCACATGCCAAATCCGAACAACCCAGCGGGTCATACGACGAGGCAATGTGAGTGGATGCGCAAGATCGAACAAGGTGGTTCAGGGAATGCTCAAGCACCCCGGAATGATCAGCCCCAGCAGGAGTTACCCCGGCAGCATTTGCTCTCCGGAGCGAACACGCAACAGCTATTGTTGCCTCCCCCACCACCGAGGTATGATAACAATGAGAGAAGGGATGCAGTGCATCAGGTAGAAAATCAGCGTCAGCCGGATCAGAGGTACCCCGGAAATGAGGGGAGAAACGAGTACAGGGAACATCACCAGAGCTACTTTGTATTCACCACTGAGGAAAATGATAGAAAAAGCTCGCAGCGTAGGCATATGGAGGTGAATGCAGTAATGCCTGCAGTGACAAGGTACATGCCTTGGTCCGATCAGGAAATCACCTAGAGAATCAAGGATCATCCCAAGCTCATGCCAAGCCCTGGTTCGTATGCGTTGGTGCTGGATCCTACATTCAATGGACCTAGCATTAACGTAAGATTCTCAAAGGTGTTGATCGACAACGGTAGTAGCATTAACATCATGTATGCGGACACAATGCGAAAGTTGGGTATCTCGGGGAACATGCTCCAGGCCACGAGGACAACTTTCCATGGCATTGTGCCCGGCATTTCTTGTGAGCCCATAGGCAGAGTCCGGGTTGACGTGTTGTTCGGCACAAGAGACAACTGCCGAACTGAAAATCTGGAGTTCGAAGTGGTGAACTTAGAAAGCGCGTATCATGCGTTACTCGGAAGGCCAGCCCTGAGTAAGTTCATGGCAAGTTGTCACGTTAGCTACTTGAAGATGAAATTGCCCGGACCGAACTGAGTGATTACCATTGTTGGGGACTTCCGACGTTCCATGGAGTGTGCGTCGGCCGGATCAAACTTAGCCGAGTTGCTTGTGATTGTGCAGGAAAAAAGGAAAATTCAAGAAGTGGCAGCTTTAGCTCAGTCCGCGCAGCAGTATATGTCGGCGCTGAGTAACCCGCATGGATCTGTTTCTTTCCAGGCCATGAAATATACCAAGAAGGTTCCTGTTGATGACATGTTCCCAGAGCGCACCGTAACAATTGGTGTCGGGCTAAGTGATAAATAGGAAAGCGAGCTCGTTAGCTTCCTCCGTGAGAATTGGGACATTTTAGCTTGGTCCACACAGGACTTGCAAGGTGTTCCGAGGGAGTTGGCCGAGCACTCTTTAAATGTGAGACCCGGAGCTAAGCCGGTGAAGCAACCTCTCCGCCGCTTCGCCGAAGATAGGAGGAAAGTCATCGGGGATGAGATAGCTCGGTTGCTAGCTGCAGGATTTATCATGGAGATTCTTTACCCGGATTGGCTGTCTAATCCGGTGCTAGTGGAAAAGAAGAAGGTTGATCCGAATGTGGCAGTCATTTGGCGTATGTGTATCGATTACACGAACCTGAACAAGGCGTGTCCAAAAGATCCATTTCCACTGCCAAGGATAGATCAGGTCATAGACTCAACTTCTGGATGTGAATTGTTGTCTTTCATTTATGCATATTCTGGTTTCCACCAGATACCTCTGAATCCGGATGATCAAATAAAGACTGCGTTTATTACCCCGTATGGGGCTTATTGCTATCGCACCATGCCGTTTGGTTTACGTAATGCAGGGGCAACGTACCAGAGATGTATGCAAAAATGTTTGCACGACCAAATAGATCAAAATGTACAGGTGTACGTGGATGATGTGGTTATCAAGACCAAGGAAAGAAAAACGCTCCTTGACGATATCAGGCAAACATTTGCGAACCTAAGAAGGTTCCGGATGAAACTTAACCCGGAAAAATGCACCTTTGGTGTCTCGGCTGGAAAATTGCTCGGCTTTCTTGTTTCCAGCCAAGGTATCGAGGTTAATCCAACCGAAATCTAGGCCATCGAACGAATGGAACTGCCGAAGTGTCTTAACGATGTCCAGAAGTTCACAGGTTGCCTGGCCTCGTTAAGTCGGTTTGTATGTCGGTTGGGAGAAAAGGCATTGCCTCTTTACCAACTCATGAAAAAGTCGGATAAGTTCATTTGTACACCGCAGGCCGATGAAGCCTTTACCCACCTAAAGAAGATGTTAGCCACGGCACCGGTGCTAGCCTCACCACTATCAAAGGAGCCAATGTTACTCTATATAGCCGCAACCAACCGAGTTGTAAGTGCAGTGATAGTGGTGGAGCGCGATGAGGAAGGTAAGTCGGTGCAAAGGCCGGTGTATTATTTGAGTGAAGTGTTGTCAGCCTCAAAGCAGAACTACCCACATTATCAAAAAGTTGCATATGGCGTGTACATGGCCGCCAAGAAACTGAAGCACTACTTTGAGGAGCATCCCATCCGGGTCATATGTGAGGCCCCCATATCCGAGATAATGAGTAACAAGGATGCGAGCGGCAGAATTGCAAAATGGGCAATTGAGCTAGCTCCTTATGCTCCGCAATATGACAGAAGAGAAGCCATCAAATCTCAAGCAGTGGCGGACTTTTTCGTGGATTGGGCTGAGGTGCAGTACGAACCATCGCTTCCTGATCCGAACTATTGGCGAATGCACTTTGACGGATCCAAAACCAAAACCGGGCTAGGTGCTGGAGTTGTACTCACGTCGCCAAAAAAGGACCAGTTGAAATATGTGATGCAGATCCATTTCACGGCATCAAACAATGTCGCTGAGTATGAAGCACTTGTGCACGGGCTCAAGGTGGCAAAAGAAATTGGCATACGTCGGATCATATGCTTTGGCGACTCGGATTTGGTGGTGCAGCAGGTGTCCGGAGTGTGGGACACCCTTGATCCAAACATGGCACTATACAGATTTCATGTGCAGAAGATATCTGGTTACTTTGAGGGATGCGAATTTCATCATGTACCTCGGGGGAAAATGAGGCTGCTGACATGCTATCGAAGCTCGGGTCAACCAGATAAGCAATTCCACTGGGTGTAGCATTAGAGCACCTCAGGAAACCATCCATTAGGCCATCCCCAGAATCCGAGTCAATCTATGTCCCGGAGGATACCGAATCCGGAGCTGTGCCCATGGACGTTGACACAGGAAGTGGTGCGCGAAACTCGGGGACTGCCTCAGCAGACCCGGGGACTGCTTCGCAAGACCCGGGGACTGCTCAGCATGATCCCGTTGAAGTTATGCTGGTGGATCAGATGGAGATAGACGAGGATGTGTTCCCCGTGCGACCAATACCGGCTTGGGCACTACCTATATTTCAATTCCTGAAAGATGGAACGTTACCCACTGAGGAGGTGCTGTCTAGACAAACACAGAGGAGGACAAAGGCCTACACGATCATCAATTCCGATCTATACAAAAGAAGTGTGACCAATGTCCTCCAGCGGTGTGTTGACCCGGAAGAAGGGCTTGAAATCATCCGAGATATACATCAGGGGGAATGCGGGCATCACGCCTCATCCCGACCCTTGGTAGCAAAAGCTTTCCGGCACGGATTCTACTTGCCAAATGCCTTAGAGCAAGCGGAAGATCTGGTGAGAAAATGTAATGGTTGTCAGAGGTACGCTACCAAGACACATATGCCAATGTCGGAACTCAAGACCATCCCAATCACTTGGCCATTTGTCGTATGGTGCTTGGATATGGTTGGCCCGTTCAAACCAGCAAGGGGAAATATGACTCACATTCTGGTAATGGTGGACAAGTTTACGAAGTGGATTGAGGTAAAGCCTATAAGAAAATGTGATGGAGCTACGGCCGTAACGTTTCTCAAAGATATCATCTTGAGGTACGGTTACCCTCACAGTATCATAGCTGATAATGGCACGAATTTTGCGGAAGGAGCATTTGCGCGTTTCTGCCGAGATAAGAGGATCCGGCTGGACGTAGCCTCGGTAGCCCGCCCCGCATCGAACGGACAAGTGGAGAGATCCAACGGATTAGTATTATCCAGGATAAAAACCCCGGCTCATTGAGCCACTGCAAAGATCAGCGGGGTGCTGGATAGAAGAACTACCAGCGGTACTATGGAGCTTAAGAACAACTCCGAATCGATCAACAGGCTATACGCCATTCTTTTTGGTATATGGGGCAGAAGCTGTATTACCAGCCAACATAGAGCATGATTCGCCTAGGGTCACCCAATACACAGAAGCCGAAGTGCAAGAAGCCCGGCAAAATGATGTTGATCTACTGGAAGAAGCGAGAGAACTGGCACTGTCCAGATCCGCCATATATCAGCAAAATCTCCGACGCTATCATAGCCGGAAAGTGTGCCCCCGAGTCTTTCGGGAAGGCGATCTGGTGCTCCGGTTGGTACAACGTACTACTGGAATGCATAAATTATCCCCCCATGGGAAGAGCCATTCATCGTGAGCAAAGAATTGCACAACGATTCTTACTATCTTATAGATGCAAAGCCATAGGAAAAGAACAAAGCGGACAGGTCCGGAGAGGAATCTAAGCGACCATGGAATATAGCACTACTTCGTCCCTTCTACACTTAGCTAAGAAGTGAATGTATCCGAGTCTTCTCATATGTCGGTATGTATGTCGGCAATGAGCTTATCAATGAAATGCTGGCACCTCGAGCAGTAACTCGGGGACTGCCTTAACAATATTTGTTGTTTTTTCGTGCGTCGGCTGGAATAAGTTATTCTACTTAACTCGGATTAGTAGTGTGTGAGCACCAAAAACCCAACTCTTCGACTTGCTGCTGTCCAACAAGAATTGGCTTCATGGCAAGCAAGAGAACAAGTTTGGAATTACATAGCACATGAAAAACGACTAAGGAAAAGAATTTATTCGAGCCGACGTTTGTTTTTCGGACTAACCCTGTATTTATTTTTCAAGTTGTCATGCAATTTTATTTTTGAGCTAAGTATAAAAGTTTCCCAGTATTGTTAAAACAATTTTGAAGCTCGGATTCGTAAGTTGTAAAACCGAATCAAGGTAGACACGATCCGAGCCAAAAGATTGAACGAACAAGAAAAAGGAACTCGGGGACTACGCCCAAGTTAATCTGGCATAAGCACTTAGTAGCAAAATATCACATGTGTTTGGAATACAATTCCACCCGGCATACCGGGGATCTCATAAATTTTCAAGTGTTTTTACTTAAGGAGCAGCGGGAGGAAGTTTGGCATCATTGTCGCCCTCTTCGATATCCAAGGCAGTGTCCTCTTCGTCCTCACCCGAATCATCTTCAACGTTCTCAACTTCTTCTTCGCCAGCGACTTCCAGGAAGCTCGGTCCCTCAGTCCATTCGTGAATGGGGCATATTCGATGAGGTTGTGGGCGCAAGCCTGGCGCCGAGCTACCCACTTCAGGTCGTCTGTCCATTTGGATCATGTGCGCATGCGTGTGAGGAGGCTGAGATCTATCTTCTCATACCACGTCAGAATGTGGTGAAGGATGGTATCAGCTGCGGCACGTCCAGCGGACTCTCTCCAGAGGTCGAGCTGGGTCTCGATTTCCGAAAGCTTTTCAGCGAGATGTGTAACTCTCTCCGGAGCGTCATCAGCGGGCTAGAAAGTGTTGACGACTCGGACAGAAACATCAAGGAGATCTTTGCCGTAGTTCTTAATGATTTCCACGCGAGACGACAGGATGACCAATAGGTCCTCCATGTCAAAGGGAAAGCTCTCACCGTCAGGAGCGACGGGAGTGCCCCTTTCTCGGCGGAAATTGGCAACAGCAGCACTTGCAATAGCAGTACCCTCTGGAAAGTGGCATGAGAAACAAGGCAAAGGGCGAAGTTGAGAAAACAAGAAGTATGAAGTAACCCGGGGAAATAAGGCGGATAAGGGAAAAGAAATTACACGAGATGTGGCTGTGAATCCGGGTCAGATCCTTGGTACAAGCATCACGCCTCTTCCGAAGCTGCTCAAGCTCAGCATTCGCCGACTCAAGTTTGACCTCGGCCTCCTGAAGAAGCTCACGGTCCTTAGCAATTTGGAGGTTGAGGCGCTCACATTCTTCGGTGTAGTCCTGGCCAGCCTTTTTTAGCTCGGTTTGGTGCTGCACCTTCATCTTAGCCATCTCAGCCTTGAGCCTGGCTATCTCATCGTCTTTCGTACGGAGGAGGGCGAGCTCATCATCTTTCTTCTTTAGCTCGGCTTGGTGCTGCCCTGCTTGTTCGAGAAAATGCAGCATCATATCAGGCACGGGCAAACTATCTTCAAGCGATGCTAAAATAGTGTGTTGGCCCGGCAGCTGAGGTATGAATGTTTGCCGATCCAAGGAGGAAAGCCGATGGAAAGTATGGTAAAGACAGACAAAAAGGACGTACCCTTGATCTGCTCCAAGTTCTTCCGCATTATCTTGTTCTCAGCCTCCACCCCAGCTGCGGAAACCGAGCAATCAGATTAGCTCGGCAAAGGAAAATGAAGCAAAACGAAGGAGCGTTAAGGAAGAAATTTACCCCTCTTCTCGTATTCCGCAATAAGTGCAGCCTACTTTGTGCGTAGATTCTTGTGGGTATCCAGCAAGCGTTGGAATTTAGCACTCCGGTGGTTGGTGGTCACCTAAAAGAGATACAGAAACTTAAGTCAGCTTGATGCATGTTCGAAGTGTACTAAAATCTAGGCCAAGTAGAACTTAACCCGGCTCTAGGTGTGTGCATATTCGAAGTGTACTAAAATCCGGGCCAAGTGGAACTTAACCCGGCTCTAGGTGTGTGCATATTCGAAGCGTACTAAAATCCGGGCCAAGTGGAACTTAACCCAGCTCTAGGTGTGTGCATATTCAAAGTGTACTAAAATCCGGGCCAAGTGGAACTTAACCCGGCTCTAGGTGTGTGCATATTCGAAGCGTACTAAAATCCGGGCCAAGTGGAACTTAACCTAGCTCTAGGTGTGTGCATATTCGAAGTGTACTAAAATCCGGGCCAATTGGAACTTAACCCGGCTCTAGGTGTGTGCATATTCGAAGTATAATAAAATCCGGGCCAAGTGGAACTTAACCTGACTCTAGGTGTGTGCATATTCGAAGTTCTCATGGAGCTACATAGGTTTTCTAAAAGAGCATCTGGCCGAGTAACAAGTTACTCCCCGGAGGCTCGGGGACTAATGGTTATTATCTACAACTTGTAAAGGGGAAGCGACGTACCTCCATCATTCGCCCAGCGAGGTTAATTGCCTTTGCCGCTGTGTTCATCTGAGCGGAAAACTCGGCAGGGCCGAACTTTTCCGGGAGATCAGAATCCTGAACTATCTCTGCCTTGTTCCAATTCATAATAAATTCCATCAGGCTCGGAGGGTACCATTCACCAGTGGGCATATGGGGCGTCACCAAGCCCTTTGCATGCGCTTCTTTCCTCTCCACCAAGGCAAGGGCGGGGCTGGTGTGCAGAACCAACTACTGGGCATCGGTTGGCTCGGCAAGCGCGTCCTTTGCTGCTGGTGTTTTCTTGGGAAGCATTGACACGAGGGTGCGCTGCCTAGACTCGACGGCAGTGGGCTTGGCAGCGTATGGAGCCTTCTTGCCCTTGGCTTGCTGGGAAGAGGAAGCCGTAGCAGCGGTTTTCCCCTTAGAAATTGCCGGGGTAGTTCCTTGCCGAGATTGAGAAGACTCGGAAGATGCAGAGGAACTAGGCGCTGGTACTCTCGCTGCTGGACTTAGTGCCGGCGCTGATCCTTTCACAGCCGGAGTTGGTGCTGATGCCGAAGTGGGAGTTGGTGTTGGTCTGGTTGCTGGTACTAGAACTGGTGCTAGAGCCGAAGTAGCCTCAGTGGCTGCCGGTTGTGGCGTTGCCGAGGTGGTGGATGTCGTTGCTCTGGCTGGGCCGGTCTCCCCCGCTCCAAGGCTACCCCCCTCTTGCCGAGGTGGAGCTGAACCCGGAGCGGCCGCAGAACCCTCTAGAATAGGGCTCAGCGGGCGTGACTCGTCGTCGCGGCAAGGAGAAGGGCTAGGTGGGAGAGGGGAAGAGATGCTAGATCCACTTTGAGGGACCTCCACCGAAGCCCTGCAAAATCAAACAATGTCAGAAGAAAAATTACGACGAAGTGAGGAAGAGCAAGTTACAGAAGAAAGAATGACTTACGCATCCGAGGTTTCGGCCTCCTTGGGTTTTCGAGCCCTTCGTGCTGTGGCCTTGCCTGCTGGTTTGGAGGCAGTCTTGTCCCCGGACTTCTTTCGCCTTTTAACGGGTTGGGAAGGTCCGGAGGAAGAACTTGAAGAAGCCCCGCGTTTCTTCTTTGATGCCACCGGAACAGGTTCGCCCGTAGCGAGAGGGGGATCCTCGTGGATGTGACCGCCAGGGTGAGCTGATGGCGAAAAAGCAAAAGAAAGGGGGACAGCCTCAAAAGGTTTAATCACCTCGACATCCGAGTCATCTTCATCATCGGGCCAATCTCTAATAGACGAGGATTTACCCGTGGGTCGTTTCGTGGCGTCGGTCATGGGGAGGAACATCTCATGGTCCGGCTCTTCCTCATCTGGAGTCTCCCGGTCCGGCGCCCACTTAAGGGTCGGATCGGTGCCGTCCTCGAGGGTCTGCTGAAGGAGTTGCTGAGGAAAAGAACGAACAAAAGAGTCAAAATGCAACAATAACTGACATGTAATTATTCTGGGGGAAGTTTGCAACATGAAACTTACCGTGGGAGGAAGCCGGTCACGGCAGAAATGCTCAATCCCCCAAGTCCACTCAGAGGAGAAGTCCTTGTGAGTGGTGAAGAGAGCCTTAACCCGGCAATAAATCTCCGTGTTGCTCAGCTCGAAGGATGAGGTCCGGTTAGGGTCGCGGCCGAAGCTCATGTGGCACACCTTGTGGGTGCGCTTCTGGAGGGGTGAGATTCAGTTACGCACAAAAGTGATCATGGAATCCTCGTTGCGTAGCCCGAGCTCCTTCAGCTCCGCGAACCTTTTGTTCACTTGGTTGGCCAAGGCCGTGGGCTTCTTGGGGATCTCATCCCACAGATCCGGGTTAGGTGGACCCTTAGTGTAGGGAAGCAACCGGATCAAGTCTTCAGTGCCCGTATTCTGGACATAGAAGAAGGTCCGGGCCCATCCCTTGCAGGACTCTAACCCGGTGACCCAGGGAAAAACAGAAAACCTTCGGGGTGAAATGGAGGCCGCTCCGAATTGAGTGAGCCGCTTGTCCTCCGGATCAGCGTGGATGTTGGGAATGACATTGCGACGGAGGCCAAAGAACCAGATCCATAGCTCCTTCGTGGGCCATAGTCTGGCGTAGCCTTCGATCGTAGAAGCAAAGGCAGAGAGAGAGGTGATGGCGTTGGCTGGAAGATGGTGCGGCTGGAGTTGGTACGTACCGAGCCAGTCCCAGAAAAAATCACTCACCGGCAAGCCGAAGCCCCGTTGGAAATGGGACAAGAACACGACGAACTCGCCCGGATTGGGTGAGGGGGCCAGTTCGTTAGAAGGGAGACGAGCGGCGACGCCGGCGGGGATGCGCCTGGTTTGGTAAAGCCAGTCAAGATCATCTTGACAGACCCATGACCCGGCCCACGCGCCGCGGTCCACCGCCGCGGCGTCCTCCTCCATCTCCTACTCAGAGACGATGAGTTCTTCTTCCGTCATCTGGTCCTCGAGGCCCTCGTTGGCGCTAGCGGCGGCGGGGGGCAGAGGCCGGGATTGGCGAGGACCCGTGGCGAGAAATTTGCATCGTGATGGCAGCGACGCGGAGGCGTGACGGAGAGGCGCGGTGGCGACGCTGCTATTTGGCAGTGCTGGCGGCGGCGCGGTTGCGAGGAAGACGAAGAAGAATAGCAGCAGGCAGAGGGGCGCAGAGGGGAAAATCCTAAGGGACGAGCCCCTCCGCTATTTAACCTCTCCCTAAAGAGGTGAGTGGGATCGCACCCTGCAGATGAGACACATGGTGTGGCCGTGTATCGCCCGCCTTAGCCAATCAGTGAGGGGCCACATAGAGGGCCACAAGGCAGAGGCGATCCCATTACGCGACGCGCTGATGCGGTAAACGAGGAGGCAGGCATGACGTGACCCGTGCACAGTGATAACTGACAATTACTGTGGCGGTTACTGTGTAGGCCCTTAAAATAAGACAACATAATGATTACCCTTCACATGGGTTAGCGTACGAGAGAAGGAAGCAAGACCCGGATGGAACTGTGGTAACCCGGCCGGCAAGTGAAAACTTGAAATGTGCGAAGGGAACGTAAATCCATACAATCCAAGGTAAAGACCGGAGCACAAGATTGAACCTAATGTGGCCTCAGTGGCCAAGGCAGCTAAGACTGCACCAGCTTCGGGGACTAATGTTGGGGGGATACCCCCGGGTAGGGTCACGCCGGGGTATAAAGGCCGAGTTAGCCAAGGTTCGGCAAGGCCAAAGCGAATGCTGGCCGGGTCACCTAAAGGCAGGCCGGGTCACCTAAAGGCAGGCCGGGTCACCTAAAGGCAGGCCAGATCACGAAGTAACCCGGACCGGGGGGGTGATCTCCTAACTAAGTCTCAACCGACTTAAGCAGTAAGTCGGAAGTGTATGTTTACATGTATGCAGGAACAGGGGTGCCTGGATCAGCTGTGGTCCGGGTCATGTTTGGCTTCTAGGAGAAGAAAGGAATCTTGCTAGTCAAAAGGAGGGTCCGGTATGCACTGCATGAGCGAAGCAGACAGGAGCGGGACCACCAGGTCATGGCCAACAGGGGTGACGACGCCCATGTCGGCTGACGCGGGCGCCGCAGAGGCTCACGTAGCTAAAGCAAGTATGACGCGGGGGAAAAAGCACCCCGGTCGGCTTACCCCTTTGGGAGGAAGCATATTCTTAGGAATATGCCTCCACGTATGCCCTAGGCAGGAACCGAGCCTCCTCTATAAAAGGGGGGCTAGGGCTTCTGTAGGAGGGGTTGGTCTCTCTACTATTCTGTTTTGGGCTAGGGTTTCAGGGGTGATCTGTGGGTGAGAGTAAGAGAGCTCCTTCTTCCTCCTCTCGCCAATACAGCTCTAGGAGCACTTGTAACCTTGGAAGGAAATCAATACAAACTTCTGTGTGGAGAATCACTTCACTATCCCTCCCTGGATTCCCCTAGCGTGTATTAGTCCCCACCTTTAGCCTATCCATGGCATCTGCCATGACACCACCACGACAGGGGATGTTGATACATTGCAAATGTATCTATAATTTTTGATGTTCCATGCTTGGTTTTATCTACTTTCTTGTGTTTTGTCCACACTTTGGAGTACTTTTCATATGATTTCTTGGACTAACCTATTAACAAGAGCCACAGTGCCAGCTGCCTGTTTTCTAGTGTTTTTGGTTCCAGGAAGTCAGAAAATAAATATTCTCAGAATTGGACAGGACAAATGCAAAGTCACTATTTTACCGGGGGACATCTGGAGCCAGAATACAAGACGGAGAGGGGTTGGGCCTGGCCACACCACCTGGCCGCGCGGCCAGGTCTGGCCCGCACCAGGGGTGATCTGGCCGCCCCAGGCACCCCCTCGGCCTCTCCTTCCGCCTATATATTGCCTCTGATATGGAAACCCTAAGTACTCGATCAAAATTCCACGAAAGAGTTTGTAGCCGCCATCATCTCCATCCTTAGATCGAGAGGGATCTGAAGCTATTCCCGGCACCCTGCCAGAGAGGGGAATTCACCCTTGAGGCCTTCTTCATCATCATGCAAGCCTCCGGTGTGATGCGTGAGTAGTTCATCTCTAGACTATAGGTCCATGTAGTAGCTAGATGGCTGGTTCTTCTCCTTTGTGATTTCATGTCTAGATCTTGTGAGCTCCGTTCATGATCAAGATCATCTATTTGTAATTCTGCATGTTGTGTTTGCGGGGATCCGATGGATATTGAGATGCTATTTTAGATTGATTATTGATTCTATCATGTCTTTGTTATTTGTGATCTTGCATGCTTTCCATTGTTAGTAGCTATCTTGTCCAAGTAGATGCTAGCAACTCCAAGAGTTAGTATTTATGCTCGATAGTGGGTTCATGCCTCTGGTAATCTGGGGAAGTGACAGAAATCTCTAAGGTACTAGATGTGTTGTTGCTACTAGGGAGAAAACAACAATCCTTTGTTCATGGAACAATCATATTGTTTACTTTACACGCAATTTGTAAAGCAATAATATGTTGCTTGTAACTTAATACTGGAGGGGGTTCGAATGATAACCTGAAGGTGGATTATTAGTCATAGATGCAGTTGGATGGAAGTCTATGTATAATGTTTTAATGCCCAATCGAATCTCAAAGGAGTCAAGATGATTAGTATATGCTTGTATGCTTTCTCGATGTTTGTCAATTGCCCCGCTGTAATTTTTCACCCAACATGTCATCTATCTTAAGGAGAGCCACCTCTAGTGAATTATGGACCCCAGTACTTTCTTTTACATACAATCAACAAACTTATTACTTCTTTGTGTTTACTTTCTACAAACTATTACTTCCTTCCATTCGATACGTTTAATCCTTTGTTTTCAGCAAAACCAGTGAGACTGACAACCTCATCGCAAGTTGGGGACAGAGTTCGGTGGTTGTGTTGTGCATGTCTCCATGTTGCTGCTGGCACCGGTAGTGCGCCCTGCCAATGTTCAACTAGCTACACCTTTGGGGTGTTTCCTTGCTCCTACTGGATTGATAACCTTAGTTTCATAACTGAGGGAAAACTTACTAATGTGCTCATCATACCTTCCTCTTGGGGTTCCCCAACGAGCTCGTTAATACACGAGTCAGCAGAGTCTTGCGAACCCATCGGGTAAAGCAACTGGCTCCGCATAGTTCTTTCTCTTCCTTGCTTTCACCATCATAGTATCTTCGGCTGCTACGCTCATCCCTAGATCGATTGATCCTTTGTTGTGTAATATCTTTCTTGCGTCATTATGTGGCTCTGATCCTGAGAAGTGGACCCGATGTGTCGATCGTGATCATCGAGTGTGACCTTCTTGCAAAGGGTCATGCGACAACGTGGGGATCTGTCGGGTTGCTGCGTGGTTCCCTGCTCTACCTGCGCGAGGGATGCTCCTAACATACTGAGGTTCATCAGGGTGGAGTGGTGGAGAGCTGCACAAGGTTCGTCGGGTGCAGGTTGAGTTATGATCAGGTATGTTTGTGTGGCCACAATTGCTTCTTGAGCCGTTTTTGTCTTAATATTTCCTTCTTGATCTATTGACATAAACGATAGATCTAGGTCTCGGATCATCTCGCTTATTTCTATTTTAGGGAAGTTCTATAGTAGAGATGTTCCCCTTCTTGGCGGTGCTCCTCCTATCACGCTCCCTGATCCTCGGGTAGAGCTTAGATGTTCCCGTCGTAAGCTGGATTCGGTGGGAAGTCTTTTTCTTTCATCGAGCTGCCTCTCCATCCTTAGCAGGTCTCTTTTTTATGATGAAGCAAATATTGGTAAGCTATTAGATCTTCACACGTGGCATCAGCTATCATGGCAACTGCACCCGAAATTGCTGGTCTTGCTTCTTTCCATGCTTCGGCTGGTAGCCAGAGAGTTTGCCTCTTGCCTCGCGTGGTTCTCCTCCTCCTAGGGTTACGCGGTTGTTTGGTGTGTCTTCCTCGTTTCCGCGATTTCCTTTGTTTCATGGTTTCCTGCATTGTCGCTTGATAGGATATCATCAGGGTTAAAAAATAGGATTACCGTTGGAGTCTTGTTGAGTCGATGCATCTCTGATGATCACGCAAATTTGGTGCTGGGTAATATATGAACTGGTGACATCATCATCTGAATTGAGCGAGACACTGTCGGGTGGATCAGTGAAGTCCATTAATTTCTGTTCTAGGTAGATTTCTGCCATCCTTATCCCAAAGTCGATGCTTTCACTACTTTCCTCGGGTTCAAAGTTTTTTGGGCTTGTTCCACATGGTGGAGTTAGCGGGGAATCTGATCCAAAGGAGAGATTGTCGTAAAGACCATCAAGGTCCCCCAGATCTGTCTCGTCTTGCTTGTTTTCTTTTGGTGCTTCAATTTCCGTCGTGACCTCCATGGAGGATCCGATAGATGATGTTGGTATTGCCGTAAGTGCAGTCTTTTCCACCGATGGTTCTGATGTGATCAGGGCCGAAGGGTGTGATTCTTGGGGGTCTTCTACTTGGAAGTGGAAGCTTCCGATGATTAGATTGGATCCGCCGTTGAATTCAGCGGGTACTATCACAGAGGTGGGCGGGTGAGGAACCGCTTTCATTGGGTTGTTGCTTGGAAAAGAGAGTTCGGCGGAATCCATGGTTCTAGCGTTCAAGTTTCCCACAGACGGCGCCAATTGACGAGGGGTAACCTCGGCAATGTCCATGAAGAAGGACTTAGGGTTTTGCGGAAAAGAGAACGTTGGGGATTTCATCGGATGTCAGGAAAACAATGGAGTCAAAGTCGCCTGAATATCTGGTGAATCGCAGTATTACAAATCGCTTGGGGATTGTTTCGTGATCTCACCTAGGCTTCGCTCGTCCTATATATATGTAACACCCCAGCATTAGAGCTTAGAAATAAGCTGAACACATGTGTGTGCATTGCATTCATGCATAGAAAATCCGACTAATTTTCGCATGTTTAAATAAAACTTGTCAAAGAGATTGAAGCTTCTCTTAACTTGGTGGAACTAGAGTAGATCATCAAGTTGACTGCGATGAGTTTCAATATGACCTTTGATAAAAACCTTATTTTGGGTAATATAATTTGATCTAAGGGTATATCAAATGTAATAAAACTAAGTCACAACACACTACTTAATAAGAAGTACTTGATCTTCTAGAGATCATTACATGGTATTCCATACCACAACTCAAGGATGAATACTTAATATTCTAAAGATTATATCAATGTATTATCTACCACAAACCCTAAATACCAAGTTAAGTATGTAACTTAAGAAAAGAAAACTCTATAAATAAATCTTGATACACTTGATCGCCATAGTTATTCCTACCATGAGAATCGTGGTAGTTCTTAAACATTAATTCTTATCAAATAGAGAGGAAATAGAAGTCAAGCCAAGACCATCCATCACATACCCTTAGGGTCATGTGAATTGACGACAAGTCTATTTAACCAAGTCCTAGTATCTATTGATCATCAATGCGTGTGATCAATTCTTGACCTAGCATTTATTGCCTTATAGTCGTTGACCTATTATATTGACCTTTCAAAGATTTTAAGTAAATTAATCAGAAGGAGGAACTAGCTATGGTGAAGTATGTCATCATCAATGTAATGAGATCCTTAGTGGTGATCAAACCATTTGATGTTGGAGGAGTTAACTCACTCATGAGTTAACTAGAAGCAGTACTTAAACCCAAGAGTTAAGCTAGTAATGGAGAAGCTATGAGAAAGCTAGTTGTATTAGTACATCAAATATTAATCTTGTTAAGACAAGTGGATATAAACTTAGAGTAAGCTTTCTTAACAAGATAAGCCTATAAAGAGGTTAATAACAACCTACTACTTAGTTGATGATAGATCTTGATCAGACAATTAAAAGCCTAAGCTTTGTTTGATCAAGGGTTGGTGGTCATTACTCTCCAGCCACTTGAGAATAGATGACTGGATGATAAAGAAGTGAGGTGAGTATACCAAATTAGGTAAAGCCCTAGTAAAATGGATCATCTAGCTTGATCAAGAAAAGTCAAGCTAGAGTTTGATGGAGTATATAATATGAGTTGTATGGAGTAGTTGGAAGTATAATAGTTTAACCAAGGTGATACAAGAACAAACTTGTGTTGTGGAGAGTAGTACCATACCTATTCCAGAGGATTGATATCACATGTGATATAGAGAGGAGAATAATCTTGCAAGCCTTAGAAGTAGTTGCAAGGTGGATTTAAGGAAGTTAATAGATGGAGTTAGTAGTAGCTGCATTGATAGATGCATCAATGATAGTTAATTAAGAGTAGTTATATACTAGGAGCAAGAAGGAGTAATGTTGAAGTGGCATGACCATGTCATCATATGTTGATGGATATGGTGGAGTCAGATGATTGACTTATTCAGGAAGCTATGATCTTTGTGATTTAAAAGAAGAGAGATTTATATAGTATAGGAAAGGAATTCCTTATCTAAAGATAATCTTAGTGAGGTATTAAGGTAAGGATTCTTGAGAAGCCTTAACCAAGATCATATTAACCCCACAAACTAAGTAGGGTTGGAATGGGAGAACCCATCAAATATAGAGAACCATAAAATTCAAATCACCTTATTATAAACCGAGGGTTTAATACCTTGTAATATATCTGCATAGTTTCTTTATGAGGCTAAGTATGAATAGAGTCCTATGTATATCATTCACCACTTTAAACCATTATCATTAAACTTATAAAGTGAATACAAAATAATCTTAAAGGAATCTTTAAATGAGAAGTAATTCCTAAAACCCTAATCTCTAATTACTTTGTTTAATAAACAAGATTATATATAATAGTGGAAAATGTACCACACTAACAAGGTTAGGTCAATCAACTAATATCATGTCCTTTTAAAATGTTTGATATACTCTATAAAAGTTTCAATGCTTAAAGGGGTTGGAATTTGAAATAAAAATGGAGTATGAAAACATAAAATCGAAATAGAAAAGGAAAAAACTGCGCAGCAGTACTGGCCCACGGCCCAGAGAAGTTTCTCGCCTAACCAACGCTCGCGAGAAGCAACAGCAACTTTTCGCAACAAGCTTTGCTGAGGCCTAGTAATAGCTCAACAGCAGCCCAAGCCCGTGTACCGATTCGGTGTGTGGCTGACGAGCGGGGTCCACATGGGAGAGACGTCATCGTCTTCTTTTCCGTGCACGGCCGCTACCACATCGATGATGCCATGTCCCAAGCCGCCGTCTTCCTTGACTCGTAGCCGCGGCTGAACTCCACGTCGACGCCCTTATCGTCTTCGTGCCTACTGGCAAGCTTGGTGTTAAGATTCCTGCCTCGGAGAAGCTTAGTAACCGCCACCGCATATTAGCCGTTGTCGATGCCGTGCCGCCGTGTCAGTGCTCGCCAAGCCATATAAAACCTCTGCACAGAACCGCATTGCTCTCCTGGTTCATCCTTATCCTCCCTATTCCCCTCTCTCGCTCTCTGTCCTCTACAAATCCACCGAAGCCGCCACCGGCGAGCTTCCGCTAGTCATTGATACAACCCATCTCGGAGTCCGTGGAGTGGAGGGGAAGAAGCGCCTTGCTCTGCGGAACCTCTGGGTGGAGTATTACATCAGGGGGATTCCGGAGAGAGGCAAATTTTGCAGTTTCCTTCCGTCGGTGGTCACCGGAATTATGGACGGAGTACTCATCTCTGGCCACGCCAATTCGCGCCAACCACCGTTCCAGCTTCAAGGTGAGATTGTGCATCTTTGAACCCTATTAGACCATGCTAGCACTCGCCGTAGGCCTAGTTCCTCGAGTCACTGGAGCAAGTCACTCTAGGTGCCCGTCGTGACCCCTGTTCTGGTGAGCTATAGCCCGTGTAAGCATAGATTGCAAGGGAAGATCAAAAAGTATATCCTAAGAAAGATGATATACTTAACACTTTTCATAACTGCATGGGCTTGTTTTATTCAAACTGCCGTCTCATATAGAGTCGAATGCACCTATCTGCATTGTTCCAGATGCCATATTTTAGTGTCGCCGCCGTACTCCGGCGAGGTGACGTTAGGCGCCGGCGAGCTGATGTCATCATGGACCGAGTCCTCATGTTGACCAGTCCATGTTTGCGTGGTTTGCCGACTTGACATAAACCCCACCTGTCTGTGACTCAGACTAGAGTATGTATCGGTGTAAAAAGATCTCACCTACGTGTATGTGTCATGCTGACGTCAGCAGTGACGCAATAAAATATTTAATATTTATTTTTAATTCCATAAAATGAGTAAATCGTATTACATCAATATATTTTGTTTCATAATTCAGAAACATGTATATAATATATCAAAATGCTTAGAAAAATAAAATATATAATTTAACTTTATTAACAAACATTATGGTGTTAACTATTTAAATAATTATTATTTAATAAAGATTTTATAAGTAATAATACTTTGAAAATTAATATTCTAATATTGGTAAATGAGAAAAATATAAATAATATATCAAAAAAATTAGAAAAACAAAATAAATACTTATAAATTTGTTTTATACATTTTTCTATCACTTAACTAATATTTAGTATTTATTAAGTGTTTATAAAGTGGTAAAACTTATAAAAATCATATCTTATTATTTAAAAATCACAAAAATCATATCTTATTCTTTTATTTTAATTCCTTAAAAATATATAAATCTTTACTTTGCCTTTAGCATTATTTATTTAAAGTCTAAAAGTGTAATAACAAGTGCAAGTTATGTTTAAGTAAAGTTAAGATAGGTCTAACCAATTCAAGTTGTACTTACTAAAACTACCATTTAGGATTCAGTAAATCTTACTCTCCAAAATGTTTTATCAAGTATAAAATCATCAAGATTTGAGTACTGATTCTTTTACAAGTTTGGGGATCCACTTTAAAAGCTAAACAAAGTCTTTAACATAGTGCCATTCCCATGTTTATAGAAATAAGTATTAATTCTATAATAAGTAAGTGATTCTATTCACTTATAAAATCAAGAGAACACCACTTCCATAAAAGCATAATACTTTTGCCTCACCTTCATAAAGTGTTAAAAGTCTCCACTTGCTAGTGGCATAGTTATTCAAAAATACTAATTGTTTTATACTTTAATACTTGTAATTAATATAAAAAAAATTAAAGTGTTATCTTTAAGTTTAAATACTTGTTACTTTGTAAAGTAATATTTACCTCAAAAGTTATTCTTTTAAGAAACACTAAAAGTAATCCTTGGACACTTCTTTAAAAGCTCTAATTGATTCTTAGTCTTGTTTAAGAAATATTTCAGATACCATGCTCCATTTGAATGCTTTAGTATTATATGCTACTTGTTGTACTTACATATTGTTTCACACACTCTCACAAGCCTTAACAATAAGCACATGTGTAAAGCTGATGTAAAAGTACAACACATTCCAAATAACTCATCACAAACTCCAAACCCTAGATTAGATACGATTATTCCATGGATTCGCGTTTATCAAACCGCATTACATTACTTATGCATGATTGCATATTGTGTCTTTAAACATTAGTCCTTACCGGACCAATGATGTTACTTTCAGAATTTGGATCTTCTATGTCTCGAAGACCGTGAGTGCATAATCTTGCAATCACAAAAGGCAAGTTCACAACTTGCTCATGTCCTTTGATTATTTTCTGTCAAATGCTTGTAACTCAAACATCGTCATCACCTGCATTTCAAAAAGGTCAGAAATCACTATTTTCATAATAATATGATTATGGATTATTTACCAAATGGTAATAATCTATTGATACAGTTTTAGTGGTAAAGGAACATAATATCTAGAACTTAACAACCAATGTTGCTAGTGATTCTAGCGCCGTATATTACGCGTTAACCATAAGACTTGGAATGGGACGGGAAATTCAGCTGTATCTTCTCTCTTTCGCATGGACGGATGACCTTATCATGAGGTTGTTGATTCTCGTGGGTTAGAATCCAGCACATGGGTGGGACCCCTTAGTTCCCCGCGAGCTAGGTGTCTAGATTATCTGTACATAGTTGTCTTGGTGTAAGCTCATCATAGTTGATGGTGGCTCTCAGACAGAGCTGCTTACAGAGTCTTCGAGAGGCTACCCAAAGAGTAACCGTGGTAGTCCGTCTCGGGGGATCGTGTCTTCATGCAGGGTCACGGAGAGGGCAGTACTGGCTTGGATCT
This sequence comes from Avena eriantha, assembly GCA_910589775.1. NCBI lineage: Eukaryota > Viridiplantae > Streptophyta > Magnoliopsida > Poales > Poaceae > Avena > Avena eriantha. The sequence continues at coordinate 322,622,016 of OU342740.1, read as the reverse complement.
TAGACTAGGCCCCATACCAAGGAAGTGTGGACAAGCTCGCGGCTTGGATGTGCAACAAGGCTAAGGTCACTTATGGGTAAAGTAACACACCTCTGCAGAGTGTAACAATTGTGACATGTTACTCCCTATTCCGGGAAGGAGCTATGAACGCGGCAGGAAAGGAACCCCATGAAGGTTCTGGTCAACCTGTGAAGGCTGTCGGATATAGTTTTTAGAATAAAAGCAACCTTTGAAGAAATGATTACGAAAACCTGCATTGCCTATGACCTTTGGTCTGTGGCTGTAGAAATAGTGCATCATACACTACTTTATATTGAACTTGCTGAGTACGCTCGTACTCAAATGTACCTTCTTAACCCTTGCTAGGTTTTAAGACATTTAAGACGACGTCAACATCAATTTCTGTTCAAGAAACCATCATCGACAGCTCAAGTTCTTCAATAAAGTCCATGAAGTCAACATATACATCAGCTGAAGTGAAAATAAAGTGTTTGTTTAGATAGGAGTAGATACTCTAGCTATAAAACCTACTTTTGTAGAGCATTGCATCAGTAGCAATTACAAGCCAAATAGTTTAGATGCTAGTCTTAGTCATTAGACAATTCGGAGTTATTATTTATGGTTCTTCTTTGTAAGAAGTTCTTTTTCTTTCTTTAACCTAGAGCGTTCTCTGGATCTTTTGTAAAAAGTCAAGTTGTAATCTATAGTCATGTCTTAGACCTGTTGTGTTTCTGTTGTACCACTCGGAGGGATGTAATACTAGTGAATGGTGTTTCATTGGTGTTATGTCAATGACTATAGTGTTCTATATCATGCAGTGGTATGCTGGGTCACTGCAATATAATAGGTCGGGTCTCAAGGCTGTATGTGGATAGGTTACATATACGTAATTACTATACCAACACGATGTCGGTGCTTTTTCCTCTTCCCTAATATAACTACAGCCTTTATCGGTTGCTCCTTTTGGGCCATCATCTTGACTCTTCATGGGTCGTAAGCCTTTCTTCAGGCCTAGGTAGAAAATCATAGGTATCCGAGTAATCATATATATATATATATATATATATATATATGTCAGCATTGTTGTGTAGGCTCTCTCTCCCCTTCCATCTCTCTAATTCCCACATATCCTCATCTCTGGTTGTGCAGTCTTTGTATTACCTACGCTTACAAGGTGTTTGACAAAAATCCTGCAAGAAAACATTAATCTATGTCTTATTTTTGCATTATTGTGTATACTTGAACAATTTATTTTTCTCAAAATTTGGCCCCAATAAATGAAAGTAACAGTCTAGATATTTTTAATAGGTCAAAAATATGGGTCTTGCACGTGTGGTGCACATATTTGGATTGGACAACAACTGAACTAACTGTGTTTGTCTTAGATCCTACCACTAGACGTTGCTGTGCACTTTCTTCATGGCAAGGCTAGATTATGGCCGACAATAGAGATGACTCATCGATGACACCACCGCTGGCGTCAATGGAGCTGATATGGTTCAACATGTCTTTTGCATCTATAGGTTACGTACTCTCCTTGAGAAGTTTTCTACGTCCATTCTTTCTCACATGTCACGAATCCGAATTAGTTATTTGATTGTTTATTGTGCTTGGTAATTGTTCCATCCAGAAGTTACAATTGTTTGATCCAAGTGGATTTTTCCATTTATATTTGAAAGCTTCGTTGTTCTTTAAAATCCGTTGCATACATCATGTACATAGTGTCCCATGCAGTTAATTGAATTATTCAAATGATTCAAGTGGCTCTTGGATATTGTATGGATTTCTACTGCACGAGGTTCAAGCTATGAACATCACTTTTTTCCCATCTTGCTTTAGTTCTATAGTTGCACTTCCCACATGTGCTACTAAACTTACTTTCACATGTTAATTTCCAGAGGAAAATCGTACTTGTTGGACGTCTACTTGATTTTACCCTCTGATTTTTCAGTTGACTTATGTTCTAGAGGAAGAAGAAAAGGTTTGCAAAGAGGAAGTTGGATGAATATGTATTTCTTGGCAATCAGCTGCAAGTGTCATATGCACCTCTGTTTTGGGAGTATTTTGGATACCAAGGAGAAGCCGTAGGTAACGAGCAATAAAGTTCTTGACCGAATAAGATGAATCATTTCATCATTTTCTATAAAATATCTGCATCTTAGAATTTACTATTTTGTGATGACAGGATGTATCCAAAAGATATTTCTAGGACTGCCAGCATTACTACTGCATATTCCTTGGTACTCCAATAGTTGGATTTAGATATTAGCTTGCATCATCTCATGGAATCAGACCTAAGTATGTTTTACATATGTGGATCCAATCTTTCTACGCAAACACACAAAACTTGGATCTTCCCAACGGTCAAATCATACTTGGCCATGACAGGGACATCTCAACAATGTAAGGTTGAGATAACAAACACCACTCCCTTTTATTCAGTTCACGCAATTTTCCAGCGAAGCAAAAACCAATGTATACTTATTTTGGCCCAATGTTGTTTAAGATGGATTTAGCAAGGAGATCAATGCAGAGACAAGTCAACCGGAGAAAACACGAGAGTCGATGGACAAGCTCATAGCCCTGAAAGTTATCATGCGATACTACATGGTTGTTGATGTTATTCATAGCATAATATTATTATTTACTATATCTTGAGAGTCCACGCTAAGATGAGGCATGTATTTTTTTCTAAAGGGAAAGATCACAAAGGTTTCGTTTATAGCAGGTGAGGCAAGTTTGCAGTTATCTTAGGGTCTTAACATTTTTGTACTTTATTGTTGTGTTGTGTGATCCAACTATGGTCTTTCCCACTATATTTTACCATAGCCATATTAAAAACTCGTGTTATCTTTTTGGGAAAGTTAACTTGCTGCTTGTTGTTCAACTCATTCCATAGGTTCTGTACTTAAAGTCGGCTTCCTTTTTTACATGTTGGGTTGCTACAGAGCTATAAACTGGAGGTGGATTTTTAGTAGCTCCTTTGAGTTTTGGGGGAGTTTAGCTAGAATTCAGCTTGCCTAGGTGTGTTGGGTTCGCATCATAGAAAAGATCCTACGATGGGAACTACTAAGCACCAAGATCTATCTACCTAGATACAAACAACGGGTGGATATATATCCATAGATAACATATCCTTGAAGATCTACAAAGTGTTACGAGGTTGAACTCGTGGATGATGTAGTTGTACGCTTGCCAATCTCAAGATCGAGAGGAAGTCCAGCGCTGCAAATCAGTAGCACATCTGGTCCACCGAACAATCTCCGCCTCCTCGCTCCAGCGATGCAGTGGAAGCAGCAACTCCTTTCAGACAAAAGCCACCGAGAATATGTATCTCGCTAATCCGAGACCATGGGGAAATAAGTCTAGAGGGGAGAGATCCTTCACGAGGAGGTGTGAGATGAGAGGAGGGACTGGGAGGCCTTTTATAGGGGAGAGGGGCATCCCCCTCCCATGGCCGGCGTCCATGGAGGTGCCCCACCTCTTCCACATCCATGTGGGTGGAGCTCCCACTCACATCAATTTTGCCTCCACTCAAAATTCCACTCATCCTCAATAAATTTCCACCAAATTTAATGCAAACTCTTTTATTTATTTTATTCAGAATTTTTTAATTACTTTAATTAACAAAAAATCACATAAAACCCCCTGCAACATTTCAATATCACATGCAGAACTAATTTTAGCAATTTCACCCAAAACAATTTTGGTGTCCATTGAAATAATCCTGGCACTTTGTAATTATTTTCTATAAAACATATTTGCTCCAAATAGTGTCGGTATCCCTTAAGTGTGTCACTCTATAGTTCGCGAATAATGCAGACATGATCGAGACCCTCTCCGATCAATAATTAGCAGCGGGACCTGGAGAACCGTACTAACTCCTACACATTCAACGATGACTTCTATGATCTGAGAACCTTTAACGTTAGTAACTAAATCCCTTTTTCTCGCGATATATTACATGTCCGATATTCGATGATCGAAATCCACATACCTAGTTTGATCTCATTACCGACATGCACTCTTTTCTCGTTCCCGTGATATAACATTCTAGTGATGTTATCACTTGCTTGCAAGCTATCTCTATGTGATATCACCGAGAGGGCCTAGAGTATATCTATCCATCATCGGGATGGACAAATCCCACTCTTGATCCATGATCCTCTACATAACACCTTTGGAGTATCTAAACCCACCTTTATTGTCACCCTATTACGGTGTGACATTTGATGTTATCAAGTTACTCTTCTAGTGTTAGTGATTGACATAATCTCATGGTCTAAGGACTAGAATTACTTCGTATGATGTTATAGCAATTTAAACACAATGACTTTGATTTTATTGTTATACTTTAGATGAATGGTCATCACATCATTCCACCAATGTTGTGACCTTGTTATTAACACTATCCAATGTCCATGATCAGGAAACCTTGATCATCTTGTTAATCAATGAGCTAGTTTATATGAGAGGCATTACTAGGAACTTTGTATTTTGTTTATTAAACACACATGTATTAACATATCCAATTAATACAATTATAGCATGCAAAATAAACATCTATCATATACTTGGAATAATATAATAACAACTTTATTATTGCCTCTCAGGCATATTCCCTTCAGTCTCCCACTTGCGCTAGAGACAATAATCTAGTTTACATAGTGATAGATCTAACATCCATGGAGTTCTAGTGTCGATCATGTTTTTCCCTATGGAGAACTTTAGTCAACGGATCTGCTACATTCAGATCCGTATGTACTTTACAAATATTTATATCTCCATCCTTGACATGCTCGCAGATGGAGTGAAACCGGCGCTTAATATGCTTGGAATTCTTGTGAGGCCTTGGTTTTGGAATTGTCTATGGCTCCATTATTGTCACAATAGATCACCATTGGGTCCAACGCACTAGGAACCACACCTAGTTCAGCTATGAACTCCTTCATCCAAACCACTTCATGTCGCTTCTGAAGCAGCAACAATTTCGCCTCCATTATTGATCCCGCCACTACAGGTTGTTTGGAGCTCCTCCAACTAACTACTGCTCCATTCATGAGAAATACGTATCCAGATTGAGACTTAGAGTCATCCAGATCGGCATTAAAGCTAGCATCGACATAACACTTAGCGACTAGCTCTTCTTAACCTCCATACACGAGAAACATATCCTTAGTCCTTATTAAGTACTTAAGGATATTCTTGACCGCTATTCAGTGTTCTGAACCTGGATCAGATTGGTACCTACCAGTCAAACTAATAGAATGTGCCACATCCGGTCTTATACATAGCATGGCATACATTATAGATCCTTTGGCTGAGGCATAGGGGATCTTATCCATTATCTCTCTTTCTTCCGTCGTAGCCAGACTTTGAGTCTTACTCAATGTCTTGCCTTGCAACATAGGTAAGAACCCTTTCTTACTTCCATCCATTTTAAACTTCTTTAAATTTTATCAAGGTATGTACTTTGTGATAGCCCAATTAGGCGTTTTGATCTATCTCCATAGATTTTGATGCCTAATATGTATGATGCTTCACCAAGGTCCTTCATAGAAAATTTGTTGTTTAGATAACTTTTAACACTGTTTAAAAGATCTATATCATTTCCAATCAATAATATTTCATCCACATATATATAATATTAGAAATGCCACATTGTACCCACTCACTTTCTTGTAAATACAAGCCTCTCCATAAGTTTGGACAAATCCAAACTCTTTGATGACCTCATCAATGCAGAGATTCCAACTCCGGGATGCTTGCTTTAGTCCATATATGGATCACTGAAGTTTTCGAACCTTATTAGCATCCTTAGGATCGACAAAACCCTTCGGTTGTATCATATACAACTCTTCTTCAATATTACCATAGAGGAACATGGTGTTGACATCCATCTGCCATATTTCATAATCAAAATATGCAGCAATTGTTAACATAATCCTAACCAACTTTAGCATCGCTATGGGAGAGAAAGTCTAATCGTAGTCAACTCCTTGAATTTGTTGAAACCCCTTTGTGGCAACTTGAGCTTTATAGATGGTCACATTACCATCAACGTCAGTTTTCTTCTTGAAGATCCATTTATTCTCAACGGCCTTTCGATCATGAGGTAAGTCCACCAAGGTCTGAACCTGGTTTTCGTACATGGATCCCATCTCGGCTTTTATGGCGTCTAGCCATTTATTGGAATCTAGGCTCATCATCGCTTCTTCATACGTCGCAGGGTCATCAATTCCATCTACCATGAAATTCACGACAGGATTTCCGTACAGTTTAGGAGCTACACGTGTCATGCTTTACCTGTGAGGTTCAGTAGTGTCCTCTTTCGGAGTTTCATGATCATTATCATTAGTTCCTTCTTCATTTGGTGAAGTCAACTCCGAAACTGTTTCCGGCGCTACGCCACTTGCTATTTCATGAAGATAAGGTTCAATAACCTCTTTGAGTTCTACCTTCTGACTACTCACACCTTTCGCGAGAAACTCCTCTAGAAAGGATGCATTCTTGGCAACGAAAACCTTGCCCTCGGATCTATGATAGAAGGAATACCCAATTGTTTCTTTAGGGTATCCTATGAAGACGCATTTTTTCGCTTTGGGTTCGAGTTTATCAGGCTGAAGTTTCTTCACATAAACATCGCAACCCCAAACTTTAAGAAATGACAGCTTAGGTTTGTTTCCAAACCACAATTCGTACGGTGTCTTTTCAACGGATTTAGATGGTGCCTGATTTAAAGTGAATGCAGAGGTTTCCAATGCATAACCCCAAAATAAAAGTGGCAAGTCAGTCAGAGACATCATAGATCGAACCATATCCAATAAGGTATGATTACAACGCTCCGACACACCATTATGATGTGGTGTTCCGGCAGGCGTGAGTTGTGAAACAATTCCACACTCTCTCATGTGTGTGCCAAACTTTTATCTTACTCACCTTCAGGGTCAGACCGCAGAAATTTAATCTTTCTATTACGATGATTTTTCACTTCACTCTGAAATTCACTTGATGTTCTTATATTAGCAACCGATCCAGTATCAAATACACGGGTGTTACTGCGAGCACTAGTCAAGTACACATCAATAACATGTATATCAAATATACCTTTGTTCATCTTGCCGGCCTTCTTATCTGCCAGATACTTGGGGCATGTGCGCTTCTAGTGGCCAGTCCCCTTGCAATAATAGCACTCGGTATCAGACTTAGGGCCAGCCCGGGTCTTCTTCTCAGGCGTAGAAACATATTTGCCGCCCTTCTTGAAGTTACCCTTCTGTTTACCCTTCTTGTCTTTCTTGAAACCGGTGGACTTATTAATCATCAACACTTGATGTTCTTTCTTGATCTCCACTTCAGTAGAAGCTCGGGGAGAGACTTCTACATGCCCTGCATGTTATAGTTCATCATGAAGCTCTTGTAGCTTGGCGGCAGAGACTAGATAACACGATGTATGCCTAAGTCAATGGGAATCGTTATTCCTAAGGACACGAGCTTATCGATGTACCCAGACATTTTGACTACGTGCTCACTAACAGAGTTGTTCTCCTCCATCATGTGGCTAAAGAACTTTTCAAAAGCATCATAACTCTCTACGGTAGCATGGGTATCAAAAATCATTTTCAATTCACCCATGGTATCAAAGGCATTGCCATTATCGAAACGCTTTCGAAGTTCCGGCTCTGGCCCATACAGTATGCCATAATGAACCATATTGTGGTCCTCCTGACAAGTCAAGTAAACATTCTTTTCCTCGTCAGGGGCATTAGGAGCTGGTGGGGGGCCTAGCGGCTCTTATAGCACATATTGCTCTTCTGCAGTGATGACCCACAAGTATAGGGGGTGTATCGCAGTATTTTTGATAAGTAAGTGTGTCGAACCCAATGAGGAGCAGAAGGTGCTGGCTAGTGGTATGGATCAGGAATTCTCTGCAAATACTTAGCAAACGGATTTTTAGGGGTTTTCGATAAAGCAAGTAAACAAAGTACGAGTAAAAAAAGACAGTAGGAATAAATGCAACAAGTGGCCCAATCCTTTATGCAGCAAAGGACAAGCCGGTTGTATTTCTATAGATGACCAAACATTCTCGAGGACATATGGGAAGACTGTCAAGTGCTTTCGCTTCATATAGTCGATTAATCTTCTCTAGCTTGCTAAGTGTTGTGTGGGTGAACCTGTGCTAATGTACCGTCCCATCCAATACTTAATACATACTAGTGATTAAACCCCCTTGCAAACATCCGTAAGTACAAGAAAGTAATTAAGGTAGAAACCTAACCACAGCTTTAAACTCTAAGACCCTTACGTCCCTTGTGCAATGGTTTCCTAACGGGGGTTCAGGTTTCTGTCACTCCGGCAACCCCTACGATTAGTAGCCAAATACACAATGCATTCCCCTAGGCCCATATAGGTGAAGTGTCATGTAGTCCACGTTCACATGACACCACTAGAAGAAGTACACCACAACTTAAATAACAATCTATTGAATCTTTCTCAATGCAACTCCACTACTAACAACAAGACTTCTCCCATGTCCTCAAGAACAAAACGAACTACTCACAAACATCATATGGATCATGATCAGAGATGGAATAATGATGTATAACAATCTGAACATAAACAATAATTCAATGGTTCACTCAATAGCATCAACTACAAAGAGTAATCAACACCGGGAAAGTTTACCCTATGAACTATAGCGAGATTCAACGCAATTTTTACAGCAATATGGAGATGGTGATGAGGGTGTTGATGGTGATGATAGTGGTGGTGGTGATGATGATGATCCCGATGAAGTCCAGCTTGATGGTGGTGTTGATGGCGATGATCTCCCCTCTCCGGGAAGGAATTCCCCCGGCAGAAATATGTCTGCCGGAGAGATCTTTCTCTCTCGGTGTTTTCCGCCCCGTAGAGGCGGCAGAATCTTTCTATGGTCGCTCCCCGAGTCTTAGGGTTTCGGGAGGAAGATATACGCCAGAGGGGAGAGGCTGGAGTGGGCCAGGGTGGCCACACCACTCCCTGGCACGGCCTAGGCCTGCCCGCGCCATGGGGTGGTGTGGGCCCCCTGTGGCCCATCTCCACTCCATCTTCTGGCATCCTTGATCTTCTGGAAAAATAGGATTTTCCATATATTTTCCCGGATTTTCTGATCTTCACGAATTTTTCCTCAAAACAGCACCTTTTCCATCAGAATCTTGACTGTAGCGGTCCATGCTCCAAAAGTCATCAACCATGCAAAAACAGATGAAATAACATAAGTATCACCTCTCAATACGAAATATATCAATGAATAATAGTGAATTAAGACATAGAATAGTGATGCAAAATGGACGTATCAACTCCCCCCAAGCTTAGACTTGGCTTGTCCCCAAGCGAAACCGAGCTCAATAAACATGACCTCAAGTTTATGGAGTGAAGATTCGATAAAAGAATACGGACAAGAAGCATCACATTCATCAAATACATAGATCATAATAGAAGACAAGTCACTATTATACAACTCAACTTGCAATGAGTAAAGGAAACACAATAAAGATACATAAAGTGAATCATAATTGGTAATGGCAAACTTAGCTCTTGGTCGAAGAATAGTTGATAATTTGCTGGAGTTCACAAATAGCTGGTTTTTCAACGAAAGCTTTCAAGGTAGTAAACATCAAGATAAGAGCAATGTGCAAAACAAGGAACATAAGAAACATGAATGCATAAATCATCGTATGAATGAATGAAACACATCAACTCAAAATACTTGTCGAGATAGAAGGGAATAGGTTTACTGACTTAACTACAAAGTAAAAGAAAGGGCCCTTCAAAGAGGGAAGCAGGGATTACAAGTCTCATAAAGAGCTCCCAAAAATTATGATACTTACTAGCTTTCATCTCTCATTGCCCCTATCATAGGCATCTTTAGGTGATTAAGGTTAAAGTGACACAACTAAGAGGATATGCTTGACAAGTTATAAGTTGAAATCTCAAGCCCCTTACTTATGAGTACCGATCCTCATGCTACTCAACTTCAGTCACGAGCAAGCTCTTGTCATTGTAAATACATGCGTATCATCGAGAACCACCAACGGGGTACCCCTTGCACATGACATAGGAGCTATCCCATAATCAAAATGACAAGGCAAGCAGACAGTGAGCATCTCAGCGATCTTTTTATTTGCTATTTGCATAGGTTTTTATTGAGGATGCTTCATAGAATTCTCACTATAGTTATGATGCAAGTTTCCACCATGATTAGGCATGGCTTAGGCTAGCGGCCCAGGCGTTTCTCTAACACACATATAACCTCCATGATCTTACAAGTTCCACTTTTATTTCACACCGCCGGGATCCATAAGCAAAAGAACATGATATCAACTAGGTACAAGTACCAATGAAGTGTTGAAAGTGGTCCCCATGATACATGGTTCGGCTAACTTCAACTCATAAAGCGCAAGCATATACGCAACAAAGAAGGACCCAATGGTTCGAGTTTATTAAATGCAAGAAAATAAAGTGTGCCATCAAGTTCGTGAGAGCTTTAATCACTAAATTTCACATAACAAGTTTAATTTGGGAGGTAGATAAAACAATAATTTACTTGGAATAGCAATAATGCTACTAGGTAGGTATGGTGGACACCAATGGCGAAGGTTTTGGTTTAAAGGAGGCGGATGCACGAGAAGAATTTCCTCTCGGTACAGGTTTTTGGCTAGCAAGGCTGGGTAGCAAGTATAAGAGTTGAAGGAAACAAACAAACATACAAATGGTAAAGACAAACATGCAATCTTCCTTGGAAGCACAAAAGATCTTAACTAGAGAAAACTAGACTTATGAGCAAATCAAGAAAGAAAGATGATGAAATTATTTTCCTCTGGAGTACTTCTATCTTTTTATTTTCAACTCTCAAAAAGGGTGTTGCTACTGACCGAGCCAGGTTTGCCAAAACCAACTGAATTAACTCAATGATCCCAAAGTGCTACCAATACTAACAACAAGATCAATCATATAACCACGAATTGAAAACTATCATAAGCTATGCAAAAGAGTGAATGATAGAACTTCTCATTAGTACTCCATAATGGAAACTCACACCAAGGGATACAAATCTAACGAGAGAGGGGACACTTCCATAATGCAAACCGTACTACAAAATAACTCCTCTATTCATGATATGACTCTGCTAACAAGGTAAAAAGATAGAAGATAGTGATATGATACCGCGGCACTCCCCCAAGCTTGGAACAAACCAAGGGGATGCCAAACCTGATGACGAATTAATCCTTAGGTGGTGGTGGTATCTTCTTATCTTCGTCCGTCTTCCAGGGTAAAGGCTTCCCATCAACAAAGGACATCATGGTTTCCAACATCCTGAAACTTGCAGCAACACTTATGCGTTTAAATCTAGCCTCATACTCACAGTTTTGATTTTGAACGTCATAGAACTGTGCTTGCAGTTCGTTGGTTGTTTGGCGGAGTGAAAAGACTTCATCTTTGAGTTCAGAAGTCTCCTTTTGGTGCTCGGCGATGAGTTCGGAACAAATCTTGTGGATGATGTCCACATCGCGCTCCGCCATCTTCCTGTACCTAAAGACTTCTTGCTCCAATGCTTCCATCCTGTCCTCCAGATTTCCTTCACCTTTAGGGCCTTGAACCTCCTTAATCCGGACCTCCCCACCTTCGAGCAACAACTCCTTGGGATGAATCTTCAATTCTCTCATATATGGGTTGATGATATCTTCTAAGGGATCTCCCTTGGATGTTCTAGGGAAAGACATTGTGGCTCCAAATCTGAGATTACACCTGGCAGAAACAGATCGAAACAAAAACACAACGAAAACACGATATACGAACCTCGGAAGATCCGGGGGGTTATATATTACGAAGTTTCATATCAAAAGGAAGGTACTGGGAGAAAACGAGTCGGAGGCGAAGTCCTGGGTGGCCTCACCACCTGGTGGCGCGGCCAGGGTGGGCCCGCACCATGGGGTGGTGTGGGCCACCCTGGCTCCGGTTCCGTCCCTTTTTCGCTTCATAGCTTTCCTTATTGACTGAAAACTGCAAAAATATAGTTGGATTGTATTTTCGCGGAACTTTTCTTACCAGAACTGTTACCTTGTTGGAAACGGACTCTACAGGTCTCTGAATTTGGTATTGAGTGGATCCTTCCGGAGTCATCACTTAAATATCATCGATATCTTCATCTTCATATACTTATTACTTGAGTTATAAAACCTTTCTCTTCCTTGTTACACCATTATCTCCACTTTCTAGAAATTTCTTTCACACAAAACTTCACACAGTTCTTATTAGCAACATTAGTATAAGTGAAGTGATAAAACCTTTTGAGTCCAACTTCGACTGAAAACCATCAAAACAAAAGTTACTGTATCAACTCCTTTCGAAAACCCAAAAAGAATTCAAAAAGGAAATCAAATAAAGAAGCAAATGCAAGATTAGCAAAATCTGTCAAAACAGACCAGCAGGTAAAGATCAATTTTTTCGAAAATCTTCTGTTGCTCAAATCAAAAAGTGCAAAACTAATGAAAGTTAAATAACAACCTGGGCCAGAAGCAAAAACAATTACAGCTCAATCCGGTATATAGAGATCTCTCACGAATTTTTATGGTGAAGCACAAAAATCTGTTTCGGGACAGGAACTTCCCCAAATCTTACTTCTCTCTCATTAGAGGTTGATCTTGACACAAAAACCAAACAAAACAGATAAGGAGTTGTTATTACCAAAGTAATAACTTTCAAGACTCAAAGAAACAAAAACAAACTGAAAGAAAAAACAAATTGGGTTGTCTCCCATAAAGCTCTTTCTTTATAGCCATTAAGATGGGCATGATAATTTTGAAGAAGCTCTCGTAGGGATATGATTTGAAGTGAAAGAGAGCATTAAGAAGCAAAAACACACGCACATTTAAGTCTAACCCACTTCCTATGCAAGGGAATTTTGTAAACAAACAAGTTATTGGAACCAAACGCAACTTGCATAAGAAGGCAAAAGAAATGCAACATAAAAACTTTCAGCATAAAACGAGGAAACTTGATATTATTGATATGCACAAGAACACTTTTCCCTCTCTCATAATAGCTTTCAGTATCATGCATAAACTTAACAATATAGCTATCACAAGGACTATCATAGCAATGATCACTTATTCTAACAGAAAACACAGGAATACTAGCTCTCATAACACTACAATGTGAAACAATATTAGAGGTATCCTTACAAAGGATAGTGTGTCTATCTTCTATGCTTTTAGTAACAAGGTCTTTCACAATTGGTACGACAGGTTCAATGTTTATTTGTTCATCAGGTTTTACAGTTTTCTTTCCACTTTTGGTGATTACATTAGTTATCATAGGATGATCCTTTACCTTATCTGGGAAGGGAATCTTCTCGATGTAAGGTTCAGGTAGGATATGATCAATAATGCAACACTCAGTGCTCCCAGTAGGAACATGGTCAACAATATCTTTATAAGACGCATGGTACTAATTCCATCCCTTTTTCGGAATTTCAATATACGAAGCAAAAGCTCTAAAGCAATTCGTAATAACTTGCAAATCAAGACCATAAGCATTATTAATATTTTGAAAGTCATCAATTCCCATAAAAGATTCAATGCATTCATAATTATATTTTATACCTGACTTTCTACCTTTGTCGTTCTCCCAAGCTTCAGCATTGTCTTGAATACGGTCCAGAAGGTCCCATTTAACTTCTTCTTCCATCCGAGTGAATGATCCAGCACAAGAAGAATCCAATAAATCCTTGTCATGTAGAGGGAGCCTTGCATAAAAGTTATTGATAATAATATTGTTGGGGAGCTCATGAATGGGACATTTGAGCATTAGTAACTTCAATCTCCCCCAAGCTTGAGCAGTACTCACTCCATCAAGAGGCCAAAAGTTGTATATTTGATTCCGATCTTTATGAATTTCACTAGGAGGATAAAACTTTGAATAAAAGAGAGGCACTATTTCCTCCCATTCCAGAGCTTGACCATTCTTCAGCAGCTTATACCATTCCTCAGCTCTTCCTTTCAGTGATAATGAGAATAACTTCTTCTTAACTTGATCTGTAGTAATACCTGCACACTTGAACAACCCGCATAATTCGTGTATAAAGAGCAAATGATCACCGGGATGGACAGTTCCATCCCCAACATAGTAGTTATCCATAACACGATCAATAATTCTTGTAGGTATTTTGACAACATCTTTCTCAGCGGGTGGTGGCTTACCTACTACCTTAGCAGTGGTAGTAGCATTACCAAATAAGAAACTCAGCGAATTATCCATAACGAAAATAAAGCAACTAGCAGAAGTAAACAATACTCACAGTAGAAGTTTCCTTTACCAGTTCCACTCTCCAATAGCGCTTCACTCCCCGGCAACGGCGCCAGAAAATAGTCTTGATGACCCACAAGTATAGGGGGTGCATCGCAGTATTTTTGATAAGTAAGAGTGTCGAACCCAACGAGGAGCAGAAGGTGCTGGCTAGTGGTATGGATCAGGAATTCTCTGCAAATACTTAGCAAACGGATTTTTAGGGGTTTTCGATAAAGCAAGTAAACAAAGTACGAGTAAATAAAAGACAGTAGGAATAAATGCAGCAAGTGGCCCAATCCTTTATGTAGCAAAGGACAAGCCGGTTGTATTTCTATAGATGACCAAACGTTCTCGAGGACACATGGGAAGACTGTCAAGTGCTTTCGCTTCATATAGTCGATTAATCTTCTCTAGTTTGCTAAGTGTTGTGTGGGTGAACCTGTGCTAATGTACCGTCCCATCCAAGACTTAATACATACTTGTGATTAAACCCCCTTGCAAACATCCGTAAGTACAAGAAAGTAATTAAGGTAGAAACCTAACCACAGCTTTAAACTCTAAGACCCTTACGTCCCTTGTGCAATGGTTTCCTAACGGGGGTTCAGGTTTCTGTCACTCCGGCAACCCCTACGATTAGTAGCCAAATACACAATGCATTCCCCTAGGCCCATATAGGTGAAGTGTCATGTAGTCCACGTTCACATGACACCACTAGAAGAAGTACACCACAACTTAAATAACAATCTATTGAATCTTTCTCAACGCAACTCCACTACTAACAACAAGACTTCTCCCATGTCCTCAAGAACAAAACGAACTACTCACAAGACATCATATGGATCATGATCAGAGATGGAATAATGATGTATAACAATCTGAACATAAACAATAATTCAATGGTTCACTCAATAGCATCAACTACAAAGAGTAATCAACACCGGGAAAGTTTCCCCTATGAACTATAGCAAGATTCAACGCAATTGTTATAGCAATATGGAGATGGTGATGAGGGTGTTGATGGTGATGATGGTGGTGGTGATGATGATGATCCCGATGAAGTCCAGCTTGATGGTGGTGTTGATGGTGACGATCTCCCCTCTCCGGGAAGGAATTCCCCCGGCAGAAATCTGTCTGCCGGAGAGATCTTTCTCTCTTGGTGTTTTCCGCCCCGCAGAGGCGGCGGAATCTTTCTGTGGTCGCTCCCCGAGTCTTAGGGTTTCGGGAGGAAGATATACGCCAAAGGGGAGAGGCTGGAGTGGGCCAGGGTGGCCACACCACCCCCTGGCGTGGCCTAGGCCTTCCCGCGCCATGGGGTGGTGTGGGCCCCCTGTGGCCCATCTCCACTCCATCTTCTGGCATCCTTAATCTTCTCGAAAAATAGGATTTTCCATATATTTTCCTGGATTTTCTGATCTTCGCGAATTTTGCCTCAAAACAGCACCTTTTCCATCAGAATCCTGACTCTAGCGATCCATGCTCCAAAAGTCATCAACCATGCAAAAACAGATGAAATAACATAAGTATCACCTCTCAATATGAAATATATCAATGAATAATAGTGAATTAAGACATAGAATAGTGATGCAAAATGGACGTATCATGTAGCAGTGAGGAGAATCCTCAGATTCATGGCCCTGTAGGTAAAGTTGCTACCATTCGTCACAAGTTTCTCTTTCTCCATGAACACATTGAAATTAAAAGCAAGTGGTGCCATCTACAATAGAATTTGTAAAGTTTATGATAGGTTGAGTTCAACTAATCCAAATTATAAATGAACTCCTACTCAAAAATAACATCCCTCATGTCTTTTTGGTGATTACATGAACCAAATCCACTACACCAAGTCCGATCATCACGTGAGTCGGTGTAGCTTCAAAGGCGGGCATATATATATGGGCATCATATCAACCATATGTGTCGTCGGATTGATGACAAGTACGCCATGAGGGGGTCCTCGAGGCGTGTGGAAGAGAGGGGTGTGAGTCGTACGGGCTTCCGGGACGGTGAGCACACAAGTTTACCCAGGTTCGTATCCACCAGCTTTGGATGGATCCTACTCCTGCTAGCAATCCAATAATACGGCAGAGCCGGAATATGGGTTACAAGGATTTCGCATGTGCAAGGTGAGATTGTAGACTATTGTAAGGGTGCCCTAAAGGCTCTCCCTAGGACGGCTTATATAGATATCTGGCCTAGGGTTTACAGGAGAGATCTACCCGGCTATGACTAAGAGTCGGTTACAGAGTACATCTTGAACTACAAGTAACATTACGGGCCTATGTCGGTAAGTCTTCTGGGCCTTCCCGTAGCCGGATTGGACTCCGTTCTTCTCCCTGACTGGGTCACCTGTGAAGCAAAGCTCTAACCCGTAGTAGGCCACCCTGGTCTGTGAGGAACTGTGAGGATACCCGGAAAGTATATTCCCAACAGCAGCCCCTAGAGGCCTCCAAGATCCAAAGTCGGATTCATCATCGTCTAGCTTGATCTTCGGCTTGCAGAATCTTGAAGGGTTCCTGAAACTTTACAAGAAAAGATACGATCCGGGTCTCAAAAATGAGTCAGAGCTATAAATACGTTATTTGATTTTCAAACTCGAAATTCAAACTAAGCCGGAACTTGGTCTCTGACGTAGCCTAACACCAGCCATGGTCAAGTCACGTCACTGACAGACATTTTCTATCAGCATGACCGTTGGTGGGTCCACCTTTCGCGAAACCGAGGCGTTGTTTCAATGCGAGCATGGAGATCAAAGCGGCGTAATCATCGGGAGGAGGTTTCCCAGTTCTTTCCATGGCGCGTGGCATATTTACTGTAGTATTTGCACGAATCTTGGCGCGACTGGCGGTTATAAGGGGTGAGGATTTCTTTTCCTCATCTTCTTCACCTATTCCCAGCGCCATTTCCTTCTCCCCTACTTCTCCCACGCACACAGAGCTCTCTTGCCCTCAAGAAATTCCCAGCGCCGCCCATCCAAGGTCACCGGCGCACCGGAAAAATGGCTTCCACATCATCCTCCGGCGCAGCGGTGACGGCAGCGACGACAGTGGCAGCTGAAAGGAGAGCAATCGTGGGGTCTGGATCCCGTTCGTCCTCGACGACGACAAGCTCCATGGCGTAGAAGAAGAAGGCCTCCTCCGCACCGACGACTAGCGGAGTGGCCTCTACGAAGCCATCCCCAACCCTCGCAACGGCGTGCGAGTGCACTTCAGCACTCACCTGGACAGAGGTTTATCCTTTCCTCCCTTAGATTTCTTTTCTGAGGTGATAGATCATTACGGTGTTCAACTCCACCATCTCCCCCCGAACTCCATCTTAGAGATGAGCGCTTATGCATCTTTGTGCAAGGGGTATCTCGGCATTAGGCCGAGTCTCACTCTTTTTCGGTACTATTTTCATGTCCGGAGAAATTCCATCACTGCCGGTAATCCTTACATTACCGGTACGATTAGTTTTTTGGTTAGGCGTGAGCGTGTTTATCCTCGGATTTTAGCTAGTGAGTCGGTCAAACAATGGTCGGCTACCTTTTTTATCATAAGGATGTTCCTGCTCCCGGCAAAGCCACTGCTTTGCCGGCTTTCGTTGATGGAGCCGCCACGCCCCGAGCATCTTGGGACGAGGTCGCTCCTGCTCTCAGTGACGATTTGCTTCTCGCCAAGAGGCGGATCGAATATCTGATGAAGCACAAGGGCCTGAGAGGGTCCGACTTGGTCCAATGCTGGGTATCACGCCAGATCCAACCTCTCCAACACCATGGCGACCGACTGATGCATTCCATCACAAAGTCGAAAAAAGACTCCCTCCACATCAGCCCCAAAGCCTACAAGTACAAAGATTACATATGCCAAATAAAATGGCTGATAAGGGAGCGGATCGAGAAGAGGATTCCGGAGATATCCCTGGATATGCATACAACAGAAGATCTTGTCGTGCTGGTAAGCTTTAGCAATAACCCTTTTTATGTGTTTCACCTTTAAGTTATTTCGCAACACTGAGATACTATCTTCTTTTCAGCTTGCCGACCTCCCTGAGTCGGAATTAGCTCCTATCGAGGGATATCCTCCTGAGTTTTCTCGGGAGGAGGAATTGGTCCCACTACCGGACGTTGTGCCTAGGAAGCGCAAAGCTCCGACAGTGGCCATCGCCACAAAGGAAGTGCCAGTTGTGAAGAGATAACTTTCCTCACAACTTCCACCTTTGTGCCTCATTTGCGATTTCTTCCGAGATGTAATGTTCTTTGTTCTATTACCTTCTCAGAGCTAAACAACTCATCAAGGGCAAGGGGAAGGGAGCTACTTCTAAGCCCCTACGTCAGTCGAAGCTAACCTTGGCTTCTCCTGCCGTGGCTCCTCTGACTCCTGCCCCTCAACCCTCTGTAGTGCCGGAGATTACTCCATCTCCGATTGTTGCAGAAGATCCAGCTCCCTCAGCAGAGCCAGCGATCCTTGAGTCGCAGACTGACCATGGGTGACTCAGGTTTTGATAAGGGTGAACCCTCTTCAGGTAATGATCCCTCGGCAGAAGTTTTCACCGACAACCTCCTAAGCAATCCGGGACTCGCCAAATTTGGCTTATCTCGGAAATCTGCTGAGGAGATCCAACGGTTGGCCAAGGAATGCCTTGAAAGCCAGACCATTTCTGCCGAAGAAGAATCACAAGAAGTAGAGGACATCAAGAACTCTGATCTTCTTGAACAAGGCCGTCTTCGAGACAAGAAGCTGAGGGCCAGCGAACTTCCAGCTGCGTCGATTGTCCCCTTAACCCTCGCCGAGAAGGTTACCACCGAAGTGAATGCAAGTTTGAACAAGCTCGCTCATGAACAATATGTAAGTCGGAATTCCAACTCACATTTTTCTTTATGTTACTTTATATCATATCCTCTAGCCCCCAAGCATGAAGTTGGATAGATAATCCGGGTTTATGCTTTACTAGGATGCCAAAGAATGAACTAGTGTAGCCCCCAAGGCTCGTGCTGATATTAGTATAAATATTAGCCCAAGTCTTTAGTTGACTTCTGACTTACAGAAAGTATATTCCTATAACCAGGATTTGTTGAAGAATGTTTGCCACAAGCGAAAAGAGATCAAAGCTCTCCGGCTTGAAAATGCACAACTGAAGGTCTCCAAGGATGAGGCCGAAGGTAAACATTCCGAAACTCAAACCTTGTCTTTTTGTTTCATAGTCGAATTCTTATTGAATTGTTGTTCTTTTGACTTATAGCACTGGTAAAATAGTCCTGCGCTATGATCGAAGAGGCCGAGAATCTTAAGACCTTGGTGGTGGAGAATAAGGAACTTCGCCAAGAGCTGGATAAGCTCAAGGCGGATCATGAGAAGAGCATTGCTCAAATTCTCGAATCCACCTCCATGGCCACTAATGAGCGTGATCGCAAGATTGAGCTTCAAGACCAGAAAATCTCGGATCTCAACAATGAGCTATTCAGAGAGAAGGACATTTCCGAGGCGCTCCGAGCTGAACTTCAGAGCCTTCGCGAAGAGAAGGCAAAAAGTCGACGATGTCATCTTTGGTATGTTTCCCTTTCTTTGACTTATATGCATCTTACGACCATTTAGAGTCCGAGTTTGTTTGACTTATACTAACCATTTTGCATTATATGCATAGGTCCTCTAAACTTACTGGACTCCACCTCTGCTGAGTCTCGCACCAGCCGGCTTACACAAGTTGGCGATCTTCTTCATGACTTCCGCCAATCCATCGAGGATATTGGCGAAGCTCTCAAGGTTCCGGATATGCATAGCATGTCCGGTTTTCAGGTGTGGGACAAGGCCAAGGAGATGCCGTAGCTCATCCAGGACTGGAACATGTCCTACGCGTGTACCGCTATGTAGAATGCTCTCACCATGGTTATGAGCCACCATGGAAACATGGAGATCTGGCAAGTAACCAGAGGGTACTGTAAGGTGGACGAAGATAGACAGGAGCAAGACATCAAGGCCATCATGGACTCCTGCGCCGGATATGGGTGTCACGTAGCTGACTTGACCAGCTACGACACTCCCTTCTTCACCCACGTGGACACGCCGCCTCCACCTTCCAAAGAAATGGCTAAAGTTCCGACGATGATCAAACCGCATCGGATTTGAACATCTCAGATCGTTATCAAGGTGTGGCTGATGTATCCAGCGAGCCGGCAGCTCCTACCTCTCCTCCTGCATCATAGAGTATCAGAGGAACAATATGTTATTCTAAAAACAATTTGGGACTGTAAATAAGTAATATGATACTTTTGCTAGTGCTAAGTTTTTATCTATTTAGCACTTTTTACTTAGATACTTATGTGCCTAAAATGTTTGCATAAGCAGTTGTGTTTTTTGTCTACACTTATCGTTTATCTAGCTTTCCTCCTCGTCCCTTTTGTTAGCCGGCAAACCTTTAACACGAAAACTTTGCCGAGCAACGGAGCTCAATTGCTAAACCAGTTTAAACTCGGAAACAAAGTCGGCTTCTAGTACCAACAATTCACTACTCGGAAAATGCCCGCATCCAGCAATCAGACAAATAACCAAAGCATAGACTAGAAAATTTAGACTTATACCCAAAGGTAGCATTTTTAGAATCATAAATCTAAACCAGAACAAACATGAGCATAAAGTACTTCAAGTATTTTGGGACTTTCGATTTGTGACATGATCATTCAGAAATAAGATGGTAAAAAACTTCTCAGAAAAAATTTGAGGCAACCAATACTTTTATTTCTCATTGAACATGTACACATATATGATTACAAAGAAAGATAAACTAAGAATAAAAGGGACGTAGCTGAGCAATATTCCACGGTCTGTCTAATTCTTCCGGATTTGTACTGCCTCCAGCTCTCTTTCTCTTCTTAGTAGCAGGTCTTTCCTTGGCTGGCCGCATATCAGTTAGGTAGTATGAACCATTGTGCATTACTCGACTAACCAGAAAAGGCCCTTCCCATACTGAGGAAAGTTTGTGCTTTATTTGTTGCACAAGCCGGAGAACCAAATCGCCCTTATTGAAAGACCAGTTTCTGACTCTCTGGCTATGATACTTGCGTAACTTCTGCTGATAGGCTATTGATCGCATTTCAGCAACAACGCAAACTTCTTCGACTAAGTCGAGATCATTTTGTCGAGAAATCTCGGCATCCTCTTCGATATACGCGGCAACTCTAGGAGAATTATGAATCAAATCACTAGGAAGAACTGCCTCAGCACCATAGACCAAGAAGAAAGGTGTGTATCCCGTTGACCTGTTCAGAGTTGTTCGTAAGCTCCAAATTACAGAGAGCAATTCCTCTGCCCAAGCCCCCGCAGCACGTCTAAGTGGTGCTTCAAGTCTTGGTTTTAGGCCTTGTAAGATTAAACCATTTGCCCTTTCGACTTGTCCATTAGCCTACGGATGTGCGACTGACGCAATGTCAAGCCGGATACTTTGTTCATTGCAAAATTCGGCAAGTTCTCCCATAGAGAAATTACTCCCATTGTCCGTGATAATGCTATGCGGATAACCATACCGGATTATAACATCCTCGACAAATCTTCTGGTTGTTGCTCCATCACAACTAGTGACGGGTTTAGCCTCAATCCATTTGGTGAACTTATCCACCATCACTAAGAGGTGTGTAGATCCACTTGGAGCCCGTTTAAACGGTCCTACCATGTCAAGCCCCCAGACCGCAAAAGGCCATGTTATAGGTATTGTTCGCAGCTGATAAGACGGAACGTGAGCTTGTTTGGCGTACTTCTGGCAGCCCTTGCACGTCCTGACCAGCCGTTCGGCATCTGCCTTGGCTGTAAGCCAGAAAAAACCATGTTGAAAAGCTTTTGCCACTAAAGATTTGGCTGCAGCATGGTGACCACACTCGCCTTCGTGGATCTCTCTTAAGATTTCCACTCCTTCTTCCGGAGATACATAGCGCTGAAAAACCCCAGTTACCTATGCTTATAGAGCTCACCACTAATTATAGTATAGGATTTTGCTCGTCGGACGATCTGTCGGCTCAGAACTTCGTCTTCGGGTAATTTGCCATCTACCAAGTAATCAAGGTAGGGTTGAGTCTAGCTGGGAATTACAGCTAGAACTGCTACTAAAGGTGAGTCGGATTTGGTCGGATATTCCTCGTCTACTCCTTTTATGGAGGGAACTTTGAGGTGCTCTAAAAAAGTGCCATCCGGGACCTCTTTCCGCGCAGACCCTATCCGAGATAATGATTCTGCTTCCTCATTTTCTGCTCGAGGGATGTGTTGAACCTCAAACCAACGATTTAGATTGATCATCCACGATAGCTTTATATGTTGCCATGTGCTTATTTGCATTACAAATATCTGACACTTGTTGAGAAAAAAGATCCGAATCTCTGTAACACATCAATCGTCGGATGCTGATATCATTAGCAATCCAGATTCCATGCAACAGTGCTTCATACTCGGAAATGTTATTTGTCGTTGTGAAGTGGATCTGCAGCACGTATAGAAGTTTATCTCCTTGGGGTGATTTGAGCACCACGCCATCCCCTGATCCCCCGTGAGCCTTAGACCCGTCAAAATACAGGGTCCAATATTCCGACTCAGGGAGGATCATATTCTCCTTTGTTTGTATCCAATCAGCAACAAAGTCAGGAAGGATTTGGGATTTGATTGTTGTCCGAGGTTTATACTCAATATCGAAAGCTGAAAGCTCTATGCCCCACTTTGCGACGTGTCATGTAGCCTCGCTGTTGTTGATTATATCTCTCATGGGAACTGTGCTCACCATGGTAATTGGATGTTCCTGAAAGAAGTATCGTAACTTACGAGATACAAAGAACACACCATAAGCCAGCTTTTGATAGTGCGGATACCGCTGTTTTGATTTAGTTAGGACCTCGTTGAGATAGTAAGTCGGACGTTGCACCAGGTGTTCCTGATTTTCCTCTGGTCTCTCCACTACCATGACGACACTGACGACCCTGTTTGTCGCGGCGAGATAGAGCAACATCGGTTCCCTTGGTTCCGGTGCTGCAAGGATAGGAGCAGACGAGAGTACTTCTTTCAAGTCTTGTAGTACAGCTTCAGCTTCATCAGTCCAAACGAATTTTTTGGTCTTTTTCAGGAGCTTGTAAAATGGTGCGGCTCTTTCTCCGAGCTGGCTTACAAACCGACTGACTGCAGCAATGCAACCAGTTAGTCTTTGAATGTCCTTCAAGCGAGTTGGCCTGGAAATATTGAGTATAGCCTTGATCTTGTCTCGGTTCACCTCTATGCCCCTTAAGACACGATGAAACCTAACAATGTTTTGGCTGGGATTCCAAAGAAACATTTCTTCGGATTGAGCATTATGTTGTATTTTCGTAAATTTGCGAATGTTTCCTCTAAGTCGGAAATTAATGTTTTTTCTTTTTGGACATCACCGCAATATCATCCACATATGCATGTACGTTGCGTCCGATTTGATCGTGGAGGCAACGCTACATAGTGCGCTAGTACGTAGCTCCTGCGTTCTTCAGCCCAAAGGACATCGTAACAAAACAGAAGGTTCAAAAGGGGGTTATGAATGAATTTTTGATTTTATCTGATTCCTTCATCCAAATTTGGTGATAACCGGAATATGCGTCGAGAAAACAGAGGAGTTCTGAGCCTGCCGTAGAATCAATAACTTGATCAATTCTAGGCAGAGCGAATGGATCTTTGGGACAAGCCTTGTTCAAGGCAGTATAATCAACACACATCCTTAAATCAGTGGTGTCCTTTTTAGGGACCATTACAGGGTTGGCCGACCAATCAGTATGGATGACCTCTTCTATGAATCCGGCTAACTCGAGCCAGGCTAGTTCCTTAGCTATTGCCTTACGCTTTACATTGCCAAAAAATCGTAGGGACTGTTTGACGGGTTTAGCGTTCGGGTTTACATTTAGAGAGTGCTCGGCAAGTTCCCTAGGTACTCCGGTCATATCAGATGGCTGCCATGCGAAGATATCTTGATTTGCTTAGAGGAACTTGATGAGCGCGCTTTCCTATGCGCTATCTAGGCCTACGCCTATCTGTGTCACCTTGGAGGGGTCATCATCCTTCAACAGCGTCTTCTTCATCTCTTCCGATGCCTGGAACTCCGGATTCGGCTTTGTCACCTCCTTCTTTGTTGCGGGCATCTCGGACGGATCGATGGTCTTCTTGATTTCCTGGTACTCATGGGCGTGCAGCACGGCTTCAGCAAAGGCGACATTTCCATCCTCGCACTTTCGCTCTTTCTTCGGGTCTCCCCTGATGGTGATCACGCCGTTGGGACCTGGATTTTCATCATATTGTAAATGTACCACGGACGAGCCATAAAAGCCCAATAAGCCGGACATCCAAATATAGCATGGTACACGCTCTTGAACGGGACCACTTCGAAAGAAAGTGCTTCCGTCCGATAGTTCTTTGGAGTTCCAAAAGTAACATCCAAAGTGATCTCTCCCAGGGAATTTGCTTGTCTTCTTGGGACAACCCCGTGAAATATCACAGAATTGTGATTCAGCTGGGTCTCCGAGATTCGCATCCGGTGTAGCGTTTCTACATATAGAATACTTATGTTGCTACCACCGTCCATGAGGGTCTTGGAGAAACCATAGCCGTCAATAAGTGGATTGATGACTAAGGCGTATTTTCCTCGCCTGTGTAACTTAGGCGGATGATCAGCACGGTCAAAGGTGATTGCAACTTCCGACCAATCCAGATATTGAGGGATAGCCGGAACTATCGCGTTGAGCTCATGTAGAACTGCTTTCTTGACCTTAGTTGGTTGAGATCCGAGGAAGGTGACATAGGTGTTTTTCTTTGTGGGAAAGGTTTTCTTTCCCTCTGGCTTGGGATTTGAAGCATCAGCTTCCTCCATGTTGGAATCTTCCTTGGTCTCCTTATCTTTTTCGGGATTCTTCTTTCCCTTCTTCCGCTTAGCCCTATAGCTAGTGGTGTCATCTTTCTTGATGTCGTCATTGAAACGACACTCGGCGTTTGTGTGAGACGAGCCCCCATTGGCGTCGAGGTGATGCACACATGGGTTATTGGCAATGTCGGCCCAAGAGTAGGTTTTGCCAGGTTGCTGGTCTCCTCTACCTTGAACTCTTGATGTCCCACGACCACGTCCCCGGCCACCTCCACATCCTCCTCGTCCTCCAAACCCGAAAGTAGCAGTAACCATTGTTGTTTCCGCGTTGGGTTTTTCTTCTGAGGTGTTCTTGCGCTTCTGAGCTTGTTGCTTTGGTTGTTTTGCTGACTGTGGCACAGCTAGGGCGTTTAGCAATCCCTCTACGTCGTCGTCAGCATCTGCATACTTGCTCACTGTTTCTATCATCTCTCCCAAATCAGTGACCTTGTCCCACTTCAAGCGATGACGTAGTAAACCAATTGGGAGCCCTGCAATGAAAGCTTCAATCGTAGTTTGGCCATTTACTCCTTCACAGGAGTTCTTGGTGTCGATCCATCATCCGAGATAATCTCGGCAAGTTTCTCCGGGTTTCTGGGTGCAACGCTGTAGGTCTCCTACCGTACAGGGCCTCCGATATGTCCCCTCGAAATTCCGAAAGAATGCACTTTGCATGTCATACCAGTTGTGGATGGTGTTACCCGGAAGTTCATTGAGCCATGATCGCGCCGTCTTCCTCAACATGAGTGGGAGATATTGGGTTGCGACCAAGCTATTTCCGCTTTTAGTGATGCAGCAAGCCTGGAAAAAATCCTGGAGCCAAGTATCTGGCCGAGCTATACCATCGTAGGCCTGAATGTGTCTTGAGATAGCAAATCCTTCTGGGAATTTTGTGGCTCTTATGCATGGTCCGAAGCATTTTGGGCCCACGTAGACAACATGGATCTCAGAGATGATCCCGAGAACCAAATGGCTGAAAGTACCGATCAAAGTTTGACTCCGGGAAACGGGCCCAAAGCCGTCTTTGCTACCGGCACTGCCAAGAAGGCAAAGAAGAAGAATAAGAAGAACAAGACCCCGGCAAAAGACCTTCCGGCAGAGGAAGTGATTGCCGAGGAATACGAAGAAGACTCGGATGGAGCACTTATCCTGGACGAGCCAAAAGAAGAATCGGTGGATGGACACGTGATCGCCGAAGGTGTGCCTAAACTCATTGATGCTGCATTAACCACACCTATTCCTACAGCTGCAGAACTTACTGCGGAAGAGCTGGACGAAAGGGCCCAGGCCCTAGAAGCGCGTCGCCAAGTACTCCTTGATGAAGACAAAAACCTTGAGGAAGAAAAGAAACGCATGGAAACTACGGAGAAGTACAACTCTCGGCAGCATCAGAAGACCAGGAAACGTCATACTCATGACGACCAATTCCTGCAGATTCACAAAGTCCTCTTCGGAGGAGACCATGGTATGCCTCGGCGCAACAGCAACGGGGATTGGGTGTATCCAACACCAGTGCAAAACACCGTTGCGGCTCGAGAAATCCTATCAAGTAATCCAGGCCCAGACCAGATTCGATTGGGTATCAAACTACTCAACAAGGGTCTGGAGCAGCAGAAGGCCCATGTCCGGAAGCCAAAAACTGGTCTCCCAATCTGACCAATGCCGCATGGATCCAGCCTAGAATGACGTAAGACCCCAACATGTTCCGGAACAGCATCACCGTTCCGACCGTCGGGAAGACAACTACTCAAGAACCGGATCTTCAGGACAGCACCACAAAGCTCAGAACGCAGATCCAAAGCTCACTTGCCCTACGGTGGGCGCCAACTGTCGTCGGATTGATGACAAGTACGCCATGAGGGAGTCCTCGAGGCGTGTGGAAGAGAGGGGTGTGAGTCGTACGGGCTTCCGGGACGGTGAGCACACAAGTTTACCCAGGTTCGAATCCACCGGCTTTGGATGGATCCTACTCCTGCTAGCAATCCAATAATACGGTAGAGCCGGAATATGGGTTACAAGGGTTTCACCTGTGCGAGTTGAGATTGTAGACTATTGTAAGGGTGCCCTAAAGGCTCTCCCTAGGAAGGCTTATATAGATATCCACCTAGGGTTTACAGGAGAGATCTATCCGGCTATGACTAAGAGTCGGTTACAGAGTACATCTTGAACTACAAGTAACATTACGGGCCTATGTCGGTAAAACTTCTGGGCCTTCCCGTAGACGGATTGGACTCCGTTCCTCTCCCTGACTGGGCTACCTGTGAAGCAAAGATCTAACCCGAAGTAGGCCACCCTGGTCAGTGAGGAACTGTGAGGATACCCAGAAAGTATATCCCCAACAATATGACTCATGCTTAACCTTTCAGTCCATGTTCCGAGGCCATGTATGTACATGCTAGGCTCACCAAGTAAGAACCTTAGTATTCGCATGTGTAAAATTGTCTTACACTAGTTGTATGCAAACGTAGAGTCTATCACACCCGATCATCATGTGGTGTCTTGAAATGACGAACTTTCTTAACGGTGCATAATTAAGGAAGAACACATTTTATCTTGATATTTAAATGAGGGATCATCTTATAATGCTGCTAAAGCGTCATACAAGCAATATAAGATGCAAACAAACATCATATGCATAAATTGAAATGATATGGTCTTTGCACTTGATCACCATCTTGTGCATTGTCATTCTTTTATGTGTAAAGCCAAGGTCTATGGAACTTACACATTGGATATGCTACGATTTCCAAAAGTATCAACCATACTTCAAATTATAACATTGACATATCATGACACTTGCCCAGCAACAACTAAACTACACGCTTCTAATTTATCAATTGCATGTTTTTACGTGGCTTAGGGCTTTCAAAGATAGAACAGTTTTTACCTACGAACATAGAACTAAAACGATGATAACTAAATTATTAGCAACTTGTTGTAAATCAGATATTGACTATAGTAGGAGAGACAGACACCCGCTAGCGGCTTATGCAAAACTAGTTGCATATCAAGCGTGGAAAAAATCTCATGTGCGAGGACATGTAAATTTAGTTCGGGCCGCTTCATCCCACTATGCCACCAATATCCAAAATACATATAAGATGCAATAACATGATCATCATCGCCCACATACTCTTATGTGTTCTACCCATGCAAAGTATCTATACATAGATCAGGCTCTGATACCACTATTGGGTTCTCAGCATAGAAAACAAAAAAATCTATGATGGGAACTACTAAGCACCAAAATCTATCTACCTAGATACAAACAATGGGTAGATATACATCCATAGAGAACATACCCTTGAAGACTGACAAAGTGTTACGAGGTGAACTTGTTGATGATGTAGTCGTACACTTGTCAATCTCAAGATCGAGAGGAAGTCTGGCGTCGCAAATCAGTAGTGCATCCGTGATCGCACACACATCTGGTCCACCAAAAAACCTCCGCCTCCTCGCTCCAGCGATGCAGTAAAAGCAGCAACTCCTTTCAGACAAAAGCCATTGGGAACATGTATCTCGCTAATCTGATACCATGGGGAAAAATTCTAGAGGGGGAGAGAAATACTTCATGAGGAGTGTGAGATGAGAGGAGGGTGTGGGAGGCCTTTTATAGGGGAGAGGGGGCATCCCCCTCCCATGGCTGGCGGCCATGGAGGCGCCCCCACCTCTTTCACATTCATGTGGATGGAGCTCCCACTCACATCAATTTTTCGTCCACTCAAAATTCAACTCATCCCCATTAACTTTCCACCAAATTTAATGCAAACTCTCATTCAATAAAACTATTTTATTTATTTTATTCAGAATTTTTTAATTAATTTAATTAACAAACATTCACATAAAACCCCCTACAACATTTCAATATCACATACAGAACCAATTTCAACAATTTCACTCGAAACAATTTCGGTGTCCATTGAAATAATTCTAGCGCTTTGTAATTATTTTATCTGAAACATATTTGTTCCAAATGGTGTTTGTACCCCTTAAGTGTGTCACACTATGGTTCGCGAATAATGCAGACATGACCGAGACCCCTCTCCGATCAATAATCAGCGGCGGGGCCTGGAGATCCGTATTGACTCCTACACATTCAACGATGACTTCTGTGACTGTGAGAACCTTTAAGGTTAGTAACTAAATCCCTTTGTCTCACGATATATTATATGTCCGATATTCGATCATCGGTATCCCCATACCGATGATCTCATTACCGACATGCACTCTTTTCTTGTTCCCGTGATATAACATTCTAGTGATCTCATCACTTGCTTGCAAGCTATCTCAATTTGATATCACCAAGAGGGACCAGAGTATATCTATCCATCACCAGGATAGACAAATCCCACTCTTGATCCATGAGCCTCTACATAACACCCTCGGAGTATCTGACCCCACCTTTATTGTCACCATGTTACGGTGTGATGTTTGATGTTATCAAGTTACTCTTCCAGTGTTAGTGATTGACATGATCTCATGGTCTAAGGACTAGAATTACTTCATATGATGTTATAGAAATTTAAACACAATGACTTTGAGCGTATTGCTATACTTCGGATGAATTTTCATCACATCATTCCACCAATGTTGTGACCTCGTTATTAACAACATCCAATGTCCATGATCAGGAAACCTTGATCACCTTATTAATCAACGAGCTAGTTTATATGAGAGGCATTACTAGGAACTTTGTATTTTGTTTATTAAACACACATGTATTAACGTTTCCAATCAATACAATTATAGAATGCAAAATAAACATCTATCATATACTTGGAATAATATAATAACAACTTTATTATCGCCTCTCGGGCATAATCCCTTCAAGTTGCTCAAGTACGGGCAGCGCATGGGGGTTATCCAGGTCCTAGCAATGCCTGAAGACATAGTTTTGACGACAAGGACCTCACAACTCTACACCGACAATAGGTATACCATATTTATCATGGTTTTATTTATTTATTCGACAACTGGCTCAATATATTTGGTTGAAGTGGTTTGATGTCTACGCACTTCTATTCTTGTAGACAGTTGTTGGGCCTCCAAGTGCAGAGGTTTGTAGAACAGCAGCAAGTTTTCCCTTAAGTGGATCACCCAAGGTTTATCAAACTCAGGGAGGAAGTGGTCAAAGGTATCCCCTCTCAAGCAACCCTGCAATCAAGATACAAGAAGTCTCTTGTGTCCCCAACACACCTAATACACTTGTCAGATGTATAGGTGCACTAGTTCGGCGAAGAGATAGTGAAATACAAGTGGTATGGATAATTATAAGTGGTAACGGTGATAGAAGATAGCTTGATGGCGTGGAAGAGACTAAAGTAAAACTGAAATAGAGATAGAAGCAAGCAAACATGTAATAGATCTAATTGCAAACGGTGTTTCAACGCTTAGAAACAAGGCCTAGGGATCATACTTTCACTAGTGAACACTCTCATATAAATATATTCTTCTTTATGATACTACGCTAAACTACTCTCCGGTTGGACACTCTAATCGTTGGTAGGGCTATAACAGCACACCTCAAAGTTCATCTTTCCCATCTAGATAACCCCACACTGTCACCTTGAGTACTAGATGAGTCCAACAAACACCACAATTTCATAGAAACATCCAACTCCAAATATAACTCATAACAAGTATTTGTAATCTCTAGCCTGAGTGCCACCATGGTGTGCACGCTGTCACTTTCACACACATGGGGAGAGCAAAGATCTATTAAAGCACTTGAGTAGCAAGGTAGATCTACTTGATTACAAAGCTCATGATCACAATATGATCATGCATAGAGAGAGATGAACACATAGCTACCGGTAGAACCCTTAGCCTCGAGGAAGAACTACTCCCTCCTCATTATGGGAATCAGCAACGGTGATGGAGATGGCGGTGGAGATCGATGGAGATGGCTCCGAGGGCACTTCCCCGTCCCGGCAGGGTGCCGGAACAGGGACTTTCTGTCCCCCGAATCTCCCCTTCGGTGGCGGCGGTGCTGCGGAACTTTTCGTGGATATCTGATTGACAATTTAGGGTTTTTGCATCGGGAGGCTCTTATAGGCGAAAGAGGCAAGGTCGGTGGCCGGCCAGGGGGCACACACCATGCCCTGGCGCGGCCTAGGTGGACCCGCGCCTAGGGGTGGTCTGGCCACCATGTGGCCCCTCTCCGGCTCTCCTTCTGGCTCCGTGAATCTTCCGGGAAAATATCAACTTTAGCTTTTGTCCGGTACAATTCCGAAAATATTGATTTTCTGACTTTCCTGGAACCAAAAACAGCAGAAAATAGGCAACTGGCACTGTGGCTCTTGTTAATAGGTTAGTCCAAGAAATCCTATGAAAAGCACTCCAAAGTGTGGACAAAACACAAGAAACTAGATAAAACCAAGCATGGAACATCAAAAATTATAGATACATTTGCAATGTATCAACATCCCCAAGCTTAACTCCTGCTCGTCCTCGAGTAGGTAAGTGATAAAAAGAAAGAATAATTTTTGTGGTGACATGCACCATCATAAACTTGATCAAAATATTTGTAAAACATTCAAAGCTGGGATCATAGAACTTCAATCATAGCATGAAAGACAAAGTTCTAGCAATAAGAGAAAAAAACTATGTTGCAACATGAAAAGGCACAAACAAAAGATTCATGAATAACAATGCTTTGCAAGACGTTTGTTTGTATCACATAAAGAAAACATAGCATAGTAGTATTCAGCTTATCCCTCATAGAGTAGCAAATATAAATTCATAGGATACCTTCAAAGTTCATAAGAGTGACTAGATACAAATAGTTTAAAACAAGCAATATCAAGGTATGCATCAATCAACAAGTCTTGGGACAATGCACATAGAACTAAGAATGGCCACTATGCTCTCAAAGTAGGTGCATAAAGATAGAAGGTGGAGACTCAATATATAAGTGGAAGAAAGGCCTTCATAGAAGGAAGTAGGGATTCAAGTCTCATAAAGAGCTTCCAAAAATTATGGTACTTATAGCTTTCAGATCTTATTGCCCCTATCATAAGCATCTTGAAGGTGATTAAGGTTAAAGTGACACAACTAAGAGGATATGATTGACAAGTTATAAACCGAAATCTCATGCCCCTTACTTACGAAGACTGAACCTCATGCTACTAAACTTTAGTCACGAGTAAGCTCTTATCATTGTAAGTACATGTGTATCATCAAGAACCGCCAACGGGGTACCCCTTGCACATGATATGGGAGCTTTCCCATAATCAAAATGACAAGGCAAGCAGACAATGAGCATCTCAGTGATCTTTTTATTTGCTATTTGTATAGGTTTTTATTGAGGATGCTTCATAGAGTGCTCATTATGGTGATGCTGCAAGTTTCCACCATGATTAGGCATGGCTTAGGCTAGCGGCCTAGGCATTTCTCTAACACACATACAAACTCCATGATCTTACAAGTTCCACTTTTATTTCACACCGCCGGGATCCATAAGCAAAAGAATATGATATCAACGGGGTCTAAAGTACAAGTGCAATGTTGAAAGCGTTCCCCATGAAACATGGTTCTTCTAGTTTCAACTTATAAAGCGCAAGCATATACGCAACAAAGAAGGACCCAATGGTTCAAGTTTATTAGATGCAAAAAAGTAAAGTGTGCCATCAAGTTTGTGAGAGCTTTAATCACTAGTTTTCTCATAACAAGTTTAATTTGGAAGGTAAAAAAAGCATGAATATACTTGGAATATCATAAGCTAGTAGGTAGGTATGGTGGACTCTTTGGAATAACTTGGTTTAGGGAGTTGGATGCATGAGTGGAACTCATACTTGGTTGTGGAGGCTAGCAAAAGACTAGGAGCGACAAACTAAGAGAGCAATAATGGCCATAATCATGCAGAGCGACAAAACATCATTGATCAAAGCATAAAGTGATACTACAAGTTGAAAACTAAAGGATCATAAAGGCTATGGTGACTTGGGATAGTCATAACATGGTGTGAGCATGTGCCAAGTCAACCCAAATAAAGCATCAAAGGAGAATACCACAATACTATGTTTTAATATGCTAAAACAAAGCATGATTCTTCAAAGGCACATTAAGCAATCTCAATTGTTTATAACAAGTCATGCTACAACAAACAATACTAAGCATAAAGCCAAAACAATATCGAGCATGGCATGAAAAAGCATAGGCCACGGTCAAAAACAAGCTCTTTTTACCACATAAGTATGAACTTTCCTACTCTTATCCAAACCAAACCAAACTATTTGCAAAACAATGTATGAAAGAGGGGGTCCAACCAATTTATTCAGCAAACTAAGCAAACCAAGCAAACTAAAAACCAAAACGAAAACGAAAAAGAAGACGCTCCAAGAACAACACAATTGTGTATGAAACAATAAAAATGAAGCGTTTGGAAGAAACCTGGGATTTTTATTGATGAAGAAGGGGATGCCTTGGGCATCCCCAAGGTTTGACGCTTGTACTTCTTGGATATTTCTTGGGGTGACACGCGTGGCATCCCCAATCTTGAGCTTTAGTCCATCCTTCATCTCATTACTCATTCCTTCCATACACCTGAAAATTTTCCTTCATACAAAACTTCACACAATCCTTATTAGCAACATTAGTGCACTCAAGATAAATAAGTCTTAAGGTTCAGTTATAACACCAAATAAACTTCATTAGAACACTAGATACTGTATCACTTCCCTCAAAAAACTCAATTCTCTAAAATAACTCAAAAAGGAACCAACAAGAAGCAAAAAATGCAGAAAATGGCAAAAATCTGTCAAAACATACCAGCAGGTAAAGACGAATTTTTTCGAAGACCTTCTGTTTCTCAAATCAACAAGTGTTTAACTAACGAAAGTTATATAACAACCTAGGGCAGAAGCACAAAAATTTACGTCTTAAAAGGACGTACAGAGATTTTATACGAATTTTTATGCTGAAGCACAGAAATCTGTTTTGGGACAGCAACTTTCCCAATCATTACTTCTCTCTCATTAGAGGTTACTCTTGGCACAAAGAGCAAATAAAAAGGATAAGGAGCGGTTATTACAGAGGTAATAACTTCCAAGACTCATCTAAAACTTTTGGGTTATCTCCCAATAAATATTTTTCTTTAACGCATTTAAGCTAGGCATGATAGTTTGAGAAGATGCTCACATAAGAAATATGAATTGAAGTAAAAGAGAGCATCAAGAAGCAAATACAAAACACATTTAAGTCTAACCCACTTCCTATGCATAGGAATCTTGTAAAGAAATACGTCATGAAAGCACAAAGCAACAAGCATAGGAAAGCAAAACAAGTGCAACTTCAAGACTTTCAACATAAAGAGGGGAAACTTAATATTATTGAGACACATAAAACCATGTTTGCCTCTCTCATAATAACTTTCAGTAGCGTCATGAATGAAATTAACAATATAACTATCACATGAAACATTCTTATCATGAGCCACATGCATAAAAGAATTAATACTCCCCACATGAACATAGTCATTCTTATTAATTATAGTGGGAGCAAATTCAACAAAATAGCTATCATTATTATTCTCATCACCATAATCATAAAATATAGGAGGTATATTGTAATCATAATTAATTTTCTCCTCAATAGTAGGTGGACTGAAAATATCATATTCATCATTGTAATCATCATATATTGGAGGTTTGGTATCATCATAAGCAATAGAATAGCTATCTTCCAAAGTTGGGGAACTAAAAAGATCATTTTCATAAAAACTAGCTTCCCCAAGCTTAGACTTTTCCATAGCATTAGCAATAATGGTGTCCAAATAATTCATACTAACAACATTGCTATTAGCATGCAAATAAAGTTCCATAGGTTTTTTAATTTTCTCTTCAAACACTTCATGTCCTAACTCAAGATAAATACTATAAAGCTCTCTAATTTTTTTGTTGTTTTCCATTAAGCCTAACTAGTGAAAACAAGAAACAAAAGACAAAATTGCAGAATCTAAAGGAAATAACTTCGAGCACTCACACCGGAGGATGTGAGTACCTTTTACCTTACCTCCCCGGCAACGGCGCCAGAAAATAGGCGTTTGTCGTGGGAGGTTCTTCTTCTTTAATCCTTCGGTGTGAATACCTTTTACCTTACCTTCCCGGCAACGGCGCTAGAAAATAGCTTGATGTCTACGCACTTCTATTCTTGTAGACAGTTGTTGGGCCTCTAAGTGCAGAGGTTTGTAGAACAGCAGCAAGTTTTCCCTTAAGTGGATCACCCAAGGTTTACCGAACTCAAGGAGCAAGTGGTCAAAGGTATCCCCTCTCAAGCAACCCTGCAATCAAGATACAAGAAGTCTCTTGTGTCCCCAACACACCTAATACACTTGTCAGATGTATAGGTGCACTAGTTCGGCGAAGAGATAGTGAAATACAAGTGGTATGGATAATTATAAGTGGTAACGGTGATAGAAGATAGCTTGATGGCGTGGAAGAGACTAAAGTAAAACTGAAATAGAGATAGAAGCAAGCAAACATGTAATAGATCTAATTGCAAACGGTGTTTCAACGCTTAGAAACAAGGCCTAGGGATCATACTTTCACTAGTGAACACTCTCATATAAATATATTCTTCTTTATGATACTACGCTAAACTACTCTCCGGTTGGACACTCTAATCGTTGGTAGGGCTATAACAGCACACCTCAAAGTTCATATTTCCCATCTAGATAACCCCACACTGTCACCTTGAGTACTAGATGAGTCCAACAAACACCACAATTTCATAGAAACATCCAACTCCAAATATAACTCATAACAAGTATTTGTAATCTCTAGCCTGAGTGCCACCATGGTGTGCACGCTGTCACTTTCACACACATGGGGAGAGCAAAGATCTATTAAAGCACTTGAGTAGCAAGGTAGATCTACTTGATTACAAAGCTCATGATCACAATATGATCATGCATAGAGAGAGAGATGAACACATAGCTACCGGTAGAACCCTTAGCCTCGAGGAAGAACTACTCCCTCCTCATTATGGGAATCAGCAACGGTGATGGAGATGGCGGTGGAGATCGATGGAGATGGCTCCGGAGGCACTTCCCCGTCCCGGCAGGGTGTTGGATTAGAGACTTTCTGTCCCCCGAATCTCCCCTTCGGTGGCGGCGGCGCTGCGGAACTTTTCGTGGATATCTGATTGACGATTTAGGGTTTTTGCATCGGGAGGCTCTTATAGGAGAAAGAGGCAAGGTCGGTGGCTGGCCAGGGGGCCCACACCATGCCCTGGCGCGTCCTAGGTGGATCCGCGCCTAGGGGTGGTCTGGCCACCCTGTGGCCCCTCTCCGGCTCTCCTTCTGGCTCCGTGAATCTTCCGGGAAAATATCGACTTTGGCTTTTGTCCGGTCCAATTCCGAGAATATTGATTTTCTGACTTTCCTGGAACCAAAAACAGCAGAAAACAGGCAACTGGCACTGTGGCTCTTGTTAATAGGTTAGTCTAAGAAATCATATGAAAAGTACTCCAAAGTGTGGACAAAACACAAGAAAGTAGATAAAACCAAGCATGGAACATCAAAAATTATAGATACATTTGCAATGTATCATGGTTTCATGAATTTAATCTCAAGACCTTCTCGTTTCTGTTTTGTGTAGAATTTTCCAGAATATGCATGGCTCTATTCAAGCTTGACACTTGTTAGATCCTTATTCAGTATACCCCTTTGTTTAACACCTGAATATTTATTCCTCTTTGTCTCTTGTGTTGCTTAGTAGAAAGAAAAGAACCTCAATTATTGTGGTGGTTAAAATATAGGGAAGTTTGGCTTGTGAAATATTGATCTTGAAACGGCTACTTTTAATACATTTGACTCTTGGATTTTCCTTTGGTCTTCTTTTAACCTCCAAATGATACATGATGCATATCTTAAGTGCATCTATTGCTTCTATAAAAAAATTGTGCTCTACTTGTTTTCTGCATTTCATATTCATATGGTACCAATTTGAGCTTCCTAACTTGATTTTCCTAACTTGCATTACTAAGTTATTAGTGTTCTTTTTATTTCATTCAATGCCTTTTGCTTTTGTGAGATCTGTTTTAGTTTTTCGGTGTTGTTTGGGGGAAGTGGACATGATGGACTCCTTGATAACGAAGGGAGGGTATTGAGGCGGTCTAAATTGTTACTTATTTTATTCTGAAGATGGTGGAATTACTGAATACTGTTGTTCCAATTGCAGCTAGCGTATATTTTTCTTCCCATCCTCAAGCTTCAGCAATGCAAGTATTAAAGAGTGACATAAAGATCTATTGATGTTAAAATCTACATTTTCATTTATCTTATTGATAGATGCCTCTAGAACAATTTTATTTTTAGGAGCTAGCCTTTTAGGCACTACTTGGAGAGATTGTCTGTGTGACGTTTGTGTTCGGGTTTCTACACACTTTCAGGGTTCTTGCATAATCTGTATGGCTTTATTATGTAAGTTATAATTGCAAGGCCTTTTGGTTTTCCCCTTTTAATAAATATTAGTTCATGTTTATATTGTTGGACCGAGATTAGCCGATTACTAGCCAGTCCTTACTTTCCTGTTATTCACTTCCCTTTTGTAAAATTTGAACATTTCAAGTCCTGTTGTGTTTTGCATTTCTTTCATCCTTTTAGAAGATATTATAATGTTCACCTTATTGTGTTGTCTTCTCTAGGATTTATCTGTTGTACGGTATTCCTTGTGCTTCTTCCTATGTTCAAGGATACTAGATCTCGTCAATGTTGAGAATAGTCGCCACGGAAACTGCTGCCAGTCACGGTAAGCCACTTAATTTACATTTTGGTATTTATCAATATGGTGCTACCCTGCACTAATCTACATAAGTCTGTGGTGCTGCCAACATCTTGGTGATAAAAGACAATTGTGCACAAAACGAGCATAAATCTGTAAAAGGCATTTAAATAAAACATCCTGGAAGTTTTCATGGAGTTCTTTAATGTATGTCGTACATTATATTAGATATCAGCATGTGGTATACCAATTAATATTATTTAAGTTGTCCTGGAACAAAATCAGTGCCACCACCATGACTGACATGGGTCTAAAAAAATAAACGAGTGGTACTAAAGCTAGAGTTTAAAAATACAAGTTTGTATCTTCACTAAAATACACTGTAGTTTTAGGAACAGATCTAGAGAAAGGTAAATGAGTAATTGGTTAAAGAGCTTGAACATGTTTTTTGGGCAGAAGTCTCAACACTATTTAATAAGATTTAGTAAGCATGTGTATGCTAAAGTAGGAATTATATCTGTAATTACTATCTCATTTTGGTTAAAAAATAAATGTGAGATGTGTGTGAATACTCACTATAGCCTGCTTCTGAAGTATAACTATTATCTTTGGTGTCTACGTCTAGAAATATGGACTTTATCTCAGACGGTTAAGAATTATGGAATGACAACAAGCTTCGCTGCTGCTTTGGGAGGTATAAACTTGTTTCTGCACATGGATGCATTTGAAGGACTACAGGGTTACTAGGCTTTCACCCTCCTGTAGTTCTATCATCTTCTAGTGCGCATGGATTACTAAATAGTCTTATAAACAATGACATCAGTTGTGATACAGGGGCTTATTGCATCTAGGTCAAGTAAAAATAGAAGTGGTTGTTCGATGTGCATGTGATTTTCAAACTTGAACGGTTTGTGACGTAGATCAGGCAACATTAGTAAGACCATCCTACCAAAAAGTCTACTCAGAATTAGGTAAATCATAGAATGCTTATGCCTATATTTTGTTTACTTGTTTGCAAAAGAGTTCAATATTTTAGTCCTTATGAATTTGAAGATTTGTAAGTGTTTTTCCTTTCTTGAAAGTTCAGTTGAAATTGGAAATGTAGCCGTTTGACTTCACTCTTTATTTGGTTTTGATGCTCACATTGTCCTTGGAGCTTCAGCCTATCACTAATAATAGATGAACTTGTATGTAGTTCATCGTGTATTCCTGGTTTATTTTCACTCTTGTGTGTGAAAAGATTGACCTCACCATGATACTGGCACATGTTCTTTCCTCGTATTTATTTTTTGATTTACTCTTTTTATTTAGGTGTTGTTTCTTCTACAGTGTACTTGTCATTTTGGGGAAATGATGCTAAAGGTGTCGCCCTATGCATTGATTTACTAGCCTTGGTGATTAGTATATTGATATACTTTCTATAAATGCTGAAAGGAGCATCCATTTTTCAATTTCAAAAACCAGACTCAATGCAGCTAAATGTTAGTACAGGTGGCGAACAGATTTATGGTACAAAATATTAGGAGTGGAAGCTATAGAATTCTACTTCTATTTTGTAATAAATGTGGATATTGCTAATGCATTAGCTTATTCCAATGGATCTAAATTATTTCCCTGATGTGTGGTGTTTTCATGCAGGCCTTAGTTCCCTGGTTGGTTTGATCGTCTACCCGCTTCAGATGCGTGCAAAAGCAGGTCTCTAAAACTGAAGGTTGATGCATCCAGGGTTCTGTTTTGGTTGTAGTTTGAAGGAGATAGGGTACTTCCCATGCCTAGAGCAGAGTCCTCCCATCTGTATTATGCCCTCCTCGGATACATTCAGTGATAAACATAACTAGATTTAGGGGTATGCCTTGGCGCACGACCCTGTGGCTCTCGTACCGTTTTCTTTTGTGTATAACACTAATACGAAATAGCTGGAATCGATACTATGATTATAAATTGCAGTTTTCTTTTACAAAATTAAAATAATATCCCTGCCTTTCACACCGAAAATTGGCTTATAAACACTATTATGGGTACTTGTTTGTTATGCAGATGCAAAGAAGATAGCTTATAATAATGATCATTTTGTTCTATACAAATCATATAAACACCTACATACACAAGGTATACATACAATTTTCTTTGTAGACTTTAATCAGAACTAAATTAAACTTCCCATCGAGATTGACTCTCTATGAGACACATCACGTAGGACCTGATATATCATATACGAAGGAACGCGAGCTCTTGCTAAGTTTTCTTGTAAAATTCCCAGGAGACATTCATCAAAGGCTTCCTTCTTGAACATTTTGTATGTTTTTTGGCACGATTTCATGCATGCGGTTTCTTGGATTGCTACATCTAGTGAAATATATGGGTCAAAAACTTTATTAGAGTGCTGGGAATAACAACGCTAAGGTTAGGTTCCTGGTGACAATAATGTTTATGTTTGGTTCAGAAGATGCAGGTCATCCAACATTGTGTTGAGCATGCGCTGAATGATTTTTAGATTAGATCCATGGTTTACACATGAAAGAGAGGAAGGTAAGTGTGAAATTTTCCAAGAGGGGGTAAGTATGCAGACACCAACATAGAACCAAAATGAACACATAACTTATAGAAGGACGTAGTGAATAATTTAGATCAGCATGACGGAGAAGAAAGATGAAGTAAACAACTATGTGATAGACCAGGAAAGAACCTTCAGAGGAAACGAGAGAAATTACTTTTCCTTCTTCGCAGGCATTGTCTTCTTGGGTAGAAGACCAGCTCCAGAGGGTGGATCAGACACATTGGCCGACACATTCTGTGAAAGTATAAGAAATACATCATACTGTTAATTAAGATAGTAACACATGTACATCGTACTATAACAAAAATAATATGACAACAATGAGCTACCTCTTCTTAGCATCGTGGTTATTTAAGTCATCAACTTTTGCCTCAGAATCCTATAAAAATATGGTACTCCTTAGCTAATAGGTTCTGATAAATCTTAATGGTCAGGACCGAGTAACACAGAGTCAACAATATTTGTAGCACCTCTTTTGATTCTCCTACTTCAGCGATAGGTAAAAAATAAGATCCCTAGTTTCTTTGTTTTTGTGAACAAGAAAAAAAGGAAACAGAAGAATATCGCATATCATATCGACAACTATAGGCATTCAAATGTTCAGCATTACATATAAACTGAACCCTAGAAATTGGAATTGTAGATCCTATTACTTGTAGTTGATATTCATGTTTCTATGTGAACTAAAAAAGTTCAGCAAGAGAGCGGCACCAAAAGAAAGTAGATTATACAAGTCTAGCAAGAGAGCGACACAAATAGTTGTGGAGGGGTCAGGCACACCGGTGGGCGCAGGGCAGTGTACTGAAAGAAATCCCTGACCGAGGCATCGGCCGGAGGACCACCGCCAATCGAGCTCTAGAAGCCTCTTGTGAAGTTATACTTGGAAAATAGAACGATTCAGGAGCTAGAGTGGATATACCATAGCACAAAAATAGAGAAAAAATAACTAATGTTTGAAGCAAAATGAGTCATGATTTAGTTGTGAGCTCCAAAGGAATTGTCAGAGAGGCATTTTTAGCATTATTATCAAGAGCATTGTTAAGAATGGCATCGGCGGTATCACCAGCAAGATGCTTCTCACTAAATAAGAAGGAAAATTCAGTCCACATCTAGAAAGGGTGTCAAACACGAGTGGTCAAATTGCATTAAAACCAAGAAAGTGAATCTAAGAAATAATTTATTTATAGATTTATTATCTATTCACTATGTATGTCTATGTTTGGTTTGGAATATGAGAGCTAGGCAATGTCTATATAAATGCACGATTTCTTTGAAGAATCGATAGAAACCTAAAGGGAACACGACTGATAGAACTAAAAGACTGTAAAGCAAATAAGTTATGTTGTTGATGGTTTAGCTATGCAATCGTACGTACCTAATATTACTTTTTCTTTCTCACGGATAAAGGCATCACAGGGGCAGACATGGAAGGGCAAACCTAATTTGGAAACAACATAGGCGCTAGGTGGGAAAGCGTGCTTCGATGCTGCCTTTAGTGAGTTTTAGCACTCTATGATAGATTATGCTGATGGTTGTAACTTAAAATTCAATCACCAGGAATACATCATGGAACATTTACCTGGACCCTTTTTTAGACAAAATAGTAGTTGGTGGTCTATTGCAAATCAAGAATAAGAAGTACATGTTTACCAAAAAGAAAGAAAATAGAGAGACCATTCGCTTCTCCTTAAATAATACATACAATAATATTAGGTAGGATTTTCATCAAGAACCTTGTAAGCACAAATAAAAACGAATATTCATAAATAAAGATGAGATTTATTTTCCAGGGGTCCTCCACATTTCCCTCGGCCTTGAGAAGGCACGAGTGTTCCTTTGAGAGAGAAGAAGCGCAACGGGGATGCACAGGTTGGGTGGAGCTCCACCAGTCGCTCCTCCGGGGGGACAAAACGATGTGCGGCCTCCTACTCTCTACTACATCAGTCGCTCCTCCATGTGTCGCCTCCTCTTCTCACATGTCAACCACCCACCCATGGCCACTACTTTTGCTCGGTCAGTGAGGGAGCTGCTGCTGTGAGAACGACCCGCTGCTCCTGCCAGTGAGGGAGGCTTGGCGGAGGAGATGGTGGCTGAGCCGACCACGATGGAGAGAGAGGAGTAGAACGGGGGGAAATGGGAGGGGGCATGGCAGGGAGGCAGGAGGCGGTGAGGGGCAATCTAGACCTCGTGTGGGAGAGGATTGGGGCACCGGTGGCGCGAGGGTTGGGAGGAGGAGGAAGAGGGGAAGACATGGGTGTGGATTGGCGAATCGGGATATTTTTCAACCGTGTGGGAATTTGACCAATAGGAAACCGAACATATTTGCATCAGATTTTCTACCTTTTATAGTCATTTATAGGTGAGCCACATGAATAGTTGTCAGAAAACAAAATTGTGTGGGGCTTTGGCCAATAGGCAACCGAACATATTTGCACAAGATTTTCTACCATTTATAGTCATTTACAGGTGGGCCACTGAATAGTAGTCGGAAAAAGAAATCGTGTGGGGGTTTGACCAATGGGCAACCGAACATATTTGCACCCGATTTTTTACCCTTTATAGTCATTTACAGGTGG
This sequence comes from Avena eriantha, assembly GCA_910589775.1. Lineage (NCBI taxonomy): Eukaryota > Viridiplantae > Streptophyta > Magnoliopsida > Poales > Poaceae > Avena > Avena eriantha. The sequence continues at coordinate 322,578,973 of OU342740.1, read as the reverse complement.
GCGCTATGAATAGTAGTTAGAAAACGAATGCTCGGGATCTACTAGCTGGCACGATCAGATGGCCAAAAATGCTTGATTTTTGTGGTGGGCAACCGAACATATTTGCACCAATTTTTTTACCCTTTATAGTCATTTACAGGTGGGCCACATGAATAGTAGTCAGAAAAAAAACGCTCAGGATCTGCTGGCTGGCATGATCGGATGGCCGAAAAAGGCAACCGAACATATTTGCACCAGATTTTCTACCCTTTATAGTTATTTACAGGTGGGCCACATGAATAGTAGTCGGAAAAAGAAATCATGTGGGGCTTTGACCAATGGGCAACCGAATATATTTGCACCAGATTTTTTACCCTTTATAGTCATTTATAGGTGGACCATATGAATAGTAGTCAGAAAACGAATGTTCAGGATCTGCTGGCTAGCACGATCGGATGGCCAAAAATGCTTGATTTTTGTGGTGGACAACCGAACATATTTGCACCAGATTTTTTGATACGGATCAAGCCGATGATCCTTTAGATTTGTCCTAATCTTTCACAACGAGTAACACGTATAACAGTCCTTCCAATAACGCGATGAACGTCACCTGAAGAAGAGGAATGAATCCAACAAGTAACGTGATGAAGATCACCACGCCTCAAACCACAGCTCGATAATCCTTGATGCACAAGAACCTTCGCAGCAATAATAATCTGATAAACGGTATCGCCGTCCCTGGAGGGATGATACACGGTGGAGCACAATATAGTTTTAGACTAAACAATTGAACTCCTCTAAACCCTAGGTGGCTGACTCCTTTATATAGGAGGCCTGTAACTAGTCGGTTGGACAGACCCACACCGAACACACAAACAGACTCGAACCTAACCTAGACTCGGACTCAATAACATAGCAATAATATTTGACACAACCTTAGACTTATCATTACATATCGTAGGTCATCAATGTGATGCGCCCGCATCACCTAGCTTGGTGGAGTCCTGAAATTAGGCTTCACCTCCTCCTTCATGCCCATATCATCATCCCCCTTTCAAGAAGCGTTGTCCCTAACGCTTGTGGGTCGGGTCGGAAAGGTGGCGTGATATGAACAATCGCTTCACGCGTCTTCGCCATCTTCAAGTCTTGCTTGCCCTCCTCACCACATCCTCCCCCTTGGCCTGCTCGACTTGATACAGCCCTTGGCGCCTGCACCTCCTTGCGTCTCCATATGAGCTTGGACCTAGGCATCATCGTCTTCTTCTTCTCAACTCTTGTTGGAAACCGCGGTTGCTGAACAGGGACCTTCTTTGCACGACCTGGCATAAGATGAGTAATGCCTGGACCACACAACTGACAAACATGTCCATCCTTGCCTCTATGCATCCGCACAACTATCGCAAAAAAACGCCTCACAGGTGTGCTAACAAAACTGCTCTTGTTACCCCGCTGCACCACATGCACTGGAACATTAGGAGCACAACTATCATCTGTCTGAACACCTGTGTTAACACAAACAACCTTCTGAACACATGTTGCAACATCCTTCCTCTCGGCAATAAGATGATGCACTTCAACTGGCTTGTCACTAACAAGTTCCACTGGCTTGTCATCTACAGGCATAGCTGAAGCAATATCAACATTGTCGCACTGTGAATCATGCTCTCCATCCTGCACCTTAGCTAGCCCAGATTTTAGCTTAGCTTTGCGCACCTTCTCCTTATGTACCACTAGCTCTACATCAGACTTTATGTCAACATCCTGCATAAGCTTCAAAGTCTGCTGTTTGCCACCATGCACAAAAGAATATGTATTTGCTCTTCCAGCATGTGTAACGTTGCGATCATACTGCCATGGACGACCAAGTAACAACCCACATACCTCCAATGGCAACACATCGCACTCAATCTCATCAACATAATCACCAACTGTAAATGTCACACGCACCTTATGAGTTACCTTCACCATGGCAAAGTCGCAGCTATTGAACCACTGTAGATGCTTAGGTTCAGGAATACGCCATGTGGACAACCTCAACGCTGCCATCATTGCCTTGCTAATGCCATTAGTATAGCTTCCTCCATCAACAATCAACTTGCATGATTTGTCTTTGATCATACACTGCGCCTGAAATAAATTCCAATGCTAGCCCTTGTCAACTGTCATGCAAGCATCGTCTTGTACTTTCTTGAGTTGCAAATTCAGCCCACTCAATGGTACAACATCCTCCGGAACAATCACCTTGTCCTCTATCTCTGATGGTGCCAAAAATTTAGCACGTAAAAACTTTTTGTAGTCCTCCCAAATAGTATTTATTGAGACACCTCGCGTACATGTGTCCGGAAAATTCGCGCATCCTCACGTCTTTTTGCAAGACGAAAAGCGATAGTGTCGTCAAACTGCAGATCTGGAGAAAGATCAACACATAAGCGAAAACCAGCTTGCATTGTCTCTTCCCATAACTTGTATTCTGTCAAGCTTGCAGTATGTAGGAGCTTCCACTTAAATTTACTAGAATCCCAGCGCACACAATTTTTCAGGTCTAGATAATCATTGTAGACGTCTCATGCTAAAAAAGCACTAACATTACCCTTAAGATCCATCTCTGAATTTTAGCAGAACTCTGACCAAAAATCTGAGTCACGGGAGAAAAACGTATGACAACAGAAAATCGGCCGGGAGCGTACGTCCACAGAACTGTCTGTGATCAAGCGATAGTAGTACGAGCGGAGCGTCACGCTGAAGGACTCACGTACGTGAGACTCGATCTGCAGCGATATTTTCTAGCGATCACCCGTACCAAACCGATCAGCTCAACTCCACGCTTGATGGAAATAAAATATCCAAACAACCTTGAGTTTTCTTTTTTTCTGGTATATGATACCAACCAAAGCGATCGGGTCTTTTTTTTCACGTGGCGTCCAGGAAAACTCGATCGTGAGGTGCGCGCAGGTGGACTGCTTCCCTCGGTCGCGATCGCCCAGACTCGTGAGGAGTACGATAGCTGGACTTTTTTTTTCAATTACGATCGGATCTGGCAGTCGTAGATGGGTAGGACTTTAGGATCGATCCAGATCTGCTGACTCCAGCGAGTAATCCGAGGCCTGCAGAAAACAATGTCAACTACTCCCACGATCGGATCTGGACAATCTGCTCACGATAAAAAAAAACCAAACCAGCCTCTGCTCGCGATGGAAACAGATCGGAAAAGCAGCGATCGATCTCCGCAATTTCTTCTTGTCCATGATCGGGTAGATGATTCTTCCAATCACGCACAAGAACGCCTCCAAGATCTGATCTGATCTGCCCACAAATCTCAATCTCCTCCAAACAAACTGATCTGTAAACTGCTTGTAGAAAAATAGCCCACAGATGATCCAAAAACATGCTGTGATCAACGAGAGCTCTGATACCACCTAATACGGATCAAGCCGATGATCCTTTAGATTTGTCCCGATCTTTTACAGCGAGTAACTCGTATAACAATCCTTCCAATAACGCGATGAACGTCACCTGAAGAAGAGGAATGAATCCAGCAAGTAACGTGATGAAGATCACCACGCCTCAAACCACAGCTCGATAATCATTGATGCACACAAGAAACTTCGCATCAATAATAATCCGATAAACGGTATCGATGTCCCCGGAGGGATGATACACGGTGGAGCACAATATAGTTTTAGACTAAACAACTGAACTCCCCTAAATCTAGGTGGTTGGCTCCTTTATATAGGAGGCCTGCAACTAGTCGGTTGGACAGACTCAAACCGAACACACAAACGTACTTGAACCTAATCTAGACTCGGACTCAATAACATAGCAATAATATTTGACACAACCTTAGACTTATCATTACATATCGTAGGTCGTCCTGGCGTGCCAATCATCAATGTGATGCGCCCGCATCACCTAGCTTGGTGGAGTCCTGAAATTAGGCTTTACCTCCTCCTTCATCCCATATCATTTTTTACCCTTTATAATCATTTACAGGTGGGCCACATGAATAGTAGTCAGAAAAAAACGCTTAGGATTTGCTGGCTGGCACGATCAGATGGCCGAAAATGCTTAATTTTTATGGTGAGTCATAATACCCTCACCAACTAGATTTTCCAACCGTGTTATAATTTGATCAATAGGCAGCCGAACATATTTGCACCAGATTTTCTACCTTTTATACTCATTTATAGGTGAGCCACATGAATAGTTGTCAGAAAATAAAATTGTGTGGGCTTTGGCCAATAGGTAACCAAACATATTTGCACCAGCTTTCTACCATTTATAGTCATTTACAGGTGGGCCACATGAATAGTAGTCGAAAAAGAAGTCGTGTGGGGCTTTGACCAATGGGCAACCAAACATATTTGCACCAGATTTTTTACCTTTTAAAGTCATTTACAGGTGGGCCACATAAATAGTAGTCAGAAAACGAACGCTCAGGATCTGCTGGCTGGCATGATCAGATGGCTGAAAATGCTTGATTTTTGTGGTGGGCAACCGAACATATTTGCACTAGATTTTTTGCCCTTTATAGTCATTTACAGGTGGGCCACATGAATAGTAGTCAGAAAACAAACGCTCGGAATCTGCTGGCTGGCACGATCGGATAGCCGAAAATGCTTGATTTTTGTGGTGAGTTCTAATACCCTCACCAATTATATCTTTAGATAACAAGAAGAGAATGAACCAACATCGGTGATGCGTGGCATGTTGGATGGTAGACTCATCTGGCGTTCCGTAGCCAATCGACGCACAAATGCACATGTGGTATCATCTATGTTTTTCTTATATTTTGTTTATTTTTTATATGAATGAATGTCCCAGCAGTCACGTTCAATATTGTCTTGCTGAAAACTAACTGATCATTATACGGTAGCAATATATCAGGTAAACACCCTTTATGCTCGGTTTGTTCTAGGCAGGACTCAGTAGCAACATGACTCCACCTTTGCCTCTACAGAAGTGTCATCTTTGGTTTTGTCGATTCCCGGCGGATGTTTCTCATATGTGGTGACGTGTCTGAGACTATGAAGACCGTCACGTCGGGTGGTGTGGCTACTATCCCTACGGTCTTGCCGTGTGTTGCAAGATTTTGGTATACCCTGTGATTTCTGAGTCGTTTGCTTCAGACTATCCTAACTTATTCAGGAGGCAAACCTTTTGTAAATTTCTTTTTGGTGTGATCCAGTTATCTATAATATTATTTTTAGATGTGTTTGCTGAATGCTATTGTTCCTTTGGTTCTGGAAATACCTTAGCGCAGATAGACCATATCCTTCGTTCAGGTTCAGATGGACTCCTCTGTCCTTGAAAGTAGATTTAAGCAGTTAAATATATTTCCGTATGTTCCGTACAACTGCTTAGCGAGGGGATAGAACCGTAGATTGGTTTTAGTCTATCTTGGAATCGTCTATGCGGCCGCCACGTACCGGTAGTACTGGCTTTTTACATGTACGTATCTTCAGGTTCTCTGTATTATGTATTGTTGCAACCGTTGTCTTATATTTCTGCTTTTGATACATAAGAACTATGATCAAAATAATTTTAGAACTCAATTACATCTGTCTATTTGTTTTAGGGTTTTTCTTTCAAACAGAACTGATATATAACTTCTCTGTTTAACATTTATACTGTTTACATTTATGTTATTTCACTCTGATAGCTATTAGCATTGTCAGTTACTGCCTAGTGGACCTCAGTATTTTATTTTAGTTTGCATTGTTGCAAGTTACTGCCTGGTGGATCTCAGTATGTCAATAATAAATCCTGCCAATAGATGGTTAAAAGGTTTTCAGCGCCACCAAGCGTGACCCTAAATCTAAATCGCCTATTAGGGATGCAGAAGTGGGATAACTGGGACAAGTGGGATACCACTTTTAGACTACTAGACTAACTCAAAACTAAGTGGGACATGTGGGATAAGCTAGATTTGACATATCCCGCTTATCCCACCTAAATTAGAGTTAGTCTAGTAGTCTAAAAGTGGTATCCCACTTATCTCGATTGTCCCACCTCTGCATCCCTATCGCCTATCAAATTTGAGATTCGATTCTATGGCCTTCCATTTGGTTAAACTAAAAAACGTATTATTATTTTTCGCTCACCTATGCTAGCTAAATTGGAAAAAAAAATATTATTTTTATTTTTTGCTCACATATAATCGCTAAATTGGCTCAAATTCAACGAGAAGGTGCGCTAGTGCTATTTTATATCTTTGCAGAAAGGATGGATCAGTGGTGTTGCGATACTGCCGGTATCAGTATTCTCTGATGAATACCTCTCCACTGCATTCTTCGAGCTAGCCTAGCATAGTTTCCCAAAAGCAACAAGAGTAACATGGAGTTGAAGAGAGACAAATAGCATGCCTACTGCACCATCCCAGAGGACAACCCTTTTTTTTTCCTAAAGCCCAAATATAGCAATAGGCAATACCATTGGGGGGGGGGGGGGGGGGGGTACTTGTATAAGTTACAAAAATCTAGCTTGCAGTTTCCTTCAAACTTTGAATTTCAGACAGTACCACACAGGTGTATCATAGCTCGTCAGAATGTTATGTTTTCATATGTATTTCTTGATCATACTGACTATAGAGTGTGCTATTCACAATATATACCCTTTGTCGTAAACCTGGTGAAATAAGAACATCTGGATGCTGATTTAATACCCTTTGTCGTAAACCTGGTGAAATAAGAAAATCACTGGCATTTAGTGATTTAAACTTCAAAGAGTACCAGAATGTTCATTTTATTGCTGTAACATGAAGTTAGAAACAGATAGAAGTAGAACATCAAACATGCACAAGATAATCACCAAACAGAAAGATGCCCTTTCAGGAAAACATGATTAGCACTCAGCAGAAAGGCTACTTCCTAGCATGGTGTAAGAAATAATTATGGTGGATTGGTTTATAGAAAGTAACACAGCAAATAAAGACAATCAAATATAAGGAAGACATGAAATCCAAAATGGCCCCCGTGATCATGTGCTTCTACCATAATTAAGTGTCAAATAATTCAGAAAACAATTACACATGTGAATCATAGTGTCTTCCATATGCTCACAAATTTTCATGGGGAAAAGAGAATTATGGTACCCTGGGAGAAAATCAAACTCAGTGCTCTAGAATGCAATTTTTAAGTACGTACTGAACTTGTTTTTTCGCAGAAGGCCACAAAATTGATCATTTCTCTACTGTATGAAAATTTACAATCACATAAAGAACTCTTGAGCATTGACATGTCTGATTTATTTTTCAAAAAAAAATGACACTCAACCCGGGTGCACCTTTGAATTAGAACAAGAAGCCATACTAACATGGAATGGAAATGCTGTATTAGTTTATACAAAAGCAGAACGATATATACCTTAATTTCCCTGTTAGAAAATCCAACTATGAGCCTTTCATCCCAGTACAATATTGAAGTTACAACTGAATCACAAGCGATGGAAGCAACATCTCTGATTTCCACCTCTGACTCATCCTCCAATAACTCCTATAATAAGAGTTGACCAAAAAGAAAAATGCAAGGAACCAAATATGTGTTACCAATAGAGAAGCTTAAAGGTCATTTCTGTAAATATCTAATGGGACCAAATGCTTGTTAGCAATACATACCTGAATATTTATGACTTTATTCATTCCACCAGTATAGAGGCATTTACCGTTCAATTTAACAGTGTAAATAGAACCGTTTTGAAGTTTTTCTGATTTAACAATGACATCGTCCTTCCAGATCTGATTTAGAAAATAAACATGATTTGTACATGGTAAGAACGAGTGTAATGAAACATTATAACACAGCATATGTAGTTAGAATGGAACACAAGTCTATACCTTCAAACAGCCATTTTCGTAGGATGAAACAACAAAATTATTTTCTATTGCAATTGACAACACAGGGGCTATGCTTCCTGGTGTACCATCTTCCAGTACAGACAATGGGCTGTGATCAATGAGCCACCACGATCGAATAGTACCATCCCAACTTCCACTATAAAGAATACCGCTAGCAACTGCGAGACAAGACACGGTTGATTTGTGGCCTGTCATAGTGCACCGAAGTGAATAATCCTGCCAAGGGAGGATACTGTGAATTAGTTTCACTTAACATGTTTAAATTACTCCAAATGGATCATCAGATTCAGAAACAACTTTGCGACTACCAAAGCATACACACTTGTTATCAGATTAGTACTTCACGATCCAACTGAAGTGGAAACCATTTTGGAAATCGAAACCCAGTACAACCTTTAATCCTAGTGTCTAAACCTAAATATAAAATGTTAACGCAGCTCAACCAACAACCCTGTTTCAATCCCCATATGGTAACTTAACAAAGCAGGTCAGCTTAGCATCTTTACCTCGAGAGACCAAGCCTTAATAGTTTTGTCTCTACTGCCAGTATAAACATAACCGGTTTCAGAAACAGCCAAACAGTGCACACCTCGGTAGATCCAATCGTTATGTTCATACCATTTATTCAAAGGTTCCTGGTTGAGAGAGGAATCAACATGCCAGACAAAAATCCCACTACCACTGTCTCCACTTATACAAAGAGACTGGTTATCATTGTCAACAACAACAATTGCTGTGATTTTGTGTGCGTGACCCTTCAACGTCTGCACATGAGATAAGTCCTGTAGAAAGAAGTCCAGAACCAATCCAAGTCAGAACAAATGAGCCAATTTTTGTGATAACGGATATGTTTGCTATATGCTACTGAGATTTCTCATTAGGAGAAAAGCATATTTTTTTACTTCAAGATGACACTCGCATAATTAACAAATTATCAACTACAAGAGAAGAAGGTATACCAACAGTTCCATACCTGCAGTGACCATACGTTGATTGTTTTGTCATACGAACAGCTAAACAGAAACCCCCCTGCAATACAGTAAAGGTTTATCAACAGAATTACTTCAACCATATTTCTTGTCAAGGGCCCAAGAAAGATCCACTAGCAGAGTAAGGTACGGTGGCCACAAGTACACAAATGAATAGACATAACCCCAAAGAAGAAAACATTGTAAAATTCTTCGGAGTACTAAAAAGTAAGGCATCAAACTATGAAATGAGATAATCTAGCGTAAACTGCAAATATAAGAGTTAGGTGCATTTATGCAAATCATTTTGGTTTTGGCATAAAATGAACATGAAAAGTTCGGCAAAACAACTTTTAGATGTATTTCTTAACTCTGCTTCCGTATGAAAATTCGAGTTAAAACTATGCCTCTTTTCTTTTTCACATTTTGAGTTTCAGGTTGAAATTTTTGAAATGTGCTATAACTCTCCATAGATCATATCATCATTGATTTCCAATTTCTTCATATTTCTTTGGTGCCAAAGTAAAAGTGTTTTGCAGAATTGTATTACATTGTGGTATAACAGGATATGCCTCCAGTAATGAAACAGTGTATATACCTCCAATGGCTAATCCTGTGACACAGTCACGGTGAGCAAGCAGAGTCGAAGATTTAAACACCCCGTCGCGATGTACCTCGTCTACTCCTGCTGTGCAAACAGACTCATTGTTCGTGCAACTGTGATTGACTTCATCACCCGGAGTTGAACTATTGTCATCGGAACCTCGAGAGGCCTGCATTTTATGATCAGACTCAACAGCTGGGCCAGAGCCCATTGAGGACAACTCCCCAAGGAGCAAACACCTAAAACTCTTCCGAGCTACAAGATCGTCAGAAACATCAAAAGCATCACCACCAGGTTTCATCCATGAGGCTCTGATACACTTCCAAACATGAGAAATCTCTGGGCGGTCTTCTGGTTCATAGCTCAAGCACGACATTGTAATTGCAGCCAATGGTTCCAGCTGCGTACCGACCAATGCAGCGTCAAGCCTCGCAAGTACTTCCTTCTGCCAATTATCATGTGATCCATCAGCAGTACACCCTGCCGCAAGCTGCTCATCTCCAGTAACAAGCGCCACCAAGATACAACCCAACAACCAAACATCTGAACTACACCCTATGAAGCCATCGAAATCATGACTCATCATCCTTGCGGCATCACCCAGAACTGCCGCCATCTCGGGAGCAACCAACGCACCACCCTTGGCCAAGCAAACCCCTGCCCGGACTGCACGGCACAAGGCCAATACCTCATTCAAGTCGAGCAGGCATCGCCCAAAGCGATCAAGGCTGAAGCAGTCCAGCCGGAGGCACCCCAGCACCAGGCCCTCGCCGTGCAATCCCATGAGAGCTTCACACACCTCCATTCCAATAGTTCTGATCCGGCGTACCATCTCCAGCTTGTCGCTACTCTCGTCCAGCAAGTGGGGAATTCCCGGAGTGTGCCGTTCAGAGACAAGCCACAGCGTTGCCGCCTCGGGTCCCATCCAGGCACCGTAAACCCTGCACACCGGCCGCGCCAATCGCGCCGAGGCGGCCACCAAATCGATCATCTCGTCCCTCGCCACGCCGCTCAGCGCGTCGATCGCGGCGACGACCCGCGATCCGTGGCTGGGCCGGTAGAACGCGCCCCCCTGCGACGGTGCCCCACTGGCGGGGACTTTGACCGGGAGGAGGCTGACGGGGTGGCCCTGCAGGCAGAACCAGGGGGCGCCGAGGTCGGAGGCGATCGATCCGAGCACGAGGCCGGTGGGAGTGGGACCAGGCAGCCCGGATTGGAGCGGGGAGGCGGACTCGGGGAGGATGGCGTGGCGGAAGCGGGCGAAGAGGCGGGAGTGGGCGGCATGGAGAGGGAGAGGGAGAGGGAGGGGATGCGCCGCGGAGGCGGCGCCAGTGCCAGCGGTGCGAGCTGGGGAAGGGTTGGGGAGGGAGGGGAGAAGGGAGAGGAGGGCGAGGTTTTTGGGGAGGGAAGAGGGACCGATGGCGCGGGAGAAGGGGACGCACTGTGAGCAGAGCGGGCAGCGGAGGGAGGCGGTTGCCGCCGACGCGGAGGCGGGCGGAAGGGAGGAGATGCAGGAGCCGCAGAGGGAGTGGCCGCAAGGGAGGACGCGCGGCACGACGGAGTCGGCGTCGAAGGGGGAGAGGCACACCGGGCATTCGGGCGGCTCTGCGTCCGGTGGTGAAGGCGACGCGGCGCTCGCCATGGGCGTCGCTTCTGCTCGGATTTCCACTGGCTCAGGGGGGATTTTCCGTGAGGGAGCTTGCCGCGAGGAGGCGTGTCCGGCCGCCGATTCGGAATAGTTCGTTACGACTGTGCTCGGGAGGACGTGACAGCCATAGTATGCTCCGTTCAGGTTCAGCTGCAGTCTGAAGAACCAAGGCAGAGAATTGAACCGGTCAAAAAAAAAGGCAGAGAATTGAATACCGTTTTCCAAAAAAGATAGAATTGCATACAGAAGTTCTTAGTTCCGGCTGGCTAGAATTTTCTCAACAGTTCTTGTGCACAAGCTGTAAAAACTAACTACGCACAGAACATTTATTCCCTCCATCTCGAAAATGGGACGTCGCACATTTGTCCAAATTCATATTTTTATACACTGAAGTATGTTTGGATATATACGAATTTAGACAAATCCAAATAGAAGGAGAGAGTAGATAGGATCATGCGTGTAAGACATATAACCAGAAAAAGTGTACTGGGTTAGATGAGGTCACGTGTTCAACATAGACGATGGAGAACTTTATTCCAAGTGCCTTACCATCTCAAAAAGGCATTGTAAAACGGAAATTCTATTCTCAGACACTGGTCACTAATTTGTAAATCTGGCAGGAAGTGTGAATACCGTGCTATTCAGCTAGCTTAGAATCATATAAAAATTTAAAATGCCTTGTAGACAAACCATTTATCCGATTTAAGATCCGTTTTTATCGTTGGACTAGTCGCGGCGAGATCTTTAAAACTAGATCCATGTTGATATGTTTCAGTGAAAAAACTTCTGACTAAAAAGTTACCTATCCCTAACACGTGAGTTATCCATGTTATAATATGTAAGTTATCTACCCTGTAATACATAAGTTATCCACCATATAAACGTGTTAGGAGACATTCTCGCATACTTGTTGAGCAAATTTAATTAGAACGTGGTAGCCTAGTTGTTAGGTTACCGACTTGGTAACGTAAAACCCTTCGAGACTTCGTCACCCGTAGGCCGCGGTAGCAGCGACGGACGACGAAGCTGAGCCGCTAGATACTGTTTTCGCGTTACATTATTCACTACGACTTAGTGTGGTAGGTGGGTGGGGCGTAACAATATTTATTTATATCGTATGCAAAATGTTTAGATTTAGCCTCTTTAAAAAAATTATTATGTTTGATGTTTGACGCGGCAGTCTTTCGAGGTTTGAGTCATCCGTACGCTGCGAGAGTGACTACGAGCGACGAGGCCGAGCTGTTAGAATAACATTTTATATTAATTCGTGGGTAATTTTTTTTAATGGTGGATAACTTATATGTTATTGGGTGGGTAACTTACATGTTGAAGCCTAGATAACTCTCGTGTTACTGATGGGTAACTTTAGGTAAAAAAAATTTGCCACCTCTAACACGTGATCTGTGGGTAATTTTGTAGTGGTGGATAATTTACATGTTATTGGATGGGTAACTTGCATGCTGAAGCCTAGATAACTCACGTGTTACGGGTGGATAACTTTTGGTAAAAAAAAAGTTTCAGAACATACCAATATGGGATCTAGTTTCGAAGATCTCGTCACGACTAGCCTAACAGTGAAAACTAATTTTAATTTGGACAAACGGTTTGACCTACAAAACATTTTAAATTTTTTGTTCGCCGGGTTTTAACTTTCTCGGACCGGTCATTAGGTAGCAACGTCCTTGTAAATACCTAAAAAGAAAGAAAAAAAACTCTCCCAATAGCAAGAAGCTTTTTTTTCACCGCACCTCCAAAGTCTCAAGACCATCGGAAATAGGGCGGCCTGGCGGTATCACCGGTGGGGCGGACATGACCCTAGATTGCTTGTTTGTATCGCCTCACCCTCATGTCTCTCCCTTGGTCGTACTTACAAATGTCACTGTTAGGCATCCCCCAGGGATAATTCTCCCGGATCCCCCACCTCCAGAAGCTGACATGTGTTGAATTCCCTCCTTAATCCCGTAATTGCTACATTGAAGCAAAAAAATCATTTGTCATGAATTTATTGTACTATTGCAGCATCGTTGTAATCCCAACTGGGGTAGCAAAATAATTGTGATGTTGAACCATCATTGCAGCATTTTTCCTCCTGTGGGTTAAGAAGTACAAAAAAAGCATAGCAACATTTAAAAAACACAAAAGTAGCAAAAAATATGAGTATGCAACAAATTCCCACTATTCGTGGCAAAATCCTCAACCACGACCTTGGTCAGTGGCATCGCTGACCCCATCTGTTAGCGACGTCAAGCATTATTGGTAGTATCCCCAACCACTGTTGGTAGCACTGCTTCCTAACACTTGTGAAAAATTCCCACTGAGTTTGATCAACGATATCAGTCGACTCCAACTCAATGATGAGTTTCTTTTGCTTCATGAGCGCAACTCTCGTGAGCTAGAGCTCATTGTAGCACTTAGCCTACAGTTAGATACTCAAAGCCTTCTAACTTTTCCTTCAGATGTGATCTAAGCCCATTGAGCACTAAGTCGGCTCTAGATGAGATAGTGAAACTTCTTCTCGAGATGATACCACATAAGAAACGAACCAGTGCTAGCGCCTTAAACCATGAAAAATCATTGTCGGTTAACCACAACGAAAATGGTTATTACTAGCCTCTCCTAGTTGCACAAGATATTGGCTAACATGCTGCAGAGTAGATTTAGTATCTTCTCCATTGAATTTAACAAAATTCGGCACTCTAAATCCTGAAAGGTAGGATACTTTATCAAAATAATCAGGATATGTTTTTTATACAAAATATGAATCGGCTTAGACTCAATACCAAAATCTCCGTACAACATTTTTTGCACCTCAATCCTAAACTTCTCTAGACCATCATCAGAATCTGATGGTCATCGGTTCATAGATACTATGGGACGACTCGTAGATACTATGTGACTAGACCTATTCATAGGTGGTAAACTATAAGTCGGCCACACGCTAGGTAAAGCAGGATACATGCTTGGACTTGGCTGATATTCCGAGTGAGGCACACTCTGATAGGTTCCGGACAGGCCGGATTGTAAACAATTTGTCGAGTAGGTATAACATGTGAACTCATCGGCGGCGGTGATGGTCCCAAAATAGGGTAGCTACGCTAACGCGATGGGATTAGTAGGCATGTCTTTACTAGCATCAACATGTTCATAGGCTGCTTTAAGTACTTGCTAATTAGATTCATTAATCCTTAGATGTATAATAGCTAACTGATCACAAGAGAACATATCAATAATACTCATAGCGGGTCGGATCCAAAGGCGTTAGTCGGGTGTCGTCGCTCGAAGTGATGTTCCCTTGATGATCTTTCTTGAAAGTCGCTAAGAACGTGTCCATGTCCTCTTTTTCCTTCTTCTCCTGCAGCTCCTTCAGTTGTCCCAAGAGCTCATCTTCTCGCTGCTACCACAACTTGTTGATCTCTCCTCCCGTCTCTTTTTTTTTGAAAGAATCTCCTCCTGTCTCTTTATCTTTAAGTCCTGTTCTTCGGAAAGCTCATCATAAGTAGGCTGTAAGATGTTTTCGGGAGTAACATCTTCGGGCTTTGGAATCCTAGGACTGGCCTTGTAGTTCGATCTAAGTTTTTCCCCACAGAATCGCCAAAAAGTATGTTGCGCTTTAAGGTGGTCCCAAACTCGCAAAAGTGGGTTAGGGAGTCATCAAGTTGTTTGATCAAATAACAACTAAGGTCTTAGCCGGGTTACCAGTAGGAGACCTGACATACCAAGGGTGATGCACCTTAATGCGTTTACGGGAGGCCTGACTTATAGTGTGATATGCAAGACAGTAAATCGACGCTTTTAGTACTAGAAGCCCGGTTCCTCGAGAGGACCCGTTCGACATTTCAACGACTATTGATTGAGCCAAGTTGGTCTTTTTTTTGAGAGCCAAGTCGGTCTGATCAAGGATCAGCTCGATGAAAGGTAATGATTTGAAGAGCTGGAAAAAAAGGTATGGAAGAGGGAGGCGGCAATTCGGCTCATAGGTGCAAATGCACCTATTTTGAGAAACGATATTTTGAAATATTAAAATTTAAAATAAAAATTCTACATATATATTCAAATGTTGGTTCACAAGTTTTTGAGATGAAAGAACATTTTATGTGTTGTGTATAAAAAGACAAAAAATGTCATGTGAATAGTCGTATTCCTGTGACACATTTTGTCTTTTTTATACACGACACATAAAATGTTCTTTCATCCCGAAAACGTGTGAACCAACATAAAATGTTCTAATGTATGTGCAGATTTTATTTTTGAATTTTTCGGCATTTTTAAATATATTTTCTCATAATGGGTGCATTTGCACTTGCGAGCCGAAGTGAATATCCGATGGAAGAGTTTGTACCATGTTTAGGGCTACTGTATAAAACGCGAAAGCACTCACATTTGCAGATTGAAATTAATGGGTATACAATTGGTAATTGTGATTTTCCTTTTGTAATTGGACACATGATCTTTGTTGTTTAACAACACGAGGCAATTGTATGTTTGATTAGACATATATTAGTCGAGACGAGTGCGTTGCATGTGCACACTTAGTTTTCACAAAATTTTGTATTTGTGTAGATTTTTTGGATATCTTTGAATGTGCGCTTGAAAATTTATACCAAATGCAGGACTATAAAGTAAATCTAGTCAAGAAGTCACCCTGCCAGTCATTCTATCCATGTCCCCATTGGCACCTTTCCAAGACCAGCAATCAGAATGAAGCTTAGATCAAAGTTAAGATAGCATTATTAACAACAGGAAGATGTACTCATCATCCTAGATGATAATCGGGGAGAACCATTAACATAGGAAAGTGACATTCTTAGTGACCAAACAATGCAATTATCAATCTGTCCAAACTACAACTGGGCCATAAATACCCTCCTCAATCAAGATCGTGCGTTAAGAGTTCATGGTTGCTCAGAAGTCAATTGGCATCGAGCACATCGAACATCTACCTACCTATCTCTGTTACAAGCCAAACCCTTGGCGTGGTTTATTTCTTTTGTCCAATGGAGCAGCAGAATGATTCGTTAGCTGTAGCCCGGGCGTTGGGGGTCGTAGCCTGCAACCTCAAGCACTGTCTGGGGAAGGCTAGTACCGGCCTTTGCTTCATCTGCACGCTTTGGAGGCTTTTGCTTTTCACTACCATGCCCTTGTGGAGCCTTCAGTGGGTTAGCTTGCAGATCCACAGCGTCAGGTCCTAGTTTTCGCCTCTTGATGTCTGCAGAAGAACTTCGGTTGCCATCCGATACTCCGGCGACGCTCATTTCACCAACTTTGTCAGCAATTCTTGATACCTGGTTATGTCCATAGTTGATGACAGGATATACAGTGTGCGTGCTTGTCATGGATGGATTAGTGTCTTTGATGGGAAACTGTATAACTTGCTGTGCCATCGTATATTGTGCCTCCACTGGGTTGCCGTCTCGCAATTTTGCGGCAGCAGCTAGCCTTCTCCTCTTCATTCTCTCCTCATTGCGGACCTGATTATGATTTAGCGTGGAGCATCAAGTGAGTGACATTTTGTTCCGATGAGGTACTGGCTACTGCAGATAAGTTTCATATTGTGCAGGACATTCCTAAATGGATATTGCCAAGACTTGGGTTTTCTTTCCTTACTGTTCGTTTTATTTACGCATAACTAGAAATGTTAAGCTGAAAGGATATTCACCTTGCGCTGCCGGTACAATAGGTTCCTTCGTTGCTTTGATCTTGAAATGGCATCTCGGATTTCAACTTTGTCCATGTAACCTTGTGGCCATAAGTCAGCAAGCTGGTGAAAACAAAACGTAAGCACATTCTGAACAAAGTAAAACATGAGGTGGTGTGCCTCAAACATGGATGTTGCTAACTATTTTTAAAGTTGGTGTGAAATTGATGACCCGTGCACCAATATAACAGAGTAGAAATCTTTATGGACAATCGCTAGCTAAAAGAAGTGTGGAAGGAATTAAAACCATTGTTTGTCAACTTTAGATTACCTCATTAAGAATTTTGATTACAGACAAACTAACAGAACATGCAGAACAGCAAGATGTACTGGTTGGCTTACAGATACAGTCAGTCAATGGTGCTAATTCTTGACACAGCAGAAAAACGTGTCTGTTGAATGAATAATAAGTTCTAACCTCACTACTGCGAGATAAATTAGATGAAAATTACCAAAAATACCAAAAGAGTAGCACTAGCAAGGGAATACAGAGAAACTCACGGCCAAGATCTTTCTGTATGAACTGTAAGTGCCATACCAGAACTGAACAGAGGTTCCGATATAAATTTCGACTTTAAGGACTACTACTCTATAGAAAAAGGGTTTACATATTACTCACTCCATCAAAAAATGTAAGACATTTGATTTGTTAGAAAGTCAAACCA
This sequence comes from Avena eriantha, assembly GCA_910589775.1. NCBI lineage: Eukaryota > Viridiplantae > Streptophyta > Magnoliopsida > Poales > Poaceae > Avena > Avena eriantha. The sequence continues at coordinate 322,561,562 of OU342740.1, read as the reverse complement.
TTGATATCTGTAATGCCTATTGATATAAATTTCGACTTTAAGGACTGTACTGCTCTATAGAAAAAAGTTTATGTGTGCCATGAAACTGCATTTCATGATGTATCTATAAGGTTGGTATTGTAGATATTGATATTTTTTCTATGAACTTGGACAAACTTAAGAAAGTTTGATTTTCTAACAAACCAAATATGTCTTACATTTTAATGAAGTACAATCTAGTAAAAGAAAATAACAGGTGTTCTAACAAATGGTTTAGGATTGGAATAATTGAGAATCATATTTCCAAAATAACTGCAAAACAAAAATGAGCGAGAAATGGAAAAAGGAAATGCAAAATGGCAGGCCATACCTCTACATATAACTTGCGACTCTGAGGCCCCTTGTCTTCATCCATACCCTGAAAAGCATGTGATACTCACAATTAAGCATAATATTAAGTTATTTGGAACTTGAGGCTTTTAAGTGATACTAGGCTAAAGGGGAATGCCTTTCAAAGCAACAGTTGTTTCAAAGCAATTCTACTAGGCTCCTGACTGGGAAGGCAAGGATTTATCTCTTCGCAAAACATGCATACATAGACAAAAACAACTAAAAACAAAAAAGTATCCCTGTTACCAAAGCCTTCAGCGTCACTGTATAAAGAGGGCAAATCGGCCCCTAACTTTGAAATCTTATCACTAAAGGACGTACAGTTACATGCTATACCTCAACATAAAGATCATATAGATCACAAATCCTGTCCTCCAGTGGAGCATCCAGAACAAATTTTCCTTTTAAGGCTCTCCTTTCATCAATATTGACAACCCCCTGAAAATCATCTGCCGAATCATCCTTCTGTTCAGTAACCTGAAAGCAAATGGAGATGATGCTTCTAAATTACATTACTGATGTGTTGGTGAAAATGAAGCCTAATAAATTGAATCCTAAATATCCTAATCAGTATTGCAGTTTTACCTTGGGCTTGGTGGCTAGACGTGCTTTGATCATTTCATAGATCTCAATTTTCACTTGCTGGAACTTGTCAGCCTTCTCTTGTTTAGCACAATTACCAGATTCAACCATTTCTTTCATGTTCCTCTGTATTAAAATACCAAAAATTAGTGAAAAACCTGAAGGAATCACGAGGTCATTCTACAGGATTGCATTCAATATACACAATACAATGCAGTACAATATACAGTTCCTAAATAGCAATGGAAAACATGATGTAAGCAATATACAGGCCGTAACTGATAGTAGATGATAAGCAAAGTCAGGCGCTCAAGACTAACAGGTATCTTTCCCCTAAAATGCATATTCAACATTGTAATACCGTTACTCTTTTCTGCTTTTTAGGTTTGACTTCCTCTTTGGTAATGATCGGTGGAAAATTGAAGTGGAAGACTTATGTATGACTTTACCTGACGCTAATGTTTTTCCAATTGAATCCTCTGCATGGAGCAGAAAGGTACAAGATCCCACAACCAGGCCCAAAACAGAAGCAGGTGGTTCCAAGAACCCGGGTGCTATCCAGCTGGTTAAGTGGGGCTTTTAAATTTTTAATTTTTTGAAATTCCCACATTTGGAAGTTTAATACACCAAAGGATATCCAGGAAGCAAAATTGGCACTATGCACCATATGATGAGGTAGATTGCGCCAAAAGTAGTCTATTCACGAATACAAGATGGTTGGCTGAAAAACCAGCTGGGGCACTCAGAGCCTCTGTCGTAATGACAGGATCTACTAGCAGAGAACTCTATTTTTTTGTGCCTGACGCGTTTACAAAGTGAGAGTTCATCCACTTGAAGGTCCAGGTAGTCAATGACGACCGTCCTTGCATCAGCTGACTTGAATATTCAATTTCAATCTACGGGCATGTTTTTCTTCTCATTCTTGAGTCCTTTGTTTAGAAGATCAATTACTAAATAGTCCAGATGTCCAGGTTACACAAAACATTACTACTGATGATATGCAAGATATTAGAAAGCAAAAACCAAAGGTCTTTGAAAAGCAAGTTGCAAGTAAAGTTGAATGGTAGGAACTCACTCCTCAAGTGCATTGAGTGAAAGGGAACCTCAAGTAACTATTTTTTATTTGGCTAGAGTAGATTAATTAGCTTTGCTATCACGTGGATCCTTTCTTAAGTATAAGGGCACCTGGGCTGGGCTCCGTCACTAGACCAAACAAAAGGTCAAGGGTAATAGTTGGTTTGCTGGCGTTTAGAATTCTTTTTTTATCAGATTGACCGATAGTATGGCACACTTTATGATTTCTAATTTACACTAGCAACAAACTCCTACACCCTGTAACCATCTTCACTACACGCTGTTTATATTTATATAATGGAGACACTCCTACTGTTTATCGGCCAATAAAAATAAGACAATATGGCTGGCGGAAAATGTAGTTCCTTTACCATGGACATCTACTTGTTCATTTGCATAAAAAAAGTTTTAGCTCGCTGTTAGTAACATGATTATTGATTATAATCAAATGATGAAATCCAGTTCCGGGCATTTGGTTGTTGCTACAAAGATAGCATATCCCAATGACTTGAACTGAGAAATGCAAACCATGAAAATGCACAATCACATAACAATCCCAAATTGCATTCTTATAAAAAGACGTCAGTCTGCCAATAGCCATCCAAACAGTCATGAAATTCGTTAACCAACCTTTCTCAATAGAAGATCTACTATCATTCTATCACAACATCCTCTAATTATTTTCCATGTGCATGACATAATTACAAAATTAACAATCTTATTTTTGGAATCTGAAACGCAAAAAAGCAACCACCTAAAAAGAATTATAATGACATTCTTGAAGACATACTACCAAAGAGTACCAAATCAATAGCACGGTGCACATATCTTAACCACTACTACGCACCTTCAGTGTCCTACGCTGCACCAGGTGCCCCACTATGCCCATGAGGCGGTTGACCAATTCTTCTTCTGATATTTTACCCTGGTTCACCTGCATTTATCAAGATTCTGCTGTTGTGAGCTGGAAAGGTGAAATTGCCAGCATAACCAAGCACTTCAACTGAAAATACAAAAACGAGCACAGGTTGTACTTCTTCAAGTCTACATTCATAATGAATAGCAGCAGGCAGCAGCACAGGAACTCAAGGTGTGCCTGCCTGCATCACTCTTATAACTAAAAAGAGTAAATTCGCAAAGCTGCAGCTTTTCTGTCAAGGGATACATTAATAATCGCACTTTGCATTTCAGATAACTACAGATATAATCATCGAAGACAAAGGTGCTGAACATGGGGAATTGGAGGTTCTGCCACGGACAGTGTCACCTCAGTGCTCGCCATAGGCGGTATGGTGGTTGCAAGGTGTTTCAGCTTATCGCTGTGGTAACTGTGGGCTATGGATATACTACCTCTGTTCCAAAGCTTAAATTTTTTTTTGAAAAGTCAAGCTACAGAAAGTTTGACCAAACTTTTAGAAAAAACTATCAAGAACTATGATATTATATGGATACCATGTGAAAATATGTTTCATGATGTATCAAAGGGTATGGATATCATATTGTAAATATTAATATTTTTTTCTAAAAACTTGGTCAAACTTTACATAGTTTGACTTTTGAACAAAAATATAAGCCTTAAGCTTTGGGACAGAGGTAGTATGAAAGACACATAAAAAAGGTAATCTTCATGGATTCTGGTACAAAATAGTGTATTTTATAAATTTAGCAGACAAGTATAAGAGAGAAAACTATAAATTCAGAAGAACAAGAAAACTGTTATGTATGCCTGGGATACTAAGTTACAGCAATTATTTGTAATAAAAGATTTTCCGATATAGAAACTTGTTATGTATGCCTGGGATACTAAGTTACAGCAATTATTTGTAATAAAAGATTTTCCGATATAGAAACATGAATACTCCAGCACTGACACAACCTTGCAGGAAAACATTGAGCAAAAAATGTGGCAGTACTCAAATCTAAGCAACATTATATGCATGTAATGAACAATGCAGGCAGTGAGTAATAAGAAGCATTTCGCTATCATGTAAAATATGGCATGGCAGATTGGCAGAACATTACCGATAACCTTGCAACCTTAGCAAGTTTCTGTTTTACTTCTTGAGGCAATCTTCTTTTGACTGCCGCTTGACAATTTGGATCAATGTCCTGAACATCAAGAGTCTGTGGTCTATCTGTGAGGAGGAATATGAAGTAGCAAACATGTAAAGTTACTTCCAGAAATACTTCAAAATAAGCATACAATCTAGCATATAAGGTTGGCCACAAGGTACACACATTCACTGACAATATTTTGAAGGTCACGAATAGCTCGCTCGAGTCTGGTACCCTTGGCCTTGATACCAGAACCTTCTGCACGCCTGTTCGCTGACAAGTGCTGAAAAGGTAGTACAGGATATGATGCAAACAATTAGTGCATTCAATGTCCTCTGCTTTGGGCGTGGAAGGTAAACTACAAATCACACCATGCTCACAATACCAGGTCCTCTGATTCTTACCGTTGCTTGTGTCGGATATACATTGTTGGCAGTAGCCAAGCCAGAAAACTGACTGGTACCATATTTTTCTTTGCGGCGCATTTTATTTGACAAATCTTGCTTTGTCCCGTTAGTAGATTTTTTCAATGGGAGATCAAGTTGCACCGGAGCATCCTTGTCGTGTGCTGGATAAGGGTATGTATCGATGGTTCTAGACTTACGAGAAACATCAACAGCCTGGGGTGCTGCAGCTTTATGCTTGTCTAGGTCCTTTATTTCTGAAGAGGGTAATGAGACATCCTTACTTGGTATCTTTTGATGTGATGCATACTCAGCTCCAGTTGTGTTGTCACTGGAATTAATTTTCTGCATTCTTCCAGGTGAATTACTTCTATTCTTCACAGGTTTATTGCCTTCAGAGTGATATTCGCTGTAAGAACTTAACTCGCTACTTGCTACGTTCTTTCCTATTTCAAGAGCGCTTCTTTTCGGGGGTTTTACAGGCATGCTGCCTGGTCCAATCTCCCGTCTATTTTCAATGTAAGAACTCGATGAGTCTCTTCTTCTCCGTTTCTTTGGTCCAACATTTTGTATTGAGCCATCTGGTATAACATTTTGTACTGAGCCATACTCACTGCAAAACAAAGCTGAAGTAATGTCATTACTGATGTCCAATGATGGCATATATGTAAAGCATGTACTACCTCTGTTTGGGATTATTAGTCCTAAGGGCCAAGTTTCTAATACCAAGACACTCCATAACTCTCCCTCATTAATCTATGCATGCACCAATAGTCTTACATGCATGAGAGAAGTGAAAGGAAAAGGAGAACATGCATTGGACGAGAGAGACTAATAAATGAGATAGCCCTTATAATCTCAAACAATATAAAAAAGCTCTCCGGGCCTATAATCCCAAACAGAGGTAGTACACAGTAAGCTCAAGTTGATGTGTAGTTGTTAGTAAATCATTTACCATAATACCATTATGAAGAATTAGCACTAGTAAGACACAACACAATGTCTTAGGGGTGGGCTGAATAGAGCATAAATTGTGTAACTTGGCAGCTGCAAATCAAAGAAGTCTCGGGAAAATTACCTTTGTTCCAATTTCCCTTTGTTCACAAAAAATCCAGTGTGCTTGGTTGCCAAATTGTCAACTTCAAAGTACTCATCCTATAAATGCAAGTAATAAAGAGCAATCACAACACTTGCTATTAGTTATCATTCTCGAAGCTTCTAATGAAACAGAAGAATGATAGAGCTTGATGTCTAATATGGCAGAGATGTAATTTGATACTTTGGACTGCACAGAAAGTGATAACTTAACAAGATTTGGAACTATTTGATGCACTGCTGAACATATTTTTAGCAAAATACTTCCAGGCATATAGGACTATGTGCTACTACTGTGTAGCAGGATTTGACTGTTCTTGCTGACACCTAAGTGGAGAAATACCATATCAAAAAAGCAAATGAAGCTTCATTGTCCTTACTATTAGGTTGCTCACAACAAGAAAAAATGTATATATATGATTTCTCAATATTTATTTAAGAGGTCAGGTTAAGTGGTTGTCATGATTGTTCTATATAGTCTGTATAATAGCACATTGCCTGTCGGGCATGTTGTAAAAAGAGTAACAAGGCAGAACCAGAGCACTAGCATCGTGAGATAAATTGCTGGAATCCAGGTAAAAAATGTCTGGAACAATGGTACAAACTAACCAATTCAGCGTCATCAATGAAAGAATCTTCAGTGTCATACTGATCATCATCAGGCACATCATTCAGATCTTCTTCGTCGCTACTATGTTTGCCCTGTCAAAGTACAGTATGAGGACATAATGTAAAGACGTTAGGAACTAATAATGCACATGGTGTAAACAGAAAAAAAAAATGCATGTCCTCTCTTGCGATAATATCATGTTTGCGCCTTACCATGTAAAGGCGCTCGATTTTCTCAATAACTGAGTTGAACCGATTTGACTGGGATGGATCATTTGGGTCGTTTTCTGCTGGATGTACCTGACCCAAAAAGAAGAGATAGCCTCAGTACCAAGTACCAACAATATTACAACTGCTTTTCAACAACAAAGTTAAATAACTCTCTATCACATGTGGAAACAAGAACACAAGATGGCTGATTTAATCCAACGAAATGAGTAAGTGCAGCAACTTTCAATGTGAATGATAAGGGTGATATATATACATGGACATCTTGAATATACTGAACTACAGACAAAAAATGTAGGAAATGTTAATTATTAGTGGGTTGTCTCTTGTATAGTAGTATATCTGAGGTAAGCAGATTCATTTTGACAGTAACCACCGCATCAGTTATCCCGAAGAGGTTTCTTGATTTTCTTCAGGGTTTTGCTGTGCATCTGGTGGCAAGAGTTCTGATGTTCTGATGCTCTGGAGAAGAAGCGAAGCAGACATAATCCATCCTCTTTGCAAAGGCCCACACAACATCACCTGATGTATGCCTTGTCTGTATGTTAAATCTCCTAGATTTTACTGTATGTACTCATTTTATCTGTTCTATAATCTCCTTCTATGGACGCTCTACATTCGGCCATCTCACAGAAATCGTACTATCTAGCTAGTCTCCAATAGATGCACTAGAATCGCACCTTCCCCACCTCTTCCACTCGAGACTCCTCGGTTTGCAGCCCAAAAATTGCACGCACATAGGTAGCGTATACAGCAAGGGAGCGAAAGGCGAGACGGGACGAGAGCATGAAAACCTACCGCAGCAGAAGGTCCCGCGAGGGGCCCAACGACCGGCTGGACCGCCGCCGCTGCCGCGGCAGGCTGAGACGGCTGCAAGGCGGCTCCGGGGCCTGCCTCCTTGAGAAGCTTCTTCCACGACACAATGGTGGTTTCGCCGGGCCGGAGCTCCACGGAGAAAATCTGCCTCCCGCCCCCGCCCGCGCCCGCACCGGCCACCGCGGCAGGCGGCGGGTGGGCGCCCGTCGCAGGAGCAGGAGCCCTCGCCGCTGCCTCCGCCGCAACCAGAGCGGGCTGGGGAGGTGCGGAGGCGCGCAGGGCGGCCGCGGGGTCGTCCATGGCGCCGCGAATTGCGCGATTAGGGCCTCGGATCAGCGGGCTAGCGCATCGGATCGAGCGGGTCTCGAGGGGTTCTGGGAGCGGGCCGGCGAGGGCGGGAGTAGCTCGCTGGGGTGGGAGGGGAGGGATGCGTGGCGCGGCGCGCGGGATGGTACTGGTACTTGTCAGGTGGGTGAGGAGGAGGAGGAGGACGACGACGAGCGAGGCCGAGGAGGCAAAGGCTTCAGCTCTTCGGTGAACAACGGCATCTGACGCGTGACGGCCCTGCCTGGATTTACCTCTGCTTCTCCACGCGCCGTCGCCGTCACCGTCGACGTTTACCGTTTCCACTAGCGGGCCGTCTGTCCTTTTGCTGCCGTCCTCGTCGGCCCATTATCTGCGCGGGCTGACACTCTCCGTAGCCGGCAATTTTTGTAGCCCGGTAAAACCGCCGACAACTCTAATCCGGCCCAACCTGTAGGGGTTGGGAGTCAGCGTGTCCTGCCATACTGGACGCGGAAATTAATCCTACGAGATCTGGTCTATTATTCTAAAGAATAGACTCATCTCAGTACATAACCGTTACTCCATTCAATTTTAAACAGACTAGCTAAATGTCCGTGCGTTGCCACGGTCCGTCAAAATTAAACCTAGATACATTTATCAAAATATTTTTCATCATGACATCGTGACGTTGAAACATAGAGATACACGTAGAAAATGGGTTCGAGATGAGTAGTATCTAATTTATAAGTGATTGTTTTGTGGAAATATTTTTAAACTTTTTCATGAATATAAACCAACATAATCAGCGGGTCTTTTAAATTGTCGGTCGTTGTCGTAGTTAAGTAATTTTATATTCCCAAGCCCTCCACGTTAGTTTAGTGCCCTCTCTCTTTTTTCTCGTTTATATTTTATAATACTCCCTCCGTCCTAAAATAAGTGACGTGAATTTGTCTAAATTCGCATGAACCTATATACTAAAACGTGTCTAGATACATTCGAATCTACACAAACCCATGTCACTTATTTTGGGACGGAGGGAGTATATGATATTTTATCATTTGTGAAACGAATACACCTATATATCTTTTAGTGTGTAGATTTATAATGAACCTATCGCTACTATCTAAAAAGGACGAATTTTCTCTGTTTCCTCCAACTAGACAGGAACAATTGATCTCGGCCTTCAAATTTATCAGATCTAACGCTCTAGGACTTCCCAATGACATTGCGCGATTTTCCTGATTTGCACGTCCACCAATTAATAGCGTCAATTACTAACGGCAATTAACAGAGATTAATAGCGGCAATTACGGAGTAAAAAAGGGGGCCTTAAAGATTGCTTCACAAAATATGACTACACGACAATGCAATTACTACCATGATTCTCTATCTCTATATCTCTATCTCTACTGCCTAAAAAAAGATTTCAGTCGGTCCCTTTGTCAAATAGTCCAGCTGGTACGCCACCGAGAGGGCTCAGCGCTAATCTCTCCGCTAATTACTCTGTCCATACCATACATAAACATATCTCTTCTCTTCTCTTCTCTCCTCCGTCCAAACTCCAAACGCACATACAACGCGATCATTGCGCCCTAGAACCTAAACGCCCAGCAGGTCCAAGTGTGACGCCCCGCCAAAACCACTACTAGAAAATTGCGGTGTTTTTGTGCATTGCATCATCACGACCGCATGCTCATGTCATCATGCCACAATGCATTTGAGCATCGTCATCATCATGCATATGTTTTGTCTAAAACTATTTTCTAAAAGCCTAGTTTTGTTTTTCTAAAATATCCCCCGTCTTTATTCAAATCAAAACTCCGGTCTTTTCCGGGTCTTTTATTTATTTAAAAACTATTTACAAAAGTCTATTTTAAATTAAAAACAAAAGCTTACATTTTTTTAGGAGGCAGCCAGCCAGGCCCAAAAGCCCAGCCTGCCACCTCCAATAACTAACCTAGACCTAACCCTAATTCACCTACCCAGCAACCATCCCTCCCATCCAGCCGCCGCCAGACACTCACACACGCACGCACTAGCACACAAACCTACCCCGCCCGACAACCCATCACGGACACGCACGCCACACCGCCCTGGCCCCGCGTCCCCATCTGGCACCGATCCCCACCCAGCCCCAGGTCCACTCTCCCCCCGGCCCCACCTTGATTTTCCCCACCCAGGCCCTCTCCCCCACTCGCCCTCTCCCGCACGCAGCCCGACGCCCGCGTGACCGTCTCCCCGTTCCTCTCTCCCCTGATCCCCCAGCGCCGCTTTGTTCTCCTCTCGGGCCGCCGCTCCTGCTCGTCCCCGCCGGCCGCCGCCGGGCCTCCCCGCCATCTCCCCTCGCCTGGCCTCGTGCCACCGCCACTCGCCACCACCCCGCCTCCCGAGTCCGACCGGCACCGCCTCCCTCTCGCCTTCCTTCTGCCACGGCGTCGCCCGCCGCCACCGCGACAGGGTCCCCTCCGGTCGGCGTCACCCCGCCTCACAGGAGCCTCCTCATCGCTCACGACCCCACCCACCGGCGCCTCCCCTGCTCTCCGCCATCGCCGCCGAGCTCGGTCTCGCCTGAGCCACGCGAGTGCCGTGACCCCAGGCCCCGTCACCGGCCACCTCCCTCGCCTCCTCAACCTCACCATGCGCGGCCTCGACCTCGCCGTCGTCTCGGTTTTCCCCGAGCTCGCCTCCCCGCGAATCCCTCGCTCGCCACCGGCCTCTGCAGTCCGGCCACAGCAAGCTCCACCGCCGCAGGATCCCGAGCCGTCACCCCTGCCTCTGCCGGCAGCCACTGCCGCGGGCGCCTCCCTCAACCATCTCCAAGCTCCATAGCCTACCTCTGTCCGCGACCTCGTTGCCCCGGAGCTCCGTCTTGCCTCCTCTCTGTAGGCCCTGATCCCCGTTGTCGTGGTGGTGTTTGTGCGGAGTCCTCGCTGGTACCTGTGGACCAGAGCCTTCTACACGACCTCCAACGCTTCATCTGTGGCTCCCTGGCAAGGTAGATTGTGATGTGTGTATGCGTGTTGATGTGTCTATCATCGGCTACCATGGGGCTACGGTTAATACCGACATGGGCTACCTCTCGGTAGACAAAGTTGAACAAGGGGTCTCGTTGATGCACGAACAGACTACTTCGAGGACCAACGTACGACAAGATCTTCCTCGCCCGTCAAGACCGACTCGATGCCGATGGTTCCGAGGGATGCACTTGGTGTCACTCAAGACCCTTTTCGGACCTCAACCCCGAAGACCGAACCCTAGACGCGTCAAGGTCTCCTTCACGGAGATGAAGCCCCGATCCCGGAGTCGAAGACCGATCCCGGGGAGACCGAACCTGAACCACATCGAACCAAGATCGCCGAGTTCCAATGTGCGACCCCTTTCTGAGACCCCTATTTTATAGATTGACATATATATGAATTGTTGCTTATTAATTGTTCATGCTTGCATACATGTTTGTGGGTATGGGGATGTTATGCCGATTCACCTAAGTAGATATGGAGTCCATATGCGGGCTTTTCTAGTCTACTAGTGGCTCCATTTAAATTTGTATAGAGAACCGGTGACATATTTTGCCTTGTCAAGACAACATTTAATTTACGGGGTAGTTAAATAACATGAACCGTTTAATTAATTGTCGAGACCCCCGGTTCCGCTTAATACTGCCTAATCGCACCGCATCTTGCCATGCCATGCATCATATCATAATCATGCCGGTTCTTCTGCCGTAGTATTAAATATTGTATCCGATGTTTCTGCTAGTGTTTGCTTCTTCGTGGATTAGGCCGATGAGTGGATGCGAGTATCGACAAGTTCTCCGGATACGATCCGTCGGCAGTGTTTTCCCAGGCAAGCATCTCTTCCCCTTCTACCTATTTTGCATTTATAGTCTTTATTTCCTCTTGTTGATCTATTGCTATCCGTGTCGCGATGCTTTAGTGTTTCGTACCAGATATATCCCGTGCAGCCTCTATATTGCTTTGGACACCTCCCATTACGTGTGTTTGGTAGATAGCTGGCCTTGCGAGTCGTAGTTGCTTGCTTAGGTGCGATCTCGTGTTGTCAAGTACCACAGTTGTTGGAATGCTGGCAGATGTTTATTGGTGGAGATGCTTAATGGTGGAGATGATCATGACTTTAAATATAACCATTAAAATGCTAGATATAACTAATGCAGAGGCATCGGTGGGTGATAGATGTTATTTGGTTCTTCCACGCTCACTTGTGTCCCGTAGGACCCCGAGTACTTGATACCTATTCCTTGATTTTTCGCACTATCCACATCTGGGAGGCCTTATGGACCCCCCCTGAGCCAGATCTTGATTCATTTCTATTTCTTGGGGCCACAAAGTAGTTTGGGGCTTTATTACTATCCTGTACCTATGCCATGTTACTGCTTTATTTACGATTGTGCGTGGAGCACCTGTACTGTTTAGGATCATGAAACGTTTTCGCTGTATCGACAAGCCCAGTCACACTTTCGGGTTCCTAGTCGTTTATAGCCATCCACACAAACCTTGGGTCCGTTTCGGGGCCGGCCAACTTCGTTGCGGGTAGCTTAGTGGGGTGGCCCCCTGAAATATTTCTGAATCCTGTGATCGCTTTGTCGTGAATGCCTCGTTGGGTTTTGAGTTGGTTTTTCTGAGGTTGATCGAGTGTGTGTTGCTATTTGTGCACCCCTGCAGGGTAAAACTTTCTGAAAGCCGTGTCCGCGGTTATGGACGACTTGGAGCACAGTATCTCGATCATAGACAAGCATAACTAAAGTAGTGCTATAAATTTGACTTAATATGTGACTAGTAATCAGAAGCAACTATAACGGAATGGATATTAAAAATGCCAACAACTGGTGGATCTTGGTCGTATCGTGTTCTGATATACCTGCCTAGTAAGTATTGCAACTCCAATGAAATATGATAAAAGTGCCAACAACTGCTGGGTTTTGGGATTCCTCAAGACAATTATATCTGACTAGTAAATGCTCCAACTACCACGGAATGTTAACTAAAACTGGCCACTACTTATGCTATCAGGATGACTCATGCTATATATCTGAGTAGTAATTGCTGCAACTATAATGGAATGAGTAAAATTGCCAGCTGTGTGAGTTCCTTGGTCCGACTTCCTCGTTTGGTCTCGAGGGGGAAATATCAGGATGGGTTTGTTTGGTGTTAGCTTCAGGTTGGATCCGAATAGGTCTTTCTTATCCATCTGTGATAACCGCTAGTTGTATTGAGTCTCTATAGGTTGTTTAGTGCCGCTGCGCTGCCGCTTCAGCCCACCATACCTATGTAGGCGAGAGCTGCCGAGTTCTAGCCTCGCTGTGTACTGGCCTCAGTACTGACGCTCCTCTTTTTCCTTTTCCCTTTGTCGGCACCCCTTTTGTTTTTAGCAGGTTGAGATCGACGTCGTTAGCAGGGTTACCCTTCCGGCTTGGCCTGGGCAGGGTTATGGACGCCATTGGTTACTCTTCCGGGCTCTTAGCCCCATTTGCATCTTGTCCGTAGTCGGACGCCCTATCGATTTCAAGGTGATTTGGAACTTTGTATTGTATATCTGTATTCTTGACTCGTGGAGTCGTGTTGTATATATATCTGTTCTGTGGGTCCCATCGAGAACTGTTGTGTAATGGTATTACTTCGTTATCCACCCGCACCACTCTCCAGTTTTTCATGGATAGCAGCGCCTAACCTACTATCGGCAACTCCGTTACGCATGACGTCTAGGCATAGAGTATGCCAACTTTGTCCATTGTCGAACCGACGGTGCATATTATCATATAGAAAGAAGCGAAGCGTAGCGATTCGTACTACCGGAAAAGTGTCGCCAACCGCTAGGCAATAGAGTCAGCTTACGGGGTGGGGCGCAAGCTATCATCAAACCATCCTCCCTCCGCTTATCTCTTTCCTTTCTATATGATAAGTCTACTCGCGCCTCAAGGGCCGGTCATTTACGAAAGTGCCTGGTGGGCGTCCTTGAATCGTTTCTATGCGGGTTTTGGCGGAAAGGGCTAAAACTTGCATAGGGCCGATTTGAGGGTGTTACAGAGTGGTATCAGAGCTCAGCAGTTGCGATACCCCACAAGTCCAGCCTATAGGATAACCTAGCTAACGGACGATCTAGAGTGTCAAAACTATTTTCGAAAAATCGGTTGGATAGATGTGAGTAGGTCTGATTTTATTCCTTACCCCTCTGCTGTTCTCCTCTTACCTCTGCGTGTTTTGAATCTTCTCTCTTACCTTCTTCTAGTCCAGGATTTCTCGTGGTTGGGTTTCCGTCGTATCTTCAGGGTTTCGCTTCCTCTTTTGGTAACGGTGTTTCTACATCCGGCCTTCGTGCTATCTGAGGGATCCTTTATCTATGGTACCATTCTTTGCTCCTTGTTTGTGCCTTCCGGTGTTTTCCGACGCGACGACATCATCTACGCCAGCTCCGATGCAGAGTCCGCATCCCTCCTTTGTTTCCGAATCTCGTTTGTCGAGATCTTCAGTCTGAGTCCGAGAATGGTTGCACGCTTTTCTACTGATTGTGCGGAGTAATAGTTTGGGTGCGTGATGGATTGGCCCCCATGCCGACTACTCACTCTATTTGCTCGTGTACATCGAAGTGGATGAGAATGCATCGGTTCTCTCTTTCTATCAAAGTTAGAGGTGGCTTTATTTGTGGATACCTTTACCTTCGTCCTTTGTTTCCCGGAGTGTTCTCTTGACGATCACGAACAACGACCTCTTGTTAGTGGTGTCGCGAGGATCTACACGAAGCGCGAAGTTTCAGATCGCCGACCTTCATCCCGATACCATGAGGCGGATCTCAAGGGCGAGATCCATTGTTAGTGGTGTCGAATTGTGGCGCCCCACCAAAACCACTACTAGAAAATCGCGGTGTTTTTGTGCATTGCATCATCATGACCGCATGCTCATGTCATCATGCCACATTGCATTTGAGCATCGTCATCATCATGCATATGTTTTGTCTAAAACTATTTTTTAAAAGCCTAGTTTTGTTTTTCTAAAACATCCCCCGTCTTTATTCAAATCAAAACTCCGGTCTTTTCCGGGTCTTTTATTTGTCTAAAAACTATTTACAAAAGTCTATTTTAAATTAAAAACAAAAGCTTACATTTTTTTAGGAGGCAGCCAGCCAGGCCCAAAAGCCCAGCCGGCCACCTCCAATAACTAACCTAGACCTAACCCTAATTCACCTACCCAGCAACCATCCCTTCCATCCAGCCGCCGCCGCCAGGCACTCACACATGCACGCACTAGCACACAAACCTACCCCGCCCGACAACCCATCATGGACACGCACGCCACATCGCCCCTGGCCTCGTGTCCCCATCTAGCACCGATCCCCACCCAGCCCCAGGTCCACTCTCCCCCCGGCCCCACCTCGATTTTACCAAACCAGGCCCTCTCCCCCACTCGCCCTCTCCCGCACGCAGCCCGACGCCCGTGTGACCGTCTCCCCGTTCCTCTCTCCCCTGATCCCCCAGCGCCGCTCCGTTCTCCTCTCGGGCCGCCGCTCCTACTCGTCCCCGCCGGCCGCCGCCGGGCCTCCCCGCCATCTCCCCTCGCCTGGCCTCGCGCCACCGCCAGTCGCCACCACCCCGCCTCCCGAGTCCGATCGGCACCACCTCCCTCTCGCCTTCCTTCCGCCACGGCGTCGCCCGCCGCCACCGCGACAGGGTCCCCTCCGGTCGGCGTCACCCCGCCTCGCAGGAGCCTCCTCATCGCTCACGACCCCACCCACCGGCGCCTCCCCTGCTCTCCGCCATCGCCGCCGAGCTCGGTCTCGCCTGAGCCACGCGAGCGCGCGACCCCAGGCCCCGTCGCCGGCCACCTCCCTCGCCTCCTCAACCTCACCATGCACAGCCCCGACCTCGTCGTCGTCTCGGTTTTCCCCGAGCTCGCCTCCCCGCGAATCCCTCGCTCGCCACCGGCCTCTGCAGTCCGGCCACAGCAAGCTCCACCGCCGCAGGATCCCGAGCCGTCGCCCCTGCCTCTGCCGGCAGCCACTGCCGCGGGTGCCTCCCTCAACCATCTCCAAGCTCCATAGCCTGCCTCTGTCCGCGACCTCGTTGCCCCAGAGCTCCGTCCTGCCTCCTCTCTGTGGGCCCTGATCCCCGTTGTCGTGGTGGTGTTTGTGCGGAGTCCTCGCTGGTACCTGTGGACCAGAGCCTTCTACATGACCTCCAGCGCTTCATCTGTGGCTCCCTGGCAAGGTAGATTATGATGTGTGTATGCGTGTTGATGTGTCTATCATCGGCTACCGTGGGGCTACGGTTAATACCGACATGGGCTACCTCCCGATAGACAAAGTTGAACAAGGGGTCTCATTGATGCACGAACAGACTACTTCGAGGACCAACGTACGACAAGATCTTCCTCGCCCGTCAAGACCAACTCGATGCCGATGGTTCCGAGGGATGCACTTGGTGTCACTCAAGACCCTTTTCGGACCTCAACCCCGAAGACCGAACCCTAGACGCGTCAAGGTCTCCTTCACGGAGACGAAGCCCCGATCCCGGAGTCGAAGACCGATCCCGGCGAGACCGAACCTGAACCACATCGAACCAAGATCGCCGAGTTCCAATGTGCGACCCCTTTCTGAGACCCCTATTTTATAGATTGACATATATATGAATTGCTGCTTATTAATTGTTCATGCTTGCATACATGTTTGTGGGTATGCGGGCGTTATGCCGATTCACCTAAGTAGATATGGAGTCCATATGCGGGCTTTTCTAGTCTACTAGTGGCTCCATTTAAATTTGTATAGAGAACCGGTGACATATTCTGCCTTGTCAAGACAACATTTAAATTTGCGGGGTAGTTAAATAACATGAACCGTTTAATTAATTGTCGAGGCTCTGGTTCCGCTTAATACTGCCTAATCGCACCGCATCTTGCCATGCCATGCATCATATCATAATCATGCCGGTTCTTCTGCCGTAGTATTAAATATTGTATCCGGTGTTTCTGCTAGTGTTTGCTTCTTCGCGGATTAGGCCGATGAGTGGATGCGAGTATCGACAAGTTCTCCGGATACGATCCGTCGGCAGTGTTTTCCCAGGCGAGCATCTCTTCCCCTTCTACCTATTTTGCATTTATAGTCTTTATTTCCTCTTGTTGATCTATTGCTATCCGTGTCGCGATGCTTTAGTGTTCCGTACCAGATATATCCCGTGCAGCCTCTATATTGCTTTGGACACCTCCCATTACCTGTGTTTGGTAGATAGCTGGCCTTGCGAGTCGTAGTTTCTTGCTCAGGTGCGATCTCGTGTTGTCAAGTACCACAGTTGTTGGAATGCTGGCAGATGTTTATTGGTGGAGATGCTTAATGGTGGAGATGATCATGACTTTAAATATAACCATTAAAATGCTAGATATAACTAATGCAGAGGCATCGGTGGGCAATAGATGTTATTTGGTTCTTCCACGCTCACTTGTGTCCCGTAGGACCCCGAGTACTTGATACCTGTTCCTTGATTTTTCGCACTATCCACATCCGGGAGGCCTTATGGACCCCCCTGAGCCAGAGCTTGATTCATTTCTATTTCTTGGGGCCACAAAGTAGTTTGGGGCTTTATTACTATCCTGTACCTATGCCATGTTACTGCTTTATTTACGATTGTGCGTGGAGCACCTGTACTGTTTAGGATCGTGACACGTTTTCGCTGTATCGACAAGCCTAGTCACACTTTCGGGTTCCCAGTCGTTTACAGCCGTCCACACAAACGCTGGGTCCGTTCCGGAGCCGGCCAACTTCGTTGCGGGTAGCTTAGTGGGGTGGCCCCCTGAAATATTTCTGAATCCTGTGATCGCTTTGTCGTGAATGCCTCGTTGGGTTTTGAGTTGGTTTTTCCGAGGTTGATCGAGTGTGTGTTGCTAGTTGTGCACCCCTGCAGGGTAAAACTTTCTGAAAGCCGTGTCCGCGGTTATGGATGACTTGGAGCACAGTATCTAGATCATAGACAAGCATAACTAAAGTAGTGCTATAAATTTGACTTAATATGTGACTAGTAATCAGAAGCAACTATAACGGAATGGATATTAAAAATGCCAACAACTGGTGGATCTTGGTCGTATCGTGTTCTGATATACCTGCCTAGTAAGTATTGCAACTCCAATGAAATGTGATAAAAGTGCCAACAACTGCTGGGTTTTGGGATTCCTCAAGACAATTATATCTGACTAGTAAATGCTCCAACTACCACGGAATGTTAACTAAAACTGGCCACTACTTATGCTATCAGGATAACTCATGCTATATATCTGAGTAGTAATTGCTGCAACTATAATGGAATGTGTAAAATTGCCAACCGTGTGAGTTCCTTGGTCCGACTTCCTCGTTTGGTCTCGAGGGGGAAATGCCAGGATGGGTTTGTTTGGTGTTAGCTTCAGGTTAGATTCGAATAGGTCTTTCTTATCCCTCTCTGATAACCGCCAGTTGTATTGAGTCTCTATAGGTTGTTTAGTGTCGCTGTGCTGCCGCTTCAGCCCACCATACCTATGTAGGCGAGACCCGCCGAATTCTAGCCTCGCCGTGTACTAGCCTCAGTACTGACGCTCCTCTTTTTCCTCTGCCCTTTGTCGGCACCCCTTTTGTTTTTAGTAGGTTGAGATCGACGTCGTTAGCAGGGTTACCCTTCCGACTTGGCTTGGGCAGGGTTATGGACGCCATTGGTTACTCTTCCGGGCTCTTAGCCCCATTTGCATCTTGTCCGTAGTCGGACGCCCTATCGATTTCAAGGTGATTTGGATCTTTGTATTGTATATCTGTATTCTTGACTCGTGGAGTCGTGTTGTATATATATCTGTTCTGTGGGTCCCATCGAGAACTGTTGTGTAATGGTATTACTTCGTTATCCACCCGCACGAAAGTGCCTGGTGGGCGTCCTTGAATCGTTTCTATGCGGGTTTTGGCGGAAAGGGCTAAAACTTGCATAGGGCCGATTTGAGGGTGTTACACCAAGGAATCTCCAGCCGTCACCATAGCCGATCCTGCCGTCCATCCGAGTCGCTGCCAAAGCGCTAGGCTGAACTTGTCCGATCCGATCAGTGCGCCAGCAACAACCAATGGTCGCTGCCATCAGGGCCAAGGAATCTCCAGTCGCCACCACAGCGCCATAGCCGATCCTCCCGTCCACGCTAGTCGCTGCCAAACATCTAGGCTGAGCTTGTCAGATCCGATCAATGCTGCCGCGCCAACCGACAGTCGCTGCCGCAGCACCACCCGTCTGAGTCCATCAGAACAGTGTTGCTATGCCGTCGGCCGCCGCTATCCACATCTGCAGGTACATTCCATCTTAACAAGATTTTAGTCATGAAGTACTCAACATTCAATACGGAATACTCTATGATAGACATTTTTCAAAATACCTAGCACGCCGGTACCTTCTCCTAAGCCATTATCTTGTCACAACAAGATTTGCACCTAACGAGCTCTCTTTTTGTATACCAGACTCCATTCGGTTTGCTTCATCTTGTCATCTGCAGAATGAAGTCCATAAAGTTATTTGTTTACGTATTGAATCAATGTGTATTATTTACCATAAACAACTAACAATTGTTGCAATCGCAAGCACATGAACAGAGACTGGTTTTCATGAGGTGGTTCTTGCCACTACGCAAACTCCTTAGTGTTGACTTTGTAGCTTTGCCAGTTGGATCACCTCATAAACACTTTGCAGCTATAAGTTTGCAAGCATGGGTCCTCATGGCTGGAGGGATGCTCAGAAATATTTCTGTATGTTCAGCATAACCAACACGAAACTCGGATGTGGCAGTACAAAATTTAGATAACAATTGTGCCTTTTGTCTAAAAGAAAATTAGATAACAATGGCAGGGAGATTCAGACATCTGTCACATGCTTCACTGGTTTTAGGAATAGATATTTTTATCTGTATTGAACTCAAGAAATCAATCAACTATTGCATACCCTTCACAAGTATTTTTTTTATTTTTTCCTTGAAGATGGTGTCACCGACACAGTCTAATGAATGTAATTGTTTGAAATTCCTATCCCCAACACAATCAGCAGAAGTAATATTTATCAGCCAATGTGTAAATTGTACTGCAGGGGCTTGGCATGCTTTACGCAACAAACAACTACAAATCCGGAGGAACTTTAGAGGCAACATGCTAGGGAGCGATATGCGAGATGGATAAACAGAAGAAACAAGAAGCGTCGTGAGGCCTATCATTAAAAAACCTCAAACATATATTATCTTCCCACAATATGTGCAACTAGCGACCAGTTTAGGTGTGCTCGCTCAAGCGCAAAGCACGCTGATTGGTAAAGGTGAGCTTGCAAATGAATCACAATTGATACTTGCAAAATATATCAATCCAACAAGGAGATAAAGAATGGAACAAGAAATATGTGGTTCCTTAATAAGATATCTATTGGCTAAGAAGAAATGGCACATACAAAATACAAACAATATATATATGACATATGAAGGGACATAAAACCTCCTGACTGGTATGTAGGAAAATATATCCTGGTTAATTCATGCCTATAAGTGATGTTTTTTATTGCTTTGTAGATATTTGCAATATCAACATATTGAGTAATGATGAACCTACAACATCCATCCTGCAGCAACAACCACGGAACCCAAAGAAAGGAAAAGGCAATGGGATAGGGAAATATATGTGTAGATGGATGTTCGCAGGAGAGATGAACTACTAAAGAGACATCCCATCAGAAAAGAAAATCATCCACGGGTAAGAACTGCACAACACCAATCAAAATGTATCAACAATGTCTCCATACCCACATGGTGATTGGTCTGTTCCTAGGGTCAGCGGTACCCATGTTTATATACAAACTTCTCCAAGACATGGAGGATGAGGAGACCTCAGACATGGATGTCAGTATGATCGCACGGAGAAAACACGTACCACCTGGATAAAGGCATGCATTACTGTTGTCGCCGAACAAAAAATTCCATGCAAGTATTAAGAAGAAAGCGACTGCTTCGATAGATGAAATATTAACGATGAATATGTAAACCCTCAATGGTTCAGAACATCCAACATGGTCAGTCATCATCGGGAAATGGGAATGGTAATGTTCATTGTGCTGCTCCTATACTTATCACGTGTAATGCTCATACTTTCATGTTTTACTCTTGAGCCTTTCAAAATGCCTCCAACAAGCCTACAATGCGATGTTGATGGTAATTTAATTGCTTAATATCATTCTGAAACCTTTTTGATACATGGTTCTCATAAATAATTATACTACAGGGGACAATGAGTGTGTAATGCTGAGTGTCCTTTCTGAAAATATCCTGACTGGTGGCAATGGGGACCTAATTCTTCTCCCTGGTTCAGACTAAGATATACTGACTGGTGGCAATGGAAATTAGAAGTGGTGGCAGAGGTATGGACAAATCATCTTTCCAACCAACAAAAATTGTTCCACCCGAGCATACACAATCATAAACAAAAAGATTTTTTTGTACAACAATGTTTATTCTCGCCATGGATACTGAACAAGAAATGTGCAACATAGGGCACGCTTGTCAGCTGAAAATTCAGAAAAACGCCGATACTGACAGAAGTTTGGAAACTGCAAATGATGAAGGCATCTGAATGGAACGTCGAGTGAGTACAAAGATGTGAAGGAATATGTTGAGTATATGAGACCTGATACCAAAGAGCCACTTTTGTGTTCGTGGTATTGGAGCTTGTTGAAACTGTTCCACCTGAGCATACCCAATCAGAAACTGCAAGATTTGTTTGTACACCAACGTTTATTCTAGCCATAGACACTGAACAAGCAATGTGCAACGTAGGGCACACTTGTCAGCTGCAAATTCAGAAATACACCGATACTAACAGAGAAGTTCAGAAACTGCAAATAATGAAGGCATCTGAATGGGAGGTCAAGTGAGTACAAAGATGTGAAGGAGTATGTTGAGCATCTGGGACCTGATAGCAGAAAACCAGTTTCGTGCCCGTGGTATTGGAACTTGTTTGTGCCACTCAGTTCTTGGTTTTACTGTTATATATGGAATTGCTGCTCTGAAAGCTTAACGTGTGTTTTAAGGCCTACAGTTCGATATCCAAGATGCTTAAAATGTGTTAATTTCTTAAAATGTTAAACTATCATATAGACCAAATTGGGTACTCGATTTAGTTTCAACTTTGAAGCATAGTGTGTCGAGGACTTGTATAAATTATTAATATAGAGGTTGCATTTTAGATTTACTAAGAATTAGAAGAACTAAATGGTAGTTAGAAAATCCTAATTTACTTACTTGGGCTTCACTAATTCGCTCTAACCAGCCGGAGCGGGGCCTCCTCGCCAGCGTCCGAGGAGCTAGCTCCGATTCACCAACGAGACCCGTAGGAGGAGGAGGCTGGTGCTGTGCAGCCAAAGAACATGCCATGGCCACGCCTGCGAATATGGTGGAGCCAAGATCCGCCACAATTAGCGCGAGCGCTGTGTCGTGGGGCTAACAAAAGCCTCCTCCCGCAAGTACCAGAATCAACCCCGGGCGGCTAAGAAGAACAAGGGCATGCCGGTCGAGCGAGGTAATGGCGGCAGCAGTGGGAAGATGGCGCTCGTCGATGTCAGCGGCGGGGAGGTAGGGGAGTCAGAGCCGAAGGAAACAATTAGGCCTCTCAGGCTTCATGGCGAGAGGCAGGTCGCAGGGAACTCAAGGCACTCGCACGCCGATAGGGCCCGAAAATGTAGACTCTCCCTAAAGTACCAGCGAATCCCGAGAAAGGATCGCATCACTCCGAAAAATGATGCCTCCAAGGAGGTCACGGCATCCGAGAGGACGCTGCCATCATTTAAACTGGCATAGTTAGGTTTGGGTTTTCACCCCGGATTGATGGATGGAGGGGTGCTCGAGGTCCACGACAACACCCCCAAGGGAGGAACGGCGCCCACATGCCTCACGCATAGCAGAGCAAACATCACACGCCAACTCACCACCGTCCAAGGGATGCACGATAGCGCCCCGACCACCAAAGAGCGGCGGCGCCCCTGCGCTGCTGTCCATGCACGATGGAACACCTCTGCCATGGGGTTGCCAATGAGGGCCGCCATGCCGGCGCGACCTCCACGAGACCACCATGCCGAGGCACCCCCAGACCCGCCCGCAACCGCTACCTCGAGGCAAACCGTTGACCACCGACCACCCAAAAGCCACTGCGTCCCCGGGGCTGCCGTCCTAACATGCTCATCTCTAGCAAAAGGGCGATGCAGGCGCTAGAGAAGTAGATCGGCTACCCCTGTCGACTGCCCGCGGTCAAGGGGCACAACCCCGACCTGATCTCCACCTGAGCCCGCCGGCTCGACATCCCTCATGGCTGTAGAGCCCGCAGCTCTCCGCGTGCCGCCCGCTGCCGCTGCAGGCCCACCAAGCCCATCTGGGCCCAGAATGGGCCCTAGCCACGACCACCACCACAAGTGTAATACTTGTGCAACACACGTTCTTAAATCATTGGGACATGGGTGTTGGGATTTATTTAAGTGTGTTCTGTAAAAATAAGCAACTCACTAAGAGATAAATAAGATTTAAAAATACATGTGTTCTATTTTAACAGATGAGCATCGAATGTGCACACTAACTATAAGCATTAGATAGTAAAGTTATGGCTTCTTAAAATGCATTTTAATTGATTTTAAATAATACAGCTGTTTTTTATACACGTAAAAACTAAAGAAATTAAGAAGCCGTTGCAACGCACGGGCATTTTACTAGTTATACGTTACAAGACGTATTTGTTTCACAAAAGTTAAAACATCTTATATTTTAAAAAGAGGGAGTACATAATAACTAAAGAATCCTAAATATTAAACCGTGATATAAGCCATCATTTACGCGGATACTTTATCCGGTCCAACTCTGCACCATATGTCCGAGCTAGCAAGAAAAAGCATCACATCGCTGCCTGCTTCTTTCTCTCTCAATTCCCCCACACACATCTGAAAAGAAATCCTCACCCAGCGGAGACGACCATGGTTGCGGCTCGCCTTCCCCACGCAGCACATCCCCTCCACCTATGGCCTGCCCCAGCAGCACCTCCTCCATCCCGGCCTACCTCCAGCGCAGCACCATCCCTACTCCACCCCTCCAATCCTGCACAGCCCCTGCCCTGCCTGCCATGGCAGCACTGTTGCTAGGCCATGGCCGGCACAGCCCCACTCGCCACTCGAGCTCTGGCAAAGAATTTGTGCCGTCGGTGCTCGCGGCCCAGGAGGATGGGGAAGGCCGGCGGTGGACTGATCTGGGCGACGGCGGAGGACCTGGCGCGGAACCGACCGGTGGTTCTGTCGATGTACGGGCAGATCCTGCGGTCGCTCAACTCGCCGGCGCTGCCGCTGGGACACGCGGTGCGGCTGGCTAAAGAAGGCAGATTGTCGCGCCATCTTCCTCTTCAGTGCCGAGGAGAGGTCGCTGCACAGCATGCGGGACCTCCTCGACGCCACGCGCCACACCCTCAGCATCCTCAACATGCGGTACTATCCAGACATACTTGGTAGGTCGGCTTGACTCTCTCGCCTGCTCAGGCGAGCCGGCAGCGGAAGAACCAGATCAAATTTCCGAGAGACCGATCGAGCCCCAAGCGGCAAGCGCCCTTTTATTCCTCTCCTGTCCGGCGCGGCGGGGCGTAGCTTTGGGCGAGAACCTAACCTCGGGACATGACGGGGACGGCGATAGAGAGAAAAACATTGAACGGGTCAATTCACAATGCTTTTAATAGATAGATAGATAGATGATTCATAGATCGGTGAAATTTTTGGAAAAAAAAGCAAACCCACATATCGCGGTGGATCACTTACATTATAGGCAGGCGCGGCTTTCCTTCTAAGATGAATCTATACTATTAAAATATACTATTAAACGGCTTATAGTCTTGATGGTAGGTCTTTTCTATATGGATAGATTTGTCCTCCTACTAAAACCAAATTGAAACATATGCCATAAGTGAAAAAACGGTTCAGTTTTTCCCCGTCGCATGTATGTCATCCGACGGCTACCTCAGCGTGTCCCAATTAACTCCAAGGTGCGTGATCCGCCTGTGCTCCTCAACATGTCCATGTCGCTATCTCGACTCCAAAGTAGGAAACCGATATGTAACCCTGTTCGTACTTGTTCCTGCCTTCTTCTCGATTGCGATCGGTCTCGTGCTAGATGGCATCCACGCCTCGATGGCGTTCAAGCAGATCCTCAAGGAGCTCAAAACCTGTAAGGAATAATCCCAACTCCATCACCTGATCGCGTGGTGTTTATCATGGAAATAGGACCAACTAAAGTTATTGGTTTTAAACCACACGTTTTTTATTGAATTTAGACCAAGCGTTGGCCAATCAAGATGGTAGTCTCGCCTCAAACCACCATTGCTTCATGGTCTGATTTGCTTCTACTCGCGTGGTGTTTTCCTAACAGCCCCACGGTTCCCATGGTGCTCTTTTTTACTTCCTCGCGTGAATTTTAAATTGTACATCTAATTTAACATGCAGTAAAGTCGTAAACTTATTCAGATTTCTCATCAAATTTCTAGAGTCTTTACACTTCCTTCCATTGATCTCAATCAAGTTAATGAGACAACTTGGTTTAGGCTATGCTTTCTTTGGTTCTTCTTTGTTACTACAAACGTAAGAAATGCGCCGTACAGTGCCAGGTTGTAGCACTCGATCTCCTCCTCTTCCTCTTTCTTCGGCCGCGGCAAATGAGCGCGTGCTCCGGACGAGCTCCCCTCCCCCGATCGGCGCTGGCAGTTGGCCTCCTCCACTTCACGGCGGCGGAGCTTGTGAGGCACCGGAGTTTGGGGTAGATGTAGTGGAGGGAGGCGAGCTTCCACGCGGCATCGGAGCGTATGCGACGACGGTTCTCCTCCTCCGAGTCAGAGCTGGTGTTGCGGCGGCGGAACGAAGCGGTAGAATGGCCTACCTGACTGCCCCCACTCTGATCGAGCTCCACCGACGGTATATCGCAGCGGTGCAGTGCCGAATCTGCTAAGTGGCGACTCTAATTTCTCGTAGGAGTTGGGGTATTTGATCGGCGACTGGCGGTGGAGTAGCGGAGGCACATGCAAAAAAATAGACGGGTCGAGAACCATATCCGTCTGTCGAAACTTTACATATAAAGGTCGGGGAGGTGGTTTTTTGGTGCCCTATAAAAATACAGGTCGGGCATAGTATACGCGTGTCATGCCTCGCCACATGTCGTCAGCTCCGACACCACCAGATGTGTTCGAGAGGGGAAGGAGATGACCAGGGTGACAATGCAGCGTTGCAGTGGGAACCTTGATTTCCTTTGCTCTATACTTGATTTTTCTGCACCTCTCCCTTTAAATCTTTGTGCTTGATCAGTTGCTATATATATGTTGCTCTTGATACAAATGATAGAAAAAATATGTGCGTCCATTACTTATCTAACTCCTGTTGTCTTCTACTTGGGTTATTTCCTCAATTGTAGACTATCGTTTCTGTTGTGTTCTACGGTTTTCAAGAAGAATACACTCCGCTGATCTCAAGACAATAGTTATGGTTTTGTCATCTAAGATCCATGATATTGTTGTATGTATGATAGATGTAGAATTCATGTAGTCCTTTGTAGGTATTTGCTGGATCTTTGCACGGACGTTTACTGACTGCATTGGTTTATTCGTCAAATTCACCGAATTTGAGCTCCATTTATCGATGTATGCTATGTGTTGGTAATTGGGAGAGAACAGGCTTGTTAACTAGATTGTAGATTAGATTTTCTATTGATTAGTGTCAATATGTATATCTTACTTTGCTTTGTAATGCTCAGTCACTTTGTACTCATCAATTTTCAAATACCTATTGTTCATTTCTATATTGCTAATAGTGATATTCTCCTGTTTAGGGTGATCCATATTATGTCTTTGCCCCTGCACTGAGCTTATTGCACGAGATCCATTATATTTTTTCTTGATTTTCTCAAACAGACATATAGTTTTCTATTTATGCCCACATAAGTCAAAAGAGTTAAATGTTCCTACTATTGACGATACTTCCGTAGGCATTCGGTGGCCATGGAGGGTCAGTCTCATTTATTGATTTTGGGGCTATGGAGGGTCAGTCTCATTTATTGCTTTTGGGCTTTACTCTCTAGAGCTATTCTCTGGTTCCTAGGAGGTCATGGGGTTCTTGCCATTTCTGAATTGTTCTTTCTATTTTCAACGGCTACTGTTATTTCTAATGGACCCCTGTGATTACTAGGCAATTTGCCAAGTGAATATATGTAACTAAACCAGACCATGTTGTAGATGATTTCTATGAGGTAAGTAAAGTTTTTTTATCTTAATGGTAGCTTCACCATGTCACATGAAATTGTTGTGAGGTTAAGACGGTATTAGTTTGTATGTCACGGTTGACTTTGTACCACTTACATTGGATGAGTAAGTTATCTACAATACTTTATTTTATTTTTTCATTATTATCAAAATCATTTATCCCTATAATAACCACTATGCTGATTCGTGTTCATTTTGTAAATAGTTGTAGTCGACCATGGCTTGCGTGTTGGTCTTTTTTAGCGGTGGAAATTTTCGTAAGCTACTTTTTAAATAAAAACCAGTATGTAGCAACGCACGAATATTTAGATCAAATTTGAACCAAACTCATAAATTTTATCCAAGGCGGAGGCAGGCGACCACCGCATAGCCCTGTTACATTGCAAATGTATCTATAATTTTTGATGTTCCATGCTTAGTTTTATCCACTTTCTTGTGTTTTGTTCCAATTTTGGAGTACTTTTCATATGATTTCTTGGATTAACCTATTAACAAGAGCCATAGTGTCAGCTGCCTGTTTCTGCTGTTTTTGGTTTCAGGAAAGTCAGAAAATGAATATTCTCGGAATTGGACGGGACAAAAGCCAAAGTGCCTATTTTTCGGGAAGTGAGCAAGTGCCAGAATACGAGACGGAGAAGGGCCAGGGGCCGGCCACACCAGCTGGCCGCACGGCCAGGCTAGGCCGTGCCAGGGGGTGGTGTGGTGGCTCCCGGCACCCCCTCGGCCTCTCCTTCCGCCTATAAGTTGCCCTCAGGACGAAAACCCTAAGTACCCGATCAAAAATCCACGAAAGAGTCTGTAGCCGCCGTCATCTCCATCCCTATATCGGGAGGGATCTGAAGCTCTTCCCGGCACCCTGCCGGAGAGGGGAATTCACCCTGGAGGCCTTCTTCATCACCATGCAAGCCTCCGGTGTGATGCGTGAGTAGTTCATCCTTGGATTACGGATCCATGTAGTAGCTAGATGGCTGGTTTCTCCTCCTTTGTGCTTTCATGTTTAGATCTTGTGAGCTCCGTTCATGATCAAGATCATCTATTTGTAATTCATACACGTTGTGTTTACAGGGATCCGATGGATATTGAGATGCTATTTCAGATTGATTATTGATTCTATCATGTCTTTGTTATTTGAGATCTTGCATGCTTTTCGTTGTTAGTAGTTATCTTGGCCAAGTAGATGCTAGTAACTCCAAGAGTTAGTATTTATGCTCGATAGTGGGTTCATGCCTCTGGTAATCTGGGGAAGTGACAGAAATCTCTAAGGTACTAGATGTGTTGTTGCTACTAGGAAGAAAACAACAATCTTTTGTTCATAGAACAATCGTATTGTTTACTTTACACGCAGTTCGTAAAGCAATAATCGGTTGCTTGCAACTTAATACTGGAGGGGGTTCGGATGATAATCTGAAGGTGGATTATTAGTCATAGATACAGTTGGATGGCGGTCTATGTATTATGTTGTAATTCCCAATCAAGTCTCAGAGTCGTCAAGATGATTAGTATATGCATGTATTGCTTTCTCGATGTTTGTCAATTGCCCCGCTGTAATTTGTTCACCCAGCATGTTATCTATCTTAAGGAGAGCCACCTCTAGTGAACTATGGATCCCGGTCCTTTTTATTTACATACAATCTACAATCTTTTACTGCTTTGTGTTTACTTTCTGCAAACTTTTACTTCTTTCCATTCGATACGATTAATCCTTTGTTTTCTGCAAAACACGGTGAGATTGACAACCTCATCGCAAGTTGGGGACAAAGTTCTGTGGTTGTGTTGTGCAGGTCTCCACGTTGCTACTAGCACCGGTAGTGCGCGCTGCCAAAGCTCAGCTAGTAACACCTTTGGGGTGTTTCCTTGCTCCTACTGGTTCGATTAAACCTTGGTTTCATAACTGAGGGAAACTTGATGCTGTGCTCATCATACCTTCCTCTTGGGGTTCCCAATGAGCTTTACATCAACACCGCCATCAAGCATTTTTCTGGGCACCGTGCATTGAGCCATCAAGCATTTTTCTGGCGCCGTTGCCGGGGAGTCAAGGACATCTTCACAAGGGGAGTCCTTCATGACCAATCTCTTTACTTTGTTGTTCTTGTTTTGCTTAGTTTTCTTTTTTACTTTGCTTGCTTGTTTTGTTCTTAAAAAACAAAAAAATTTAGTTTTACTTGTTTGCTTTCTTATTTGAAAACCCAAAAAATGACTACTCTTGAAAACACTAAGTCGTGTGACTTCACTAGCACCAACAACAATGATTTTATGAGCACACCTATTGCTCCACCTGTAGCTGAAAAAACTTTCTTTGAGATAAAACCTTCTTTGCTCAATCTTGTTATGAGGGAACAATTTTCTGGTATTGGTAATGAAGATGTTGCTTCCCATCTAAATAACTTTGTTAAACTTTGTGAGATGCAAAAGCATAGGGATATAGATGGTGATATTATTAAGCTGAAATTGTTTCCTTTCTCTTTGAGAGGAAAAGCTAAAGAATGGTTGAATTCCTTAACTAGGAATAGTATTGATTCTTGGACTAAATGCAAAGATGCTTTTATTGGAAAATACTATCCTCCTGCTAAGATTATATCCATGAGAAGTGAAATAATGAAGTTTAAACAACTTGATAATGAGCATGTTGCTCAAGCTTGGAAAAGAATGAAATCTTTGGTAAAGAATTGTCCCACTCATGGACTGACTGCTTGGATGATCATCCAAACTTTTTATGCAGGATTGAACTATTCTTCAAGGAACCTATTGGATTCAGCTGCTGGAGGTACCTTTATGACCATCACTTTGGGTGCTGCAACAAAACTTTTGGACAATATGATGGTTAATTATTTTGAATGGCATACCGAGAGAGCTCCACAAGGTAAGAAGGTAAATTCTGTTGAGGAAACCTCTTCCTTGAGTGATAAGATTGATATTATTATGTCTATGCTTGTTAATGGGAAAGCCCATATTGATCCAAATAATGTTCCTTTAGCCTCTTTGGTTGCTCAAGAAGAGCAAGTTGATGTGAAATTCATAAGAAATAACAATTTTGGCAACAATGCTTATGGTAATAATGCTTATAGGAACAATTTTGGTAACAACAATTATAAGCCATATCCTCCCAACAATGGTAATGCTTATGGAAATTCTTACAACAATAATAAGAGTGCTCCCTCTGAACTTGAAGTTATGCTTAAAGAGTTTATTAGTAAACAAACAACTTTCAATAAAACTATTGAGGAAAAACTCTCTAATGCTGAAAGAAATATAGCATCTTTGGCTGAAGCTCAATCTACTTTGAATAAAATGGCTGCTAAACCTAAAACTAATGATAATCCCTTTGCAGCTAATAATGCCATACAAGTAAGAATTGATGAAAATATTAGACTATTAGCTGAATTACATGCTAAGTGGGAAAGAGAAGATGAAATTGCTAGAAACATTAGTGTTTCTACTATCACTACCACTAGTGTTAAGGCTAGTAATAGTTCTACCACTCTAGATGATAATTTTGATTTTGATCTTGATGGTTGCAATATCTCTGAAGTTATTAAGTTCCTACAAAAGCTTGCTAAAAGTCCTAATGCTAGTGCTATGAACATGGCCTTTACAAAACACATTGCTGATGCTCTCATAAAGATTAAAGAAAAAAGATGAAACATAAAGCTTCTATTCCTATAAAACAAGAAGATGGTTGGGAACCCATCATTAATATGAAAGTGAATGATTTTGATTTCAAAGCTTTATGTGATCTTGATAGTAGTGTTTCTATTATGCCTAGAAGGATTTATGATATGCTTGATTTGCCTCCACTTGAAGATTGTTATTTGAATGTCCCACTTGATGATAATGCTAAAAAGAAACTCATAGGGAGTATTAATGATGTTCTTATTATGGTTAACAATGCCTATGTCCCCGTTGATTTCTATGTTTTGGATGTTGAATACAATGCTTCTTGTCCTATTACTTTGGGAAGACCTTTTCTTAGAACTGGTTGTGCCATCATTGATACGAAAGAAGGCACCATTAAATATCAACTCCCACTCAAGAAAGGTATAGAACACTTTCCTAAAAAGAGAGAAAAGATTTCTTTTGCTTCTCCTATGAAAACAAAATTTGGTCTTAATGCTTCTTCATTTGAGAACACTTGATTCTCTCTTTGCTTCTTATGCCTAACTTAAAGGCGTTAAAGAAAAGTACTTGTTGGGAGATAACCCAAGAGTTTTAGCTGAGTCTTGGAAGTTATTACCTCTGTAATAACCTCTCCTTATCCTTTTTATTTGCTTTTTGTACCAAGAGTAACCTCTAATGAGAGTGAAGTAATGATTGGGAAAGTTGCTGTCCCGAAATAGATTTTTGTGCTTCACCGTAAATATTCCTGAGAGAGCTCTGTACGTCAAACTGAGCTGTAATTTTTTGTGATTCTGCCCCAGGTTGTTATCTAACTTTCTTTAGTTCAAAACTTTTTGATTTAATCAACACAAGGTCTTCTAAAAAATTCATCTTTACCTGCTGGTCTGTTTTGATAGATTTCTGCCATTTTTCTGCATTTGCTTCTTGTTAGTTCCTTCTTGAGTTCCTTTGGGGAATTGAGCTTTTTGAGGAAAGTGCTACAGTAGCTAGTGTTCTAATGGAAGTTTATTTGGTGTTATAATTGAACCTTGAGACTTATTTATCTTAAGTGCACTAATGTTGCTAATGAGATTGTGTGAAGTTTTGTATGAAGGAAAAATTTCAGGTGTATGGAAGGAATGAGTAATGAGATAAAGGATGGACTAAAGCTCAAGCTTGGGGATGCCACGCGTGTCACCCCAAGAAATATCCAAGAAGTACAAGCGTCAAAGCTTGGGGATGCCCAAGGCATCCCCTTCTTCATTAATAAAAATTCCAGGTTTCTTCCAAACGCTTCATTTTTATTGTTTCATGCACAGTTGTGTTTTTCTTGGAGCGTCTTCTTTTTCGTTTTTGTTTTGGTTTTTAGTTTGCTTGGTTTGCTTAGTGTTCTGAATAAGTTGGTTGGACCCCCTCTTTCATACTTTGGTTTGCAAATAGTTTGGTTTGGTTTGGAAAAGAGTAGGAAAGTTCATGCTTATGTGGTAAAAAGAGCTCGTTTTTTACTATGGCCTATGCTTTGTCATGCCATGCTTGATATTTTTTTGGCTTTATGATTAGTATTCTTTGCTGTAGCATGTCTTGTTATAAACAATTGAGATTGCTTAATGTGCCTTGGATGAATTATGCGTTGTTTTAGCATATTAAAGCATAGTATAGTGGTATTCTCCGTTGATGCTTTATTTGGGTTGACTTGGCACATGCTCACACCATGTTGTGACTATCTCAAGTCACCTTAGCCTTTATGATCCTTTAGTTTTCAACTTGTAGTATCACTTTATGCTTTGATCAATAATGCTTTGTCGCTCTGCATGATTATGGCCATTATTGCTCTCTTAGTTTGTCGCTCCCAGTCTTTTGCTAGCCTCCACAACAAAGTATGAGCTCCACTCATGCATCCAACTCCCTAAACCAAGTTATTACAAAGAGTCCACCATACCTACCTACTAGCTTATGCTATTCTAAGTACATTCATGCTTTTGTTTACCTTTCACTTGTTATGAGAAAACTAGTGATTAAAGCTCTCACGAACTTGATAGCACACTTACTTTTTGCCCCTAATAAAATTGAACCATTGTGTCTTCTATGTTGTATATGCTTGCACTTATTTGTTGAGAATTAGCAGAACCATGCTTTCATGGGGAACGCTTTCAACATTGCACTTGGTACTTGTACCTAGTTGATATCATGCTCTTTTGTATATGGATATCGTCGGTGTGAAATGAAAGGGGAGCTTGTAAGTCCATGGAGTTATGTATATGTGTTAGAGAAACGCCTGGGCCGCTGGTCTAATCCATGCTGACATGGTGGAAACCTGCAGCGTAACCATAATGAGTTGTCTATGGAGCATTCTGCTTATAAAAAAATAGTCCTATATTGAAAAGAGGAAAGAGAGAAAAAAGCACCATATTCCCATGGTAAATAAGAAGAATGCTGAGATGCTCGTTGTCTGCTTGCCTTGTCATTTTGATATGAGGATTCTTCCGTATCATCGGACAAGGGGTACCCCGTTGGCGGTTCTCAATGATACACATGTACTTACGATGACAAGAACTTACCGGTGACTAAACTCTAGTAGCATGAGGAGCGGCCCTCGTATACAAGGGACATGAGATTTCTGACTTATACTTCGTCAAGCATGTACACCATAGTTTGTTCACTTTAACATTAATCACTTCAAGATGCTTATGACAGGGGCAATGAGAGCTGAAAGCTATGAGTACCATAATTTTTGGAAGCTCTTTATGAGACTAGAATCCCTACTTTCTTGCACAAAAGGCCTTTCTTCCACCATTATATTGAGTCTCCACCTTTTATCTTTATGCACCTACTTTGAGAGCATAGTGGCCATTCTTAGTTCTATATGCATTGTCCCAAGACTAGTTTATTGATGCATAACTTGTTATTACTTGTTTGAAACTATTATATCTAGTCACTCTTATGAACTTTGAAGGTGTCCTATGCATTTATATTTGCTACTCTATTGAGGGACAAGCTGAATACTAGTATGCTATGTTTTCTTTATGTGAAACAAACAAACGTCTTGCAAAGCATTGTTATTCATGAATCTTTTGTTTATGCCTTTTCATGTTGCATCATAGTTTCTTTGCTTATTGCTAAAACTTTGTCTTTCATGTTATGATTAAAGTATTATGATCCCAGCTTTGCATGTTCTGCAAAAACTTTCAAGTCTTTGATGGTGCATGTCACCTCAAAAATTATTTCTTTTTATCACTTACCTACTCAAGGACGAGCAGGAGTTAAGCTTGGGGATGTTGATACATTCAAATGTATCTATAATTTTTGATGTTTCATGCTTAGTTTTATCCACTTTCTTGTGTTTTGTTCCAACTTTGGAGTACTTTTCATATGATTTTTTGGACTAACCTATTGACAAGAGCCACAGTGCCAGCTACCTGTTTTCTGCTGTTTTTGGTTCCAGGAAAGTCATAAAATGAATATTCTCGGAATTGGACGGGACAAAAGCCAAAGTTGCTATTTTACCGGAAGTGATCAAGTGCCAGAATACGAGACGGAGAAGGGCCAGGGGCCGGCCACACCACCTGGCCGCGCGGCCAGGCTGGGCCCGCACCGAGGGTGGTGTGGTGGCTCCCGGCACCCCCTCGGACTCTCCTTCCGCCTATAAGTTGCCCTCGGGACGAAAACCCTAAGTACCCGATCAAAAATCCACGAAAGAATCTGTAGCCGCCGTCATCTCCATCCCTAAATCGGGAGGGATCTGAAGCTCTTCCCGGCACCCTGCCGGAGAGGGGAATTCACCCTGGAGGCCTTCTTCATCACCATGCAAGCCTCCGGTGTGATGCGTGAGTAGTTCATCCTTGGACTACGGATCCATGTAGTAGCTAGATGGCTGGTTTCTCCTCCTTTGTGCTTTTATGTTTAGATCTTGTGAGCTTCATTCATGATCAAGATCATCTATTTGTAATTCATACATGTTGTGTTTGCGGGCATCTGATAGATATTGAGATGCTATTTCAGATCCATTATTGATTCTATCATGTCTTTGTTATTTGAGATCTTGCATGCTTTCCGTTGTTAGTAGCTATCTTGGCCAAGTAGATGCTAGCAACTCCAAGAGTTAGTATTTATGCTCGATAGTGGGTTCATGCCTCTGGTAATCTGGGGAAGTGACGGAAATCTCTAAGGTACTAGATGTGTTGTTGCTACTAGGGAGAAAACAACAATCCTTTGTTTATAGAACAATCGTATTGTTTACTTTACACACAGTTCGTAAAGCAATAATCTGTTGCTTGCAACTTAATACTGGAGGGGGTTCGGATGATAACCTAAAGGTGGATTATTAGTCATAGATGCAGTTGGATGGCGGTCTATGTATTATGTTGTAATGCCCAATCAAGTCTCAGAGGAGTCAAGATGATTAGTATATGCATGTATTACTTTCTCGGTGTTTGTCAATTGCCCCGCTGTAATTTGTTCACCCAGCATGTTATCTATCTTAAGGAGAGCCACCTCTAGTGAACTATGGATCCCGGTCCTTTTTCTTTACATACAATCTATAATCTTTTACTGCTTTGTGTTTATTTTCTGCAAACTTTTACTTCTTTCCATTTGATACGTTTAATCCTTTGTTTTCTACAAAACACGGTGAGATTGACAACCTCATCGCAAGTTGGGGACAAAGTTCTGTGGTTGTGTTGTGCAGGTCTCCACGTTGCTACTAGCACCGGTAGTGCGCGCTGCCAAAGCTCAGCTAGTAACACCTTTGGGGTGTTTCCTTGCTCCTACTGGTTCGATTAAACCTTGGTTTCATAACTGAGGGAAACTTGCTGTTGTGCTCATCATACCTTCCTCTTGGGGTTTCCCAACGAGCTCTACATCAACACCGCCACCAAGCATTTTTCTGGACGCCGTGCATTGAGCCATCAAGCCCCAACTCCAAGAGCCGACATGTGATGGTGCGCTCTATGGCTGCTCCGGAAAATGGGAGAAAAATTATTGAAATGAAAACACGTAGATATGCGCAAGCCGTCACTGTTTGGTGGAGGCTAGAGAGCAATCCCCGATACTCAAGTAACCTCTTGCAAATAATTGGATAACTGAAAAATATTAAAATGCCTTTTATTTTGTTATAGGGTCTTTCTTTACATGCCTCTGCAGTAGAATTTTAAGGTGTAGTAGTTGTACGTGAGTCATGGATTTAAGGAGATGTCGGTCTCTCATAATCATTTACGATTGAATGGTTTATAGTGAGATCTAACATAGTTTAAATGGTTTAGATAAAAATTATGTTTTAGGTGTGTGACCCGTTGCAACGCACGGACACTTTGCTAGTTAAGTATATATATATGAGATAAAGTGGTGGCATGTCCATGATACACAAATAAGTGTAATTCTATGCAGACGCTTATCGTTTCAAATTCAGTTGTCCAACCAGGTGACTCGATGTATGTATGAGGTTATTTCCAATTTTATCAGCTACACGTATACGTCACCTGTACAGCGACATGCTAAAAACAAATACCATAAGCGAAACAGCTGTCCTCCAATCCATACCTCTTGGAGGGATTCAATATCTTTTGGCAGTATAGAAGAGTTCAGTCGCAGAGTCTTGACAAATTCTCGGTCCCGAAGTCAATGGTTGGATATAATTCAATACGTCTCGATACAGTCCAAATACAACATCTGTACTCAAATAAGTGTAATTCTAGCCCTTCCTTCTAAGTCAAAAAAAATTAAATTTTGACCAGTTTTATTGTAAAATATAGCATGACATCAAATAGGCATAATATGAAACTACATTTTAGGACGGTTCCCGTGGACATATTAGTATTTTTATCGTTACATATGCACACACATAAACATAAAACATCCTTAAAAAAATTAACTATTATAATTATACATCATATGTGTAGAAAGCAATATTTTTTTGGTGGACTCCAATGGTCTCTCAAAATCTTACTCTACAAATTTCAACAATCTTTACTCAATTGTTTTTACCTAATTGCCAAATTGGTACAAGACAAATAAAAAATTTCATAACTGATACAACAGTAATCAAAGATCACTAAATTATTCTTCAAATTTTACCATCTAATTTCAATGGTTGCTTATTATTTCCCTGTCAATAGCACGAGTAATGAAATTTAGGTATAAAAAGTGGCTCTGGTGCTGTAAAGTCTCATGTAAACTAAGTTCAATCAGATTGAAAATTGCCAGGTACTACTTTTTTTATTTGAACCTTATGGCTATGAACTAAACATGCTTTAGTTATAAAATACTTTTACAATGAGGAAATAAACCTTTGAGATAGTGGGTAATCAGAGATAATTCTATCTCCAGAAAAAAGAGATAATTCTATCAACTAAAAAGACATAATTTCAGGAAACATTGTATAGAGTATCGATTTGTTTCTGATATAACTGATGAAGGCAGCTTTGTGAGGTGGAGATGATATCCTGATTTTTCTTTTCAGAAGCTAATTCAGTTCATCTTTTTCTTGGGATGGCACTATCATGTTCATTAAAAATTGAAGGTAGCCTCCAGCTGGTGCGTGCTTACAACCATCAGCTACGCAATGCACACATTGCAGCCTCGGAAAATGTCTGATGCTCACGTACAACCATTGTTTTTCTTTGCCAAGCTGATGCCCGCGTACATGGAGACCAAGCGGTGGCGAGGAAATTTGGTGGCCTCGTGCAGCTCCCGCCCACGCCCGTCGTCTGCCCGGCCAGAAGAGCCTCAAGGTCGCGACGGATTCATCACATGTACAGAGATAGAGAGCTTGTCTGGCTGCGTGCGCGACTTGTTGCATGGCCTTGGAGCTGGCAGCCAGGGCGCGGCTGGAAGGAGGAGTTGCAACGAGCGGATTTGGCCAACATACATCGACAACTTAAGTATTCATCTGGCGACGAAGTCCACACAGTTTGTGCCGTCGAGAGAGCGGGGTAGTGGTAGGTGTGTGCAGGGGCATGCGCGCGACGCAGTCAGTGGACCGGAACGCCTCCTTCCTCGCCGAGCAGAGCACGGCCTGCGGAGGGTCGAATCGGCGGGCAAGGTCCTCGGCTCAGGCCTTCAGCTCCCGCCATGGGGCTTCAGATCGCGTGGGATTGGGTGAGCTCGAGGGCGAGGCGTTGTTCCCATCTCAGGTAGAGGAGGAGGCAGATTTTGAGGAGGCCATCAGCGCTGATCTGTAGCAGGGTGGACGCCTCGGGGCTTCCTGCCGGCGGCACGCGTCTCCCGTCGGTGGCCGCCGCTCAGAGGAGGAAGGAGGGAGAGGATCGAGTGGATGGGGTCGGGTCGGATCAAACCCGCGCTGCTATTCTGTGTTCTCCTCCCATCGACAGACGAACGGGTAACTTTTACTTGGCGGTGGCAAAGGGATGTAAAACCTCAGAACAACCAGGGGCACAATCGTCCCAAAAAAGTCGGACGGAAAAATCTAGACAGACTAACCTACCTCAAAGAAAAATTATAGTGTAGATATAGATAGATAAAAAAGCCTAGAAAACTGAAAATAAGCGGACACGTGTCAGACATACGGGAGGGTCTATTAATAGACCTGGTCTCATAGGATTTATTTCCATTGGACGCTCCCCGCCGGCCCTAGCTAGCAGCGACACAGCGAGTGGTCAAAGTACTTAGGGCATCTCCACCGGCAGACCCAAACAGGCCACCCAAACGGTCCGATTTTGTCCGTTTGGGTCGAGCGATGGCACTTTTGAGTCGTAGTCCAGCCTGTCCGGCCAGCCGGGCATAGTAGTACGACCCAAACGAACAAAATCGGACAGGCCAGTCCAAGAAAGAGGAGAGAAGGTCCATTGTGTGACTGCAACTAGACCAGTCTGCTACAAAACCAGACAGGCCAGCGTCCGTGTCTGGCCAGACAGACCCATCCCTGATCAAAATTTGATGCCTGAATGGGTCGGTTAGGCCTGAGTTTGTCCGGATGGGTCGTCCCGCTGGGGCGCCGCATTTGGCTCAGTTGTCCGCGTGGACCGATCAGGACGCGGCTGGACAATTTGGGTCTCGCCCGTGGAGATGCCCTTAGTGACCGAGGAATTGCTGCTGCCGACTTATCCCATCGTCCTGATGCGTGACGACGCGGATCCCGATGCCTGAGTAATGTCGCACGATTAGATCACCTTCCGCATGTTGTGGCCAACGAAACCTCGACCAAGAGGAGGTGATGGTCCTAGCCGAGAACGGCCTCTTCGTGCCACCGGACTACCGCATGTCGCCGTGGAATATCTCTGCCACCGGCTACGTCGTTCCCATATCCGGGAGAAGGGTGTGCTCACCGACTACATCAACTTGTGCCAGACTTCGATGGCGTCAGCGTAGTTGAAAGGACATAGATGCCGCCTAGAGGGGGTGAATAGCCAGTTTAAAACTTTTACGAGATGGGCTTAACAAATGTGGAATAAAGCTAACATTTACTTTGTCAAGCACAAAACCTATATATGTTATGGTTCATCTACGTGCACCAATAACTTATGCTAAGCAATACAAGCAACTATGTGATAGCAAGATAAATAACTTCAAGCACGAAGGCTATCACAAAGTAAAGTGCATAAGGAAGAGCTCGGGTATAGAGATAATCAAGGCACGTCGAGACGACAATGTTTTACCGAGTTCCTCCCTACAAGGGAGTATGTCTTGTTGGAGGGGTATGCGGTACTAAGACCACCAGATCCACAAGAGGCCTCACCTAATTCTCCCGAGAACCCTCCACATGGAAAGCACCCGATCCACTATGGAGCACTTGAGGGCGGTCACCAAACCGTACAAGATTGAGGCAATCTCCACAACTTAATTGGAGGCTCTCAATAATCACCACCAATGCCACTAACTTGGGGAGAGCTCCACAACTTAATTGGAGGCTCCAATAACTCACCACAAAGGCCACTACACCGTCTAGGGTTCCAATAACCCAAGAGAAATAAACTTCTTGATTTCACCAACCAAACCTCCAAGAAGAACTCAAACCGATGAAATAATGCAATGGAAAATACTTCACTCCCAAATTCCACCAAAGTTAAAAAATCTATTACCGGAATAAGAGAGGAAGAACACAAGAGTAAAACCACAAAAGTCTCTAAGATATAGATCACAAGATGTTCCCCTCACTTAGAGAAGAGATGGATTGGTGGAGTTGTAGATCTAGATCTCCTCTCTCTTTTCCCTCAAAAAGATGCAAGAATCATGTGAGGGTGAGGGAGTATGCAAGCTCAGGAGGGGAAACAATGGTGGGGGAAAGTGAGCTCAAGAAATTAGGAATCAATGGGGAAGAAGGGCCCCTTCAATAGGGCCCCTAGAATTCAACCGTTATGTCCAGAAATCGCCCGGGTCATAGTCTCCGATGCACCCAGGCCATGGGGACACAAAGCTGCAACCCCTTGGTGTCCGTCTAGAGACTTTTTGGGTTGGAGACTCCATCCGGGCCGGCGAATACACTTACCGGAGACTTGAGTCTCCCCCCCCCCCCGAAAATTGAAGAAACACTAATAGCAAAGCAACAATAACTTTTGCATCCAAACTCCGATTTCGATGATCTTGGAATCGTTTCGAAGAGGACAACAACCTCTACAATATTATGCAGAGAAACATTATAGTACAACAGGGGAGAAAATACCAAGAATAACGAGGTAAGAAACCTTCTTAGGTAAAGAACCGTCAAAACCTCCAATATCAAAAACGCCATAAGATAGTCATATGAGATATGTTTTTGATGAACTTGAGCTTGACATGGATATTAAAACAAGCTCTAAATCCTCACAAGGATAAGAACCAAATAAGAATTAAGAAAGATGATGCTAAGTATGCAAATGTTTGAAGTCTCTCTGAAAGATACAATCGAGTTACTCACTCGAGGGTAGGGGTGGGAATATTAACCGATGACCAAAATACCGGACCGAAAATATCGAGACCGAACCTGAATAGACCGAAACCGAAATTTTGCTAAATAATTCGCGTCATTTTTTAAGAACCGAAATTAGTGTGAAAATTTCGGTCGTTTGTTTTGATAACCCGAAGACACCGATAAAACCGAAATGGCATGCACATATGTCTACGTATTCCAGCCCAATAACGTACAGTGCAACCCAACATCTCTAGATACCGTGAGGTCGTGACTCTCTTCATTCTCCAGTCCAGTACGCATCCCCATAGTCCAACACCTCGACGGATCTCTCCGCTTATGATTCCCCGTCCATGCCCTGACCCCAGTGCGTCGCCTCTCCCTTTCTCAAGCCAAAGGCGGCGGTGGTGGCCTGAAGCCAACGACCCTCTCCACCCAGGTGAGCGTCCCTAGCGATGCCCTGCAGCCGACGGTCCTCTCCGCCCGATGGGCGCTGTCCTGCGTCGAAACGCCCTTCTTTCCATCCGGCAGGCCTTGGTGGCAATGGTGTGCATCGTGATTTGACTGCATCGATATGGCATCTTCTCTTTTTGTGGTTGGAGATTCTTGTAAGATGTTAATGTTCACGTGATGGTCTTCCTTAATAGGATTTTTTTCTAACCTTACCTTACTTCTTGTGTTGTGCTATCAATGTTTCTTGTGAAATCAATTCCCGACTATGCCTTTTTTCCCTTCCTCAAATCTATCGGTCCGTTCGGTTGTAACCGAGGACCGTACCGAATTCACCATCCACCGAACTCCTCGGTTAGAGTATTTGTAAACAACCAATCGGTCCTTAATTTTGCAGGACCGAATATTTTTTAAACCCGGAGAACCGAACCGATCGGTTCGGTCTAACCGAACGCCCATCCCTACTCGAGAGCCCCTCTTGATACGTCCATTTTGCATCACTATTCTATCATAATTTACTGTTATTCATTGATATATTTCATATTAAGAGATGATACTTATGTTATTTCATCTGTTTTTGCATGGTTGATGACTTTTGGACCGACCGCTGCAGTTAGGATTATGATGGAAAAGGTGTTGTTTGGAGGCAAAATTCGTGAAGATCAAAAAATTCGGGAAAATACATGGAAAATTCTATTTTTCCAGAAGACGAAGATTGCCAGAAGGAGGAGTGGAGATGGGCCATAGGGGGCCCACACCACCCCCTAGCGCAAGCAGCCCTAGGCCGTGCCAGCAGGTGGTGTGGCCACGCTGGCCCACTCCAGGCTCTCCCCTCTAGCGTATATTATCCCCTCAAAACCCTAATACCTGAGGAGAGACCACAGAAAGATTCCGCCGCCTCTGCAGGGCGGAAAACACCGAGAGCAAAAGATCTCTCCGGCAGATAGAATTCTGCCGGGGGAATTCCTTCCCAGAGAGGGGAGATCGTCGCCATCAACATCACCATCAAGCTGGACTTTATCGGGATCATCATCACCATCATCATCTCCACCAGCACCATCATCACCACTTCATACCGCTGTAACAATTGGGTTGAATCTTGCATAGTTCTTAGGGGAAACTTTCCCGGTGTTGATTACTCCTTGTACTTGATGCTATTGAGTGAACCATTGAATTATTGTTTATGTTCAGATTGTTACTTATCATTATATCATCTCTGGTATTGATCCATATGATGTCTTGTGAGTAGTTCGTTTAGTTCTTGAGGACATGGGAGAAGTCATGTTGTTAGTAGTGGAATTGTGTTGAGAAAGATTCAATGGTTTGATATTTAAGTTGTGGTGTATTTCTTCTAGTGGTGTTATGTGAACATCGACTACATGACACTTCACCTTTATGGGCCTATGGGAATGCATTGTGTATTTGGCTACTAATCATAGGGGTAGCCGGAGTGACAGAAACCTGAACCCCTGTTAGGAAACCTTTGCACAAGGGACGTCAGGGCTTAGAGTTTAAAGATATGGTTAGGTTTCTACCTTAATTACTTTTTGTACTTGCGGATGCTTGCAAGGGGTATAATCACAAGTATGTATTAGTCCTAGCAAGGTCGGTACATTAGCACAGGTTCACCCACACAACACTTAGCAAACTAAAGAAGATTAATCAACTATATGAAGCGAAAGCACTTGATGATATTCTCGTGTGTCCTCTAGAAAGTTTGGTCATCTTAAGTAATACAACTGGCTTGTCTTTTGCTAAAGAAAGGATTGGGCCACTTGCTGCATTTATTATTATTGTCTTTTATTTACTCGTACTTTATTTACCCGCATTATCAAAAACCCCTAAAAATCCGTTTGCTAAGTATTTATAGAGAATTCCTGCTCCAAGCCATTCGCCAACACCTTCTGCTCCTCGTTGGGTTCGACACTCTTACTTATCGAAAATATTGCGATACACCCCCTATACCTGTGGATCATCAAGACTATTTTCTGGCATCGTTGCCAGGGAGTGAAGCGCTATTGGAGAGTGGAATTGGTAAAGGAAACTTCTACTGTGAGCATTGTTTACTTCTGTTAGTTGCTTTATTTTCAATATGGATAATTCACTTAGTTTCTTATTTCGTAATGCTACTACCACTTCTAAGGTAGTAGATGAACCACCACCTGCTGAGAATGATACTTTTAAAATACCTACAAGAATTATTGATCGTGTTATGGATAACTATTATGTTGGAGATGGAACTGTCCATCCTGGTGATCATTGATGGCCCAAAATATATTGAGCTCGTTGGGGAACCCCAAGAGGAAGGTATGATGAGCACAACAGCAAGTTTTCCCTCAGTACGAAACCAAGGTTATCAATCCAGTAGGAGCAAGGAAACACCCCAAAGGTGTATATCTAGCTGAACGTTGGCAGGGCGCACTACCGGTGCTAGCAGCAACATGGAGACCTGCACAACACAACCACAGAACTCTGTCCCCAACTTGCGATGAGGTTGTCAATCTCACCGGTTTTGCTGAAAACAAAGGATTAAACATATCGAATGGAAGGAAGTAATAGTTTGCAGAAAGTAAACACAAAGCAGTAAACAGTTTGTAGATTGAATGTAAAAGAAATGACCGGGGTCCATAGTTCACTAGAGGTGGATCTCCTTAAGATAGATAACATGTTGGGTGAACAAATTACAGCGGGGCAATTGACAAACATCGAGAAAGCATACAAGCATATAGTAAGCATCTTGACTCCTTTGAGATTCAATTGGGCATTACAACATTATACATAGACCGCCATTCAACTGCATCTATGACTTATAATCCACCTCCAGGTTATCATCCGAACCCCCTCCAGTATTAAGTTGCAAGCAACAGATTATTGCTTTACGAATTGCATGTAAATTAAACAATACGATTGTTCTATGAACAAAAGATTGTTGTTTTCTTCCTTGGAGTTGCTAGCATCTACTTGGCCAAGATAGCTACTAACAACAGAAAGCATGCAAGATCACAAATAACAAAGACATGATAGAATCAATAATCAATCTAAAGCATCTCAATATGCATCGGATCCCCGCAAACACAACATGTAGGAATTACAAATAGATGATCTTGATCATGAATGGAGCTCACAAGATCTAAACATGAAAGCACAAAGGAGGAGAACCAACCATCTCGCTACTATATGGACCCGTAGTCCAGAGATGAACTACTCACGCATCACACCGGAGGCTTGCATGATGATGAAGAAGGCCTCCAGGGTGAATTTCCCTCTCCGATAGGGTGCCGGGAAGAGATTCAGATCCCTCCCGATCTAGGGATGGAGATGATGGCGGCTACAGACTCTTTCATGGATTTTTGATCGGTTACTTAGGGTTTTGGTATCGGATGCAATATATAGGCGGAAGGAGAGGCCGGGGGGGTGCCTGGGCTGGCCACACCACCCCCTGGCATGGGCCAGGCCTGGCCACACGGCCAGGTGGTGTGGCCGGGCCCCAGCCCTTCTCCGTCTTGTATTCTGGCTCTAGATGTCTTCCGGTAAAATAGCAACTTTGGCTTTTGTCCCGTCCAATTCCAAGAATATTCATTTTCTGACTTCCTGAAATCAAAAACAGCAGAAAACAGGCAGCTGGCACTATGGCTC
This sequence comes from Avena eriantha, assembly GCA_910589775.1. Lineage (NCBI taxonomy): Eukaryota > Viridiplantae > Streptophyta > Magnoliopsida > Poales > Poaceae > Avena > Avena eriantha. The sequence goes on along the minus strand of OU342740.1, from coordinate 322,517,234 downwards.
TTATCAATAGGTTAGTCCAAGAAATCATATGAGAAGTACTCCAAAGTGTGGACAAAACACAAGAAAGTATATAAAATCAAGCATGGAACATCAAAAATTATAGATACATTTGCAATGTATCAACATCCCCAAGCTTAACTCCTGCTCGTCCTCGAGTAGGTAAGTGATAAAAAGAAAGAATAGTTTTTGAGGTGACATGCACCATCATAAACTTGATCAAAGTATTTGTAAAACATTCAAAGCTGGGATCATAGTACTTCAATCATAACATGAAAGACAAAGTTCTAGCAATAGGACAAATAAACTATGATGCAACATGAAAAGGCACAAGCAAAAGATTCATGAATAACAATGCTTTGCAAGACGTTTGTTTGTTTCACATAAAGAAAACATAGCATAATAGTATTCCGCTTGTCCCTCATAGAGTAGAAAATATAAATGCATAAGACACCTTCAAAGTTCATAAGAGTGACTAGATACAAATAGTTTAAAACAAGGAATATCAAGTTATGCATCAATCAACTAGTCTTGGGACAATGCACATAGAACTAAGAATGGCCACTATGCTCTCAAAGTAGGTGCATAAAGTTAGAAGGTGGAGACTCAATATAATGGTGGAAGAAAGGCCTTCATAGAAGGAAGCAGAGATTCAAGTTTCATAAAGAGCTTCCAAAAAATATGGTACTTATAGCTTTCAACTCTCATTGCCCCTATCATAAGCATCTTGAAGGTGATTAAGGTTAAAGTGACACAACTAAGAGGATATGCTTGACAAGTTATAAACCGAATGTCATGCCCTTACTTACGAAGACCGAACCTTATGTTACTCAACTTTAGTCACAAGTAAGCTCTTGTCATTGTAAGTACATATGTATCATAAAGAACCGCCAACGGGGTACCCCTTGCACATGATACAGAAGCTATCCCATAATCAAAATGACACGACAAGCAGACAATGAGCATCTCAGCGATCTTTTTATTTGCTATTTGGATAGGTTTTTATTGAGGATGCTTCATGGAGTGCTCATTATGGTGATGATGCAAGTTTCCACCTTGATTAGACATTGATTAAGCTAGCGGCCCATGCGTTTCTCTAACACACATAAAAACTCCATGATCTTACAAGTTCCACTTTTATTTCACACCGCCGAGATCCATAAGTAAAAGAACATGATATCAACGGGGTACAAAGTACATGTGCAATGTTGAAAGCGTTCCCCATGATACATGGTTCTACTAACTTCAACTTATAAAGCGCAAGCATATACACAACAAAGAAGGACCCAAAGGTTCAGGTTTATTAAATGCAAGAAGTAAAGTGTGCCATCAAGTTCGTGAGAGCTTTAACCACTAGTTTTCTCATAACAAGTTTAATTTGGAAGGTAAACAAAAACATGAATATACCTGGAATAGCATATGCTAATAGGTAGGTATGGTGGACTCTTTGGAATAACTTGGTTTAGTGAGTTGGCTGCATGAGTGGACTCATACTTGGTTGTGGAGGCTAGCAAAAGACTGGGAGCGACAAACTAAGAGAGCAATAATGGCCATAATCATGCAGAGCGACAAAACATCATTGATCAAAGCATAAAGTGATACTACAAGTTGAAAACTAAAGGATCATAAAGGCTATGGTGACTTGAGATAGTCATAACATGGTGTGAGCATACACCAAGTCAACCCAAATAAAGAATCAAATGAGAATACCACTATACTATGCTTTAATATGTTAAAACAACGCATGATTTATCCAAGACACATTAAGCAATCTCAATTGTTTATAACAAGTCATGCTACAGCAAAGAATACTAAGCATAAAGCCAAAACAATATCAAGCATGGCATGACAAAGCATATGCCACAGTAAAAAACAAGCTCTCTTTACCACTTAAGCACGAACTTTCCTACTCTTTTCCAAACCAAACCAAAGTATTTGAAAACCAATGTATGAAAGAGGGGGTCCAACCAATTTATTCAGCAAACTAAGCAAACCAAGCAAATGAAAAACCAAAACAAAAACGAAAAAGAAGACGCTCCAAGAACAACACAACTGTGCATGAAACAATAAAAATGAAGCGTTTGGAAGAAACCTGGGATTTTTATTGATGAAGAGGGGGATGTCTTGGGCATCCCCAAGCTTTGACGCTTGTACTTCCTGGATATTTCTTGGTGTGACACGCATGGTTTCCCCAAGCTTAAGCTTTATTCCATTCTTCATCTCATTACTCATTCCTTCCATACACCTGAATTTTTTTCCTTCATACAAAACTTCACACAATCTTTATTAGCAACATTAGTGCACTCAAGATAATAGGTCTTTAAGGTTCAGTTATAACACCAATAAAACTTCCATTAAAACACTAGCTACTGTAGAACTTCCCTCAAAAAGCTCAATTCCCCAAAAGAACTCTAAAAGGAACTAACAAGAAGCAAATGCAGAAAATGGCAGAAATATGTCAAAACAGACCAGCAGGTAAAGACGAATTTTTTCGAAGACCTTCTGTTGCTCAAATCAAAAAGTGTTGAACTAACGAAAGTTAGATAACAACCTGGGGCAGAAGCAAAAAAATTCAAGCCTCAAAAGGACGTATAGAGATTTTACACGAGTTTTTATGGTGAAGCACAGAAATCTGTTTCGGGACAGCAACTTTCCCAATCATTACTTCTCTCTCATTAGAGTTTACTCTTGGCACAAAATGCAAATAAAAAAGAATAAGGAGCGGTTAATAACTTCCAAGACTCATATAAAACTTTTGGGTTATCTCCCAATAAGTACTTTTCTTTAACGCCTTTAAGTTAGGCATAAGAAGCAAGAAAAAGAATCAAGTGTTCTCGAATGAAGAAGCATTAAGAGCAAATTCTGTTTTCATATGAGAGGCAAAATAAATATTCTCTCTCTTCTTAGGGAAATGTTATATACCTTTCTTGAGTGGGAGTTGATATTTAATGGTGCCTTCTTTTATATCAATAATGGCACCAACAGTTCTAAGAAAAGGTCTTCCCAAAGTAATAGGACAAGAAGCATTGTATTCAACATCCAAAACATAGAAATCAACGGGGACATAGGCATTGTTAACCATAATAAGAACATCATTAATACTCCCTATGAGTTTATTTTTAGCATTATCATCAAGTGGGACATTCAAATAACAATCTTCAAGTGGAGGCAAATCAAGCATATCATAAATCCTTCTAGGCATAATAGAAACACTACTATCAAGATCACATAAAGCTTTGAAATCAAAATCATTCACTTTCATATTAATGATGGGTTCCCAACCATCTTCTTGTTTTATAGGAATAGAAGCTTTATGTTTCATCTTTTTTCTTTAATCTTTATGAGAGCATCAGCAATGTGTTTTGTAAAGGCCATGTTCATAGCACTAGCATTAGGACTTTTAGCAAGCTTTTGTAGGAACTTAATAACTTCAGAGATATTGCAACCATCAAGATCAAAATAAAAATTATCATCTAGAGTGGTAGAACTATTACTAGCCTTAACACTAGTGGTAGTGATAGTAGAAACACTAATGTTTCTAGCAATTTCATCTTCTCTTTCCCACTTAGCATGTAATTCAGCTAATAGTCTAATATTTTCATCAATTCTTACTTGTATGGCATTATTAGCTGCAAAGGGATTATCATTAGTTTTAGGTTTAGCAGCCATTTTATTAATCAATGAAGATTGAGCTTCAGCCAAAGATGCTATATTTCTTTCAGCATTAGAAAGTTTTTCCTCAATAGTTTTATTGAAAGCAGTTTGTTTACTAATAAAGTCTTTAAGCATAAATTCAAGTTCAGAGGGAGCACTCATATTGTTGTTGTAGGAGTTTCCATAAGCATTACCATTGTTGGGAGGATATGGCTTATAATTGTTGTTACCAAAATTATTCCTATAAGCATTATTGCCAAAATTATTATTTCTTACGAAGTTCACATCAACTTGCTCTTCTTGAGCAACCAAAGAGCCTAAGGAACATTATTTGGATCAATATGGGCTTTCCCATTCACAAGCCTGGACATAATAATATCAATTTTTTCACTCAAGGAGGAGGTTTCCTCAACATAATTTATCTTCTTACCGGGTGGAGCTCTCTCAGTATGCCATTCAGAGTAATTAACCATCATATTATCCACAAGCTTTGTTGCAGCACCTAAAGTAATGGTCATAAAGGTACCTCCAGCAGCAGAATCCAATAGGTTCCTTGAAGAATAGTTCAATCTTACATTAAAAGTTTGGATGATCATCCAAACAGTCAGTCCATGAGTGGGACAATTCTTTACCAAAGATTTCATTCTTTCCCAAGCTTGAGCAACATGTTCATTATCAGATTGTTTAAACTTCATTATTTCACTTCTCATAGATATAATATTAGCAGGAGGATAGTATTTTCCAATGAAAGCATCTTTGCATTTAGTCCAAGAATCATTACTATTCCTAGTTAAGGAATTCAACCATTCTTTAGCTTTTCCTCTCAAAGAGAAAGGAAACAATTTAAGCTTAATAATATCACCATCTATATCCCTATGCTTTTGCATCTCACAAAGTTCAACAAAGTTATTTAGATGGGAAGCAGAATCTTCATTACCAATACCATAAAATTGTTCTCTCATAACAAGATTAAGTAAAGTAGGTTTTATCTCAAAGAAAGTAGCTTCAGGGACAGGTGGAGCAATAGGTGTGCTCATAAAATCATTGTTGTTGGTGCTAGTGAAGCCACAGAACTTAGTGTTTTCAAGAGTAGTCATTTTTGTGTGTTTTTGATAAAGAAAGCAAACTAGTAAAACTATTTTTTTTGTGTGTTTTTGATAAAGAAACAAGCAAACAAAACAAAAAGAAACTAAGCAAAACAAAAATAACAAAGTAAAGAGATTGGTTATGAGGGACTCCCCTTGTGAAGATGTCCTTGAATCCCCGGCAACGGCGCCAAAAAATATGCTTGATGGCCCAAAATATATCGAGCTCGTTGGGGAACCCCAAGAGGAATGTATGATGAGCACAGCAGCAAGTTTTCCCTCAGTACGAAACCAAGGTTATCAATCCAGTAGGAGCAAGGAAACACCCTAAAGGTGTAGCTAGCTGAACATTGGCAGGGCGCACTACCGGTGCCAGCAGCAACATGGAGACCTGCACAACACAACCACAGAACTCTGTCCCCAACTTGCGATGAAGTTGTGAATCTCATCGGTTTTGCTGAAAACAAAGGATTAAACGTATCGAATGGAAGGAAGTAATAGTTTGCTGAAAGTAAACACAAAGAAGTAAATAGTCTGTAGGTTAAATGTAAAAGAAAGGACCGGGGTCCATAGTTCACTAGAGGTGGCTCTCCTTAATATAGATAACATGCTGGGTGAACAAATTACAACGGGGCAATTGACAAACATCGATAAAGCATACAAGCATATACTAATCATCTTGACTCCTTTGAGATTCGATTGGGAATTACAATATTATACATAGACCACCATCCAACTGCATATGTGACTAATAATCCACCTTCAGGTTTCAAAACCCCACCAGTATTAAGTTGCAAGCAACAGATTATTGCTTTACGAATTGCGTGTAAAGTAAACAATATGATTGTTCTACGAACGAAGGATTGTTGTTTTCTCCCTAGTAGCAACATCACATCTAGTACCTTAGAGATTTCTGTCACTTCCCCAGATTACCAGAGGTATGAACCCACTATCGAGCATAAATACTAACTCTTGGAGTTGCTAGCATCTACTTGGCCAAGATAGCTACTAACAACGGAAAGCATGCAAGATCACAAATAACAAAGACATGATAGAATCAATAATTAATCTGAAATAGCATCTCAATATCCATCGGATCCACGCAAACACAACATCTAGGAATTACAAATAGATGATCTTGATCATGAACGGAGCTCACAAGATCTAAACATGAAAGCACAAAGGAGGAGAACCAACCATCTAGCTACTACATGGACCCATAGTCCAGAGATGAACTACTCACGCATCACACCAGATGCTTGCATGATGATGAAGAAGGCCTCGAGGGTGAATTCCCCTCTCCGGCAAGGTGTCGGGAAGAGCTTTAGATCCCTCCCGATCTAGGGATGGAGATGACGGCGGCTACAAACTCTTTCGTGGATTTTTGATCGGGTACTTAGGGTTTTGGTATCGGAGGCAATATATAGGCGGAAGGAGAGGCCGAGGGGGTGCCTGGGCTGGCCACACCACCCCCTAGCGCGGGCCAGGCCTGGCCACGCGGCCAGGTGGTGTGGCCGGGCCCCAACCCTTCTCCGTCTCGTATTCTGGCTCCAGATGTCTTCCGGTAAAATAGCAACTTTGGCTTTTTTCCCGTCCAATTCCGAGAATATTCATTTTCTAACTTCCTAGAACCAAAAACAGCAGAAAACAGGCAGCTGGCACTGTGGCTCTTGTCAATAGGTTAGTCCAAGAAATCGTATGAAAAGTACTCCAAAGTGTGGACAAAACACAAGAAAGTAGATAAAACCAAGAATGGAACATCAAAAATTATAGATACATTTGCAATGTATCAATCATTTGCTCTTTATACACGAATTATGCGGGTTGTTTAAGTGTGCATGTATTACAATAGATCACGTCAAGAAGAAGTTATTCTCATTATCACTAAAAGGAAGAGCTGGGGAATGGTATAAGCTGCTGAAGAATGGTCAAGCTCTTGAATGGGAGGAAGTAGTACCTCTCTTTTATTCTAAATTTTATCTTCCTAGTGAGATTCATAAAGATCGGAATCAAATATACAACTTTTGGCCTCTTGATGGAGAGAGTACATCTCAAGATTGGGGGATATTGATGTTACTAATGCTCAAATGTCCTATTCATGAGCTCCCTCACAATATTATTATCAATAACTTTTATGCAAGACTTTCTCTTCATGATAAGGATCTATTGGATGCTTCTTGTGTTGGATCATTTACACGCATGGAATAAGAAGCTAAATGGGATCTTCTAGACCGTATCCAAGACAACGTTGAAGCATGGGAGAATGACAAAGGAAGGAAGTCAGGTATAAATTATGATTATGAATGCATTGAATCTTTTATGGGAACTGATGACTTTCAAAATATTTAAAATGCTTATGGTCTAGACTCTCAAGCTATTGCAACTTATTTTAAGCCTTTTTCTTCCTATATTGAAGTTCCTAAAAAGAAGTGGAATAAGTATCATGAACCATATAAAGATGTTGCTAAGTGTGTTCCTGCAAGAAATACTGAAGTTTATACTGCTAATCATGTTTTACCTGAACCTTACATTGAGAAAATGCCTTTCCCAATTAAGATAAAGGAACATTCTATGATAGCTAGTATGGTTAATGAAAGTACAAATAAAGCTGGTGAACCTGATAAACAAATGGATGATGAACCTATAATAGCAAATGTGAAAGACCTTATCACTAAATATGTAGAAGAGGGACACACTATCCTTTGTAAGGATACTTCTAATATTGTTTCACAAAGTAGTGTTATGAGAGCTAGTGTCCCTGTGTTTTCTGTTAGGGTAAGTGATCATTACTACAACGGTTCTTGTGATAGTTATATCATTAAATTTATGCATGATACTGAAGATTATTATGAGAGAGGAAAGATTGTTCTAATGCATCTCAATAATATTATGTTTCCTTATTTTATGCTTAAAGTCTTTATGTTGCACCTGTTTTGCCTTCCTATGCTAGCAGTCCCTGGTTTCAACAACTTGTTTGCTTACAAAATTCCCTGGCATAGGAAGTGGGTTAGACTTAAACATGTATATTTTTTCTTCTTAATGCTCTCTTTCACTTTAATTCATATTCTTATGTGAGCATCATGGAAATTATCATGCCCATCTTAATGGCTATAAAGAAAGAGCTTTTTGGGAGACAACCCAATATATTTCTTTTGCTTTCAGTTTTTGTTTATTTGAGTCTTGGAAGTTATTGTTTCGACAATAACCTCTCCTTATCCTTTTTGTTTGGTTTTTGTGTCAAGATCAACCTCTAATGAGAGAGAAGTAAGATTTGGGGAAGTTGTTGTCCCGAAACAGATTTTTGTGCTTCCCCGTAAAAATTCGTGAGAGATCTCTGTACGTCGGATTGAGCTGTAATTTTTTGTGCTTCTGCCCCAGGTTATTATTTAACTTTCGTTAGTTTTGCACTTTTGATTTGAGCAATAGAAGATTTTCGAAAAAATTGATCTTTACCTGCTGGTCTATTTTGACAGATTTTGCCACTCTTGCATTTGCTTCTTAAATCGATTTCCTTTTTGAATTCTTTTTGGGTTTTCGGAAGGGGTTGCTACAGTAGCTTATGTTTTGATGGATTTCAGTTGAATTTGAACCTAAAAGGTTTATTACCTCGCTTATACTAATGTTGCTAATAAGAATTGTGTGAAGTTTTGTGTGAAAGAAATTTCCAGGTTATCGGAGAAAATGGTGTAATAAGAAAGTGAAAGGTTTCATGGCTCGAGCAATATGAGTATAAAGATGAAGATATTGATGTTATTCAAGCAGTGACTCCGGAAGAATCTACTAAAGACCAAATTCAGAGATCTGCAGAGTCTGTTTTTGATTAGATAACAGAACTGGTAAGAAAAGTTCCATGAAAATTCTGTCAAGTCATATTTTTGCAGCTTTTATCCAACATGGTAAGCAACAAAGCGAAAGAGGGACGGAAACGGAGCCAGGGTGGCTCACACCACCCCCTAGCGCGGGTCCCCCTGGCCGCGCCAGCAGGTGGTGTGGCCACCTCGGACTCCGTCTCCGACCCGTTTTCTCCCAGTACCTTCCTTTTGTTGTTAAACTTCGTAATATATAATCCCCCAGATCCCCCGAGGTTCGTATATCATTTTCTCGTCGTGTTTTCGTTTCGATCTGTTTCTGCCAGGAACTATTCTTAAAAGTTTAGAAGCACAATGGTCTCCACCAATGATAAGGGCAAGGAGCCTATGGAGGAAGATCTCCAAGACCCCGGGCAGGAGAAGGAGATCAAGAGTAAAGATGAAGAGGAGGCAAAGAAAAGCCAGCATCGACACACCGACACTACCATTGCAAGCATTGTAGTGTTGGCAAACCTTGCCAAGATCAAAAGGACTGCACGGATGTCAACTGGAGGGAAGCCTCCGCGTCACTGTTTGGCTCCACGGTCACCTCCTCCATGCACCAAGAATCCCTTCCATACCCTTATCCATGAGCATCAATTCCAAAATATGCCCAAGGAGAAACTACCCTCCAACTGGGATATGCCTCGTTCTAACCATGTAGGAAAAAAGACTTCAAGGAGGAAGAGTGGGGAAAGAATCGCAAGAGCTAGAATTCGCAACCCGACATGATCATGAGCCGCATTGAGCAAAACTCGGAGTTGATTCGTACTCTCACCATCGAGATTGAGGATTTGGGGAAATTAATCAAAAATCTCATCGAGAGAATACCACCACCACCGAAGGAGTAATTCGTCATCAGGTTTTGGCATCCCCTTGGTTTGTTCCAAGCTTGGGGGAGTGCCGCGGTATCACATTAGTATCTTCTAATTTTTTACCTTTCTAGTAGAGTCATATCATGAATAGACAAGTTATCATGTAGGATGGTTTGCATTATGGAAGTGTCCCCCCTCTTGTTAGATATCTATGTATCCCTTGGAGTGAGTTGCCATTATGGAATATTAATGAGAAGTTCTATCATTTACTCTTTTGCATATCTTATATTAGTTTTCAATTTATGATTATATGATTGATCTTGTTGTTAGTATTGGTATCACTTTGGGATCATTGAGTTAATTTAGTTGGTTTTGGCAAACCTGGCTCGGTCAGTAGCAACACTATTTTGAGAATTTAATGAAAAAGATAAAAGTACTCTTGAGAAATATAATTTCATCATCTTTCTTTCTTGATTTGCTCATAAGCTTAGTATTCTCTAGTTAAGATCTTTTGTGCTTCCAAGGAAGATTGCATGTTTGTTTTTATCACTTGTATGTTTGTTTGTTTCCTTCAACTCTTATGCTTGCTACCAGCCTTGCTAGCCAAAAACCTATACCGAGAGGGAATGTTTCTCGTGCATCCAATCTTTAAACCAAAACCTATGCCATTTGTGTCCACCATACCTACCTACTAGCACTATTGCTATTCCAAGTAAATTCATGTTTTTATCTACCTTCCGAATTAAAATTGTTATGTGAAAATTAGTGATTAAAGCTCTCACGAACTTGATGGCACGCTTTACTTTCTTGCACTTAATAAACTTGAACAATTGTTCCCCTCTATGTTGCATATATGCTTGCGCTTTGTAAGTTGTGAATTAGCAGAACCATGTTGTCATGGGGAATGCTTTCAACATTGCACTTGTACATTGTACCTAGTTGATATCATGCTCTTTTGTTTATGGATGTCGTCGGTGTGAAATGAAAGGGGAGCTTGTAAGTCCATGGAGTTATGTATGTGTGTTAGAGAAATGCCTAGGCCGCTGGTCTAATCCATGCCTTTACCATGGTGGAAACCTGCAGCGTAACCATAATGAGCAATCTATGAAGCATTCTTCTTATAAAAAAGATATAGAGATTGAGAAAAAAAGAAAAAAAAAGAGATGAGAAAAGAGGAAAGAGAGAAAAAAGCACCATTTTCCCATGGTAAATAAGAAGATTGCTGAGATGATCATTGTCTACTTGCCTTGTCATTTTGATATAGGGATTCTTCCGTATCATCGGGCTAGGGGTACCCTGTTGGCGGTTCTCTATGATACACATATACTTACTATGACAAGAACTTACCGATCACTAAACTTGAGTAGCATGAGGAGCGGCCCTCATATTCAAGGGACATGAGATTTTCAACTTACAACTTGTCAAGCATATCCTCATATTTGATCACTTTAACCTTAATCACCTAAAGATGCCTATGATAGGGGTAATGAGAGTTGAAAGCTAGTAAGTACCATAATTTTTGGAAGCTCTTTATGAAACTTGAAATCCCTGCTTCCCTCTGCGAAGGGCCTTTCTTTTACTTTTTAGTCGAGTCAGTAAACCTATTCCCTTCTATCTCAAGCAAGTATTTTGATTTGTTGTGTTTCATTCATTCATTCATATGATGATTTATTCAATCATCTTTCTTATGTTCCTTGTTTTGCACATTGCTCTTATCTTAGTGTTTACTACTTTGAAAGCTATCATTGAAAACCAGTTATGTGTGAACTCCAGCAAATTGTCAACTATTCTTTTGACCAAGAGCTAAGTTTGCCATTACCAATTATGATTTACTTTATGCATCTTTATTGTGTTTCCTTTACTTATTGCAAGTTAGGTTATATAATAGTGAGTTGTCTTCTATTATGATTTATGTATTGATGAATGTGATGCTTCTTGTCCGTATTCTTTTATCGACTCTTCACTCCATAAACCTGAGGTCATGTTTATTGAGCTCAGTTTTCGCTTGGGGACAAGCGAAGTCTAAGCTTGGGGGGAGTTGATACGTCCATTTTGCATCACTATTCTATATCATAATTTACTATTATTGATTGATATATTTCTTATTAAGAGATGATACTTATGTTATTTCATCTATTTTTGCATGGTTGATGACTTTTGGAGCATGGACCACTGCAGTCAAGATTCTGATGGAAAAGCTGCTGTTTGGAGGCAAAATTTGTGAAGATCAGAAAATTTAGGAAAATACATGGAAAATTCTATTTTTCCAGAAGACGAAGATTGCCAGAAGGAGGAGCGGAGATGGGGCACAGGGGCCCACACCACCCCCTGGCGCGGGCAGCCCTAGGTCGCGCCAGCAGGTGGTGTGGCCACCCTGGCCCACTCCAGGCTCTCCCCTCTAGCGTATATTATCCCCTCGAAACCCTAATACCTGGGGAGCGACCATAGAAAGATTCCGCCGCCTCTACGGGGCGGAAAACACTGAGAGAGAAAGATCTCTCCGGCAGATAGAATTTTGTCGGGGGAATTCCTTCCTAGAGAGGGGAGATCGTCGCCATCAACACACCATCAAGCTAGACTTCATCGGGATCATCATCACCACCATCACCATCATCATCTCCACTAGAACCATCATCACCACTTCATACCGCTGTAACAATTGGGTTGAATCTTGCATAGTTCTTAGGGGAAACTTTCCCGGTGTTGATTACTCCTTGTAGTTGATGCTATTGAGTGAACCATTGAATTATTGTTTATGTTTAGATTGTTACTTATCATTATATCATCTCTGATCTTGATCCATATGATGTCTTGTGAGTATTTCATTTAGTTCTTGAGGACATGGGAGAAGTCATGTTGTTAGTAGTGGAATTGTGTTGAGAAAGATTCAATGGTTTGATATTTAAGTTATGGTGTATTTCTTATAGTGGTGTCATGTGAACGTCGACTACATGACACTTCACCTTTATGGGCCTAGGGGAATTCATTGTGTATTTGGCTATTAATCGTAGGGGTTGCCGGAGTGATAGAAACTTGAACCCCCGTTAGGAAACCTTTGCACAAGGGACGTCAGGGTCTTAGAGTTTAAAGCTGTGGTTAGGTTTCTACCTTAATTACTTTCTTGTACTTGCGGATGCTTGCAAGGGGCATAATCACAAGTATGTATTAGTCATAGGAAGGTCGGTACATTAGCACAGGTTCACCCACACACCACTTAGCAAACTAAAGAAGATTAATCAACTATATGAAGCGAAAGCACTTGACGATATTCCCGTGTATCCTCGAGAACGTTTGGTCATCTTAAGTAATACAACCGGCTTGTCCTTTGCTAAAGAAAGGATTGGGCCACTTGCTGCATTTATTATTATTGTCTTTTATTTACTCTTATTTACCTGCATTATCAAAAACCCCTAAAAATCCATTTGCTAAGTATTTACAGAGAATTCCTGCTCCAAGCCATTCGCCAACACCTTCTGCTGCTTGTTGGGTTCGACACTCTTACTTATCGAAAATACTGCGATACACCCCCTATACTTGTGGGTCATCAGATACAATCGAGTTACTCACTCGAGAGCCCCTCTTGATAGTACCACTATCTATCCTAAACCCGGTCTCCCAACTAACAACATGAGATCGGAAAAATAGAAAACCTATCAGTATCATACCTTTTCCTTGAGCATTCCACTTGAGCTGGATTTAGATGGTCTTATCTTCCTCAAGATGGAACACCTTTCTTGATTGCTCGCTCTCGCACTCGCTTGATGAAGACTTGCGACTTGTTGCCCCATACATCAAGGGGAAACCACTTCTTTGAACTTATATTCATCAAAACATGATCACTGAGGATGGAAAGCTTCAAGCATGTGATCTCCTAGAGATGGCGCATCTTGAGTTTGCACTTCATTTCTTCTAACTCCATTAGGATGATGTCTTGAAGATACATGAGGAACTCCATCTTCTTCTTCAAAACACTCTTGATCTTATTTTTTATTCTTCTTGTTCTCCTTCTTATTCTTCAACATGATTCCAATAGGCCCAAATCCCTTGGGCATTGCTTCTTCTTCTTCATTTCTTCTACCTTAAAGCCAACACATGGACCAAGCAATGCCAATGGACAATTCCTACATGCAGTGGTGTAGCCATGAATTGTTGGCTCCCCGAGCCAAAAACTAAGGGTTCAAAATTACCCAAAAATTACCCTAGGTTTAAGGCATAAGAGGCTAGAATCTCAGTACCATAACAAATACGAATTTAAACACAATATTCCATGGTGTTTTCAACTCATAATGTAAGATATAACAAAAGATTATATAAAACACAAGATGGTACCAAATCAAAGAACTGGTTGTCCTAAGCCTCCCATGACTACATCCAGAACTGCATCTTCAATAGTCGAAGAACCTAAACCTTCAAATACAAATTTGACATGCCGATTAGTATATACACAACAAGTGAAATAGTTAATACTGGATGCAAAATATGAAAACTTACTTCTAGGACTAGGTAAAATGCCTTTGCGATTGCGATAACCTTGATATTGCTCTATGATCTTTGACTCTTCAATACTTACAAATACATCTCACTCAATGTAATAGACCATTCTATGATTCATCCAATCATCACCCATACTGTTCCTCAACCCAGTTTTGATAATGCTCATTGCTGAAAAGGCTCTTTCCACTGTCGCAGTTGCAACCAGTAAAATCAATGCTAACTCAATAAGGCGGTAAACCAAGGGGAAAGTTGTATGCATATCTACTAGAACCATATTCATGGCAAAATTCTCAAGATCATTACAATTCATCAAATGTGGATCAATTCTTGCTTCCTGGATGAATGAGTCTAGTTGGTTTCTAAGAACAAAAGTAACTTCATATGTAGACAAGTCGGCAACATACATATTAGCAAGATCAACTAGCTTGTCTTCATTATAATTGGCAAATGAATTCCTGGGATCAAGACAAGCTATGCATCTAAACAACTGAGTAGATATTTCAGCAAAACGGTTGTTTAACTCAACAATAATTTGATCATGGAGCACATTGAATATTTCATTTCTGAAATAATGATAATAAGTTACCAATTGACCACCCCAAGTCCTTGAATGACCATTAGAAGTTCTTGTATCTTCCATGTTTGGCACTATAATATTGTATTTGACACAAAAGTCAGTTACCTCTTTAAGGAGATCATCCCAACCATCCTACCTTATCTCTCAAATTTTCTCCAATGTGGTTTTAATCAATCACATGGAACACACAATGTTCTAATTTTCTTTTGCAAGCAATATGATGGATCGTTAGTCTTGCCCAATAATCTAATCATAAGATGCAATATGAGAACAATTCAAATGTCTCCATGTGCTTTATCAATCCGCCAGCTGTGGTTCTTTGTGCAACATTATATGCGTCACTGAATAGATTTTCTAATACCTTCAAAACTGGTTTCCACATTGAAAGAAGTCGGCATAAGGTTCTATGATGTGATCCCCACCGTGTATCACTAGATCTTGCAAGGTTAGTTAATTGATTTTTCCCCTTCCCACTAGGAAGTTCCCCCTCCTCCAACTTGCACATAGTTTCATCATGCTGCTCTTGGGCCAATTGATCGTGTCTTTTACATGAAGCATTAACAATGTTGAAAACCATTCTACTGTATTCAAAAAAATCTCTTACTGGTGAACAACACTTCGCAACAGCAACAATAACTAATTGCAACTGATGTGCAAAGCAGTGTATGTAATGAGCATAAAGATTTTCCTCCAAGATCAATCTTTGCAGCCCACGAAATTCCCCTCTCATGTTTGAAGCCCCATCATAACTCTGCCCTCTCAAATTAGACATAGATAAGCCATAAGTAGCAAATGTACCATCCAAAGCTGCCTTGAGTGAAGCTGATCTAGTATCAGGAACATGCTCAATTGCAATAAATCCCTCAATCACCTTCCCTCCTTTGTTGACATACCTGCATGAGAGAAAGGAGAATAATTAATATGTAATAACTTTGAGGAATATAAGTACAACACAAACAGACAATATGAGCCAAGGAACCTACCTCAAACACATATCCATTTGCTCCTTGATAGATGCATCTCTAGACTCATCAACAAGCAAAAAAAAATACTATCTCCAATATCCTCAATAATGGCTTTGGTGGTCTCTTCTGCACAAGCCTTGCTCAAGTCCAATAGTATCTCGGGTGAAGTCAACTTATGGTTCTCCCCGGCATCCCCAATCAATGTTGCTGCTTTTGGATCTTTCTTTGTGTACCATTCCAACATCTCCTTAAAATTACCCTTATTCTTTGAGCTACTACACTCATCATGTCCACAAAAAGCATGACGTTGTGGAAGCAAAAAATTGACAACACCCAATATAATCAAGAGACGAGCTTTGTATTTCTCATGGTCACTATTAGTACCCCGATCAATCACATGTGGCAGATTTTGCCTCTGATTTTTGAAAGCCATATAATGTTGTCCAGCTTTATTATGAGCACTGTCGTGTTTACCAACATGGCGATTAAGAATACTAGGGACATCCTTCCATGTTTTAAACCCATTCTTGGTGAATGCTTCAATACCATAGTTTTCAGCTCTTGGTTGCTTAAATAGAAAACAATAAAAGCAAAATGCAACATTTTTAGCAGCACTATACTCCAACCAACCACGATGATAATTGTACCAATAATCATGAAAGCTTTGGTAGCCATTTCCTACCCATTTCCGTTCATATGTATGATTAGTTGGTTGGCATGGACCTCTACTAATGTACTCCCTTCTAGCAATATCTCTAATATCTGGATCCGAATTCTCAATTGGTTTTCTCAAACCCGGATCTGATTCAATATCACCAGGCCTAAGTTCAGTTGTAACATGGGGAATATTATCACTTGCTCGAGTTGAAGGATCCAATTATGTGGATCTAGTGATTTGTACTTGAAAAAAGTTATCAATTGTATTTCTTTTGTTCATCTTGTCTTCCTATAAAATATAAATCGAACCAAAATTTACTAAAATGTCTCACAGTATAGGGCAGATCAGCTAAAGGCTAAAGTGGAAATCTATACAATATAAATGAAAGAGGAAATCAAGATTTGTAAATGAAAGAGAAAATATACTACAGGAAACAAAGGGGGAAAGGGGAATACCTAGCTGACTAGCTCTGCTGGCCGCCACGGCCACGATGCCGAGAGGCGGCGCCACGAGGAGCGAGGTGAGAGGAGGACGGAACTGGGAGGTGAGCGGAGACGAGAGCCGCACAACGGGCGACGCCATGGCAGACGGTGCTGGACGAGCCTAACTGGGGGCGACGCTTGAGGCGGCGGGGTCTATGTCCGTCGTTCGCTTCGCTTCCGTGATTTCATCCCATTGTGCCATGGCTCTCTTTGCTTGCTCGTGCGTCCTGGCTCCTGGGTCATGGAGTGGATCGATCATCGATTGGCAAGCCTAACTGGGTTGGGCTGGGTTGTGCCCCAGGCCAGACTGTAATATAGAGGCCAGCAGTTTTTCCACACTCCAGGTCATGGCCCGTGTTGCCTGGGGCCTAGCTCCGCCTTTGGTGTAAATAAATGAATACATTAGTCCATAGAGATTGTCATTAATTACCAAAACCACACATGGGGCATACATGCCCTTTCGTAGTAGGTGGATCGAGGCTAGGCATTGGGTGACCCGACGCTCTAGCTCCCGGTCTTCCAGTAAGATAGGGAGGCAGAGCTCGTCCGCTTCTTCGGTCCCTACATTAGCCATTTCAACCGTGTAGGGTGATACATTGCAAACATATCCATAATTTTTGATGTTCCATGCTTGGTTTTATCTACTTTCTTGTGTTTTGTCCATACTTTGGAATACTTTTCATATGCTTTCTTTGACTAACCTATTAACAAGAGCCACAGTGCCAGCTACCTGTTTTCTGCTGTTTTTGGTTCCTGGAAAGTCAGAAAATGAATATTCTCGGAATTGGACGGGACAAAAGCCAAAGTCAGTTTTTCACCGAGGGACACCTGGAGCCAGAATATGAGACGGAGAGGGGCTGGGGCCCGGACACACGACCTGGTCGCGCGGCCAGGCCTGGCCCGTGCCAAGGGGTGGTCTGGCCACCCCAGGCACCCCCTCGGCCTCTCCTTTCGCCTAGATATTGCCTCTGATACGAAAACCCTAAGTACCTGATCAAAATTCCACGAAAGAGTCTGTAGCCGCCGTCATCTTCATCCCTAGATCGGGAGGGATCTAAAGCTCTTCCCGGCACCCTGCCAGAGAGGGGAATTCATCCTGGAGGCCTTCTTCATCATCATGCCAGTCTCCGGTGTGATGCGTGAGTAGTTCATCTCTGGACTACGGGTCCATGTAGTAGCTACATGGCTGGTTCTCCTCCTTTGTGCTTTCATGTCTAGATATTGTGAGCTCCGTTCATGATCAAGATCATCTATTTGTAATTCCTACATGTTGTGTTTGCGGGGATCCGATGGATATTAAGATGCTATTTCAGATTGATTATTGATTCTATCATGTCTTTGTTATTTGTGATCTTGCATGCTTTTTCGTTGTTAGTAGCTATCTTAGCCAAGTAGATGCTAGCAACTCCAAAAGTTAGTATTTATGCTCGATAGTGGGTTCATGCCTCTGGTAATTTGGGGAAGCGACATAAATCTCTAAGGTACTAGATGTGCTGTTGCTACTAGGGAGAAAACAACAATCCTTTGTTCATACAACAATCGTATTGTTTACTTTACACACAATTTGTAATGCAATTATCCGTTGCTTGCAACTTAATACTGTAGGGGGTTCGGATGATAACCTGAAGGTGGATTATTAGTCATAGATGTAGTTGGATGGAAGTCTATGTATAATGTTGTAATGCCCAATCGAATCTCAAAGGAGTCAAGATGATTAGTATATGCTTGTATGCTTTCTCGATGTTTGTCAATTGCCCCGCTGTAATTTGTTCACCCAACATGTTATCTATCTTAAGAAGAGCCACCTCTAGTGAACTATGGACCCCGGTGCTTTCTTTTACTTTCAATCTACAATCAATTGTTTACTGCTTTGTGTTTACTTTCTGCAAACTATTACTTTCTTCCACTCGATACGTTTAATCCTTTGTTTTCAGCAAAACCAGTGAGATTGACAACCTCATCGCAAGTTGGGGACAGAGTTCTGTGGTTGTGTTGTGCAGGTCTCCATGTTGCTGCTGGCACCGGTAGTGCGCCCTGCCAAAGTTCAGCTAGCTACACCTTTGGGGTGTTTCTTGCTCCTACTGGATTGATAACTTTGGTTTCATAAATGAGGGAAAACTTACTGCTGTGCTCATCATACCTTCCTCTTGGGGTTCCCCAACGAGCTCGTTAATACACGGGTCAACATAGGGCGGCACACATGGTGGAATGGGTCGCTAGCATGATTACCAGTCTCGACCACTATGAAATATTCCCTACACGCTAGTCTACTCCGCGGCACCGTCACGCTCGATGTCATACCCTCCTCCTCACCACACCGGTGGCATAATCATCCACAAACCTGGTTCGCAGGGATTCTCAGTGCTGCTGTTGGGGATATACTTTCCGGGTATACCAACTGTGACTCACTGACTAGGGTGGCCCACTCTGGGTTAGAGCTTTGCTCCACGGGCGGCCCTATCAGGGAGAGAAGATGGAGTTCTATCAGGCTATGGGAAGGCCCAGAAGACTTACTAACTTAGGCATGTTTAGTTACTTGTAGTCCATGATATACTATGTAACTGACTCTTTGTAGTAGCTGGATACGTCTCTCCTGTAAACCCTAGGCCGGATATCTATATAAGCCATCCTAGGGACCAGCCTTTAGGGCAACCCAATATTCTACAATCTCAACTTGCACAGGCGAAACCCTTGTACCCCATATTTCGGCTCTGCCGTATTACTGGATTGATAGCAGGAGTAGGATCCATCCAAAGTCGGCGGATTCGAACCTGGGTAAAGCTTGTGTGCTCACCGTCCCGGAATACCGTCGCCTCACACCCCCTTTCTCCATATGCCTCGAGTACCCCTATAGGCGTACATGCCTTTAATCCGATGACAATTGGTGCCCATAGTGGGCCAGGTGAGTTTCATATGTTTGTTCTGCGCAGAATCTGCACGAATCGGAATCGACAAAACAATCGCCATTGGTCGGGTCCTGTACACCAGCGACGTCCCTCTTGTCCTTCTAAACAAGACTTGGATTTTGGCTAGGGAACCTGTGACCACTGATGGTTGTGAAATATAGCCATCTACGTCCACATTTAAACTGTATATTATTCATATTTTTTATGAAATATCTCTCTAAACCCTGGCACTAATGCCTAATGATCAAAGAGGTATGGAATCCTTTCTTTCTATTTTTCCCTGCGTAGATAATGACGTTTGATGATGGGAATCACAACATTAAAGTCAAAGATATGATATTTCCAATAACCCGAAGAAATCTAGGGTCATGAAGTGGAGACAAACGCTTTAATGACCAACTATACGGTGGGAATAAAATTCCGGCTGTATAGTTTCGGTCATATAGTTGCCATCAACACCGCTAGGTCGAACAGAACAACTTTCGTGAAGGGACCCCTATATAAAGAGGCCTCGGGCGACGAGAAACAACGCACCTCTCCAAGCTCTCGATCACCAGCCGCCTCCAGAACCCTATATCCACAACACCAAAGAGCCGACAGAGGAACAGAATTAGATCTAATCTCCAAACCCTTCTCCACCACCATAGCCATATTGCACCACTTATAATAGTAGATATCATCTTCGATTGGTGACATTGTAAGACTATTTGATATCAATCTCATGATTTCCATTACAATGTTTATGATTGTTGATCTCATCTCTATGTGTGAGTAATTCTCTTTTGGATAAGGGCTTCGACCTAGCCATGTAGCTTTTGTGCATGTTATTTATCATAGATGGGATCATGTATTAGTTTGTATGACATGATGATTATTGTATCCTCTCTTGCCTCAATCTAAGGACTTGTCAGGTACCCAAGACCCTGAGGATTGAGCCAGGTATAGGGAGTATGAGTAATGACTAATCTGCAGGTTGGGAACCCTAGTGACAGAAGGGGTAGTACGGCTGTATGTGAGGGATTTACTTGGGATTAATGGTGACATCACTATTCATATCATTAGTTCTCTTTTTTTCTATAGATAAGACTAGTAGGTTATTGCTATAAGCGCTTGCGGAGGCAATAGCAATTATGGATGCACTTCCCACATGTAATTATCTTGCTCTAACAATTACATGCATACTTTATCATTATCTTTTATTCCCATCAGATGTTTTGCAGCTACAGATGAAACCGAAAGCCCTAGGCCCTCTCTCTTCATCATCGACAACAACAAAAGACAGCAAACTCTTGGTCTGGTAAAACACAAAAGGAATTCTAAAACTCCCGAACTTCCATTAAAGTAACTTCACTATGCTTTCTGCTTTCCGAGGATTCGATAACCTAGGTCTACTAGGGAAAAAGAGCTATACTACATCCGTAATCCGGATCGAAGTTATCAACCCTTTTTCTAGCACCATTGCTGGGGAAGCAATAGCTACCCTAGCGAGGTTAGTAGGAACCTTGCTAGTTTTAATTCTTGTTTTTAATTTTGTTAGTTTTCCTTTAGTCTTTTTTTGAAAAACCAAAAAAATAGTTAGTTTTTAAATTCCTGTTTTAACTATCATAAATCTTTGTTTAAGAAAACCCAAAAACATAGGAAATATGGCTGAAAAGAAGCTTGGGGAGTTTGCAACTCCCAACAATGATTATTTGCGTACTCCTATTACCCAACCAGCAATTATTGCTGATGATTATGAAATTAAGCCCCATTATTTAAGTTTGGTTCAAAATAATCAATTTGGAGGCTCTGCTATTGAGGACGCGGGTATGCACTTGAACACTTCACTAAAATATGTGATATGATGTGCATTAAATATATTGACCTTGATGCGGTCAAATTGCGTCTATTTCCTTTCTCTGTTAGAGGAAGAGCAAAAGAATGGTTGCTATCTTTGCCTAGAAATACTATTACATGAGGACGCATGTATGCACTTGAACACTTTCACTAAAATATGTGATATGATGCGCATTAAAGATGTTGACCGTGATGCGGTCAAATTGCGTCTATTTCCTTTCTCTCTTAGAGGAAGAGCAAAAGAATGGTTGCTATCTTTTCCTAGAAATACTATTACATCATGGGTGGAATGCACTTCTTTATTTATGACTAAAATTTTCCCACCTGCAAAGACTATGCAACTAAGATCTAATATTACTGGATTTAGATAGGAAGAGCATGAGCCACTAGCACTTGCATGGGAGAGGATGAAAGAATGCATGAGAAACTTCCCAGTCATGGGATGGAAGATTGGTTAATTCTCCACTTATTTTATAATGCTCTTAACCATGTGTTTATGTCTATGCTTGATACTGCAGCTGGAGGAACATTTACGGGCAAACATATTACCGAAGCAAAGTAGCTGCTAGACAATATGCAAGACAACCATGCCTAGTGGCATGTGGATAGATCAAACACGAAGAAGGTGAACTCCGTCTCACCACAAGAAAATGAAGAACTCAATGCTAAGCTGGATGAGCTCATATAAGCCATAAAAGGTAAGGAAAGCCAGGTAAGAGCTATCCTAGAATCAAATATTGAAGAAATAGACTTCATAGATCGTAATGATTATAACCCTGCTTGGAAGAAGAATTATAATCCTAATTTTTAGAAACATTATTCTAGTCCTGCAGGTAATTCTAATAATAATATGGGAACAAGTAATGGTAGTCTCCAAGAAACACTTAAATCTTGTATAGACTCACAAAATGAGCAAAACAATATCCTTGTTAAAATAACGGAGAACCATGATGCTATGCTTGGAGTCTGTAAGCTTGAGGAATGATTTGCAGGCCCTCCAAGAAAGAACGAGGATTGTTGAGGCACAACTAGGTAATATAACCGAGAGTCAAACTCTCATTCTAGCTAAATTTGCAGGTAAAGCTGAGCCCAATCCTATTGAAGACCTCAAAATGATAAGAATCCAAAGGGATGAGCCTGAAGAACTTGATTATAGTAATGCTCCTTCACCAAATTACACAGTTGAAGATCTTGTAAAAAGGATCAATATCAAGATTCCGGTAAGTGAAGGAAATGAGGAAGCTATGTATCAACACTTCCTCAATCAGGTAGCAATAAAGGTACGAGAGCTTGAGGAAGAATATAAGAAAATTGCTGAAAAATTACCTGTGAAGCTTGATGATATATTTGAGCCTACAATTAAGATTAAAATTGGGACCAATGAGATAACTGCACTTTGTGATCTAGGTGCAAGCGTTTCAACAATTCCAAAAACTCTTTTCGATAAGTTAAATCTTGGCCCCTTTGAAATCACCGAGTTAAAATTGCATCTTGTAGATTCTACCTACAAACAAGCCGTAGGGATTAAAGAAAATACTTTAGTATACATTAAAGGTTGTCCTCCTCTTATTGATTTTGTCATTGTTGACATGCCTAAAGATGCTACTGCTCCTATTATATTAGGCCATCCATTATTAAGAACTATTAAGGCTTTGATTAATCTACATGAAGGGAACGTGAAGCTTCATTGCCTTCATGGGATACTTTTGTTATTCATTTTCCCAGGAAGAAGAAAGCCAAGCATGATGAAAAGGAGACCATCATTTTGAAGGCCAACTATTTTGGAGTGGGTGTTACACTCATCTAGCCTAAGTGAGCAACATCAAGGTCAAACTATTGACCATAAAAGAGCGCTTCATGGGAGGCAACCCATGTGAAATAAAGGTTTGAGTAAAGTTTTTAAGTTTTAGTTTAAGTTTTATGTTTAATAAAGAGTGCTAGAAAACTCCAACTGAGGAGAAGAAGTTCGATAGTACTAAAAATTCTGCTTTATATATGCTGATGTTGGTCGACAATATTAACTATCATTTTTCTATCAAAAACAAGGTATTTCACTAAGTTTTAGGATAAGAAAGAATTCTCGAAGAAATAGAAATACAGAAGGTTTAACGACCAACTATACGGCAGGAATAAAATTTTTGGCCGTATAGTTCCGATCGTATAGATTTTTTGCCATCGACAAATTTCTTTTCTAGAATACTAAAGGTTTAACGACTAACTATACGACAGGAATAAAAATTCTGGCCGTATAGTTCCGGTCATATAGATATCGATGTCTTTTTATAATTTCTTTTCCAAGTACAGAAGGTGACGACAAACTATATGGCGGGAACAAATTGTTCCGGCCGTATAGTTTGGGTTGTATAGTTGCGTCGCTAGGTGAAAACCCTAATTTTTTGACAGCAGACCAACTATACGGCGGGAACAAACTATTTCGGCCGCATAGTTTGGTCGTATAGTTGCGTCCGACCACAAAATCGCCACGGGATGTACCTCCAATCCCAAAACTTCAATCCTTTTTCTCTCTTCTACCTCCAAACTCTCTCAAAACCTCAAGAGATCTTCATCTCTACTCGATTTCGTTCGATTTCTTCGCACACAAGTGATCTACGGTATGTTTCTCCTCTGATCCTCCAATTACTTTTTGCAAATTCATCTTCGGTTTGTTGTCGTTATCAATCCGGGGTGAGACTAATATGAGCTAATTGCTATGATTCTCTTGCCTAGATTATTATTTTGAGGGGATTCTTTAGTGTGCTAAGATGAGGAATATGTTATGCTTATTATTGTTGGATCAAAAAGTTTTATTTTTATCTTTCCTTGTTATTTTAGATGATGAACACAAGGAGCCAAACCCGTGCTCGTGCCGCCGCTAGTGCTTCTCAGGCTGCCGCTCAAGAACGCATGGGGATATGGTTCAGGGATGAGCCCCACCGTGATCGCTTCAACAAGATCAAGAACCGAGAAGTGAAGGCAACCAAGTGGGCTTGCCCCATTATATTGAATCAACTCGGTATTTCTAATGACTTCAATTTACTTTGAAATAGGGTTGGCCTACAAAACTTTGTATTCAATGATGTGCCCACTTATCGCTGGTTAACTCTTGAATTCCTAAGTTCTTTGCAAAGCACCGTTAAAGCATGGCAGGGAGAGGAGATGATTTCTTTCCAACTTATGAACAATAATTATGCTTTATCACTAGATGAATGGTGCGCATGATTTAATTTTCCAAACAATAATGCTAATGATTTACGTGCATCCTTTACTAGCTTAGACCCTTCCCTGGAACAATATTATGATGGAATTAGTTTCACTTCTAGAGCGAGTAAGGGGAAGAATATTCAACATCCTGCAATTCACTATTTGTTCTATGTTATTGTTAACACCTTGCAGGCAAGAAATGAGTTCACGAGACTCAATGAGGAGGACATCTTAGTCCTCGCAAAAGCTGCTTTCAACAACTGTGACTTGTCACTCAACTTGGGCGCAATTCTTGTGCGCTACCCGGAGCACCAATCCTCCCAAAGCCAAGGACCAATCACAGGTGGAGGCGTCATCAACGTGCTTGCCATTTACCTAGGCATCAACCTAGGTGAGTTGCAACCTGTGCTAGGTGAGCGACGTGTTGGTTTCTCTACTTTAAAGGATTTTGGAATTCTCACTAGGAGAGGTGGTGTTTATTACCTACATATTGTTGGAGCTGGGTGATGACCCATAAGTATAGGGGGTGTATCGCAGTATTTTCGAGGGAAGTGAAACCCAATTTATTGATTCGACACAAGGGGAGTCAAAGAAGATTTATAAGCCTTAACAACTGAGTTGTCAATTCAGCTGCACCTGGAAACAATCTTGCTCACAACAGTTTATCAGTAGCAACAGTTTTGTAGTAGGAATAGTAAAGTAACAACAGTAGTAAAGCAAAGACAGTAGTAACAAAAGCAGTAAACAGTGGGATTCGAGTGCGGTAGGCATAGGGATGGATGGACGGGCGTTGCATGGACAAGACAATTCGCATAGCAATCAGAACATAGGGCAATTGCAGATAAATAAGATAAAGCACCCAAGTACTAGACAATCCTAGGCATGTGTTCCATATATAGTCATACGTGCTCGCAATGAGAACTTGTACAACATCTTTTGTCCTGCCAGCCCGTTTGCAGCGGGGCCTCTAGGGAACTACTGGCGATTAAGGTGCTCCTTTTAATAGAGCACCGGAGCAAAGCATTAACACTCTGTGAACACATGTGATCCTCACATCAAAGCCTTTCCCTTCCGGTTATCCAGATTTCTGTCACTTCGGGGCCATAGGTTCCGGACAACAACGTGTGTATACAACTTGCAGATAAGACCAGAAACAATACTATCATAATGAATCAATAATAAGTTCAGATCTGAAATCATGGTACTCGGGCCCTAGTGACAAGCATTAAGCACAACAAGTCACAACAAAGTCATAAAGCACTAATAAAAGATACTAGGCACTATGCCCTAACAATCTGATGCCATTACATGAACGATCTCATCTAATCCCTACCATCCCCATAGCCTACATCGGGGGATTACTCACTCATAGATGGGGGAAACATGGATGGTTGATGGAGATGATGGTGAAGATCGATGGAGATGGCTCTGGGGGCACTTCCCCGTCCCGGAAGGGTAACAGAACAGAGACTTTCTGTCCCCCGAATCTCCCCTTCGGTGGTGGCGGCACAGCGGGACTTTTCGTGGAAAAACGTCGAACCCCCCGAAGTTTTTAGGTCAGAAGGCTTCTTATAGGCCAAGAGGGAGACCGAGGGGGTGTCTGGGGCCACCACACCATGCCCTGGCGCGGCCAGGCCCAGCCCACGCCTGGGGGGGGTGTGGCCAGCCCCTGGCCCTCCTCCGTCTCGTATTCTGGCTCCTGGAGTCTTCTGGAAAAATAGGCACTTTGGCTTTTGTCCCGTCCAATTCCGAGAATATTCATTTTCTGACTTTCCCGGAACCAAAAACAGCAGAAAACAGGCAGCTGGCACTGTGGCTCTTGTTAATAGGTTAGTCCAAGAAATCATATGAAAAGTACTCCAAAGTGTGGACAAAACACAAGAAAGTGGATAAAACCAAGCATGGAGCATCAAAAATTATAGATACATTTGCAATGTATCAACATCCGCAAGCTTAACTCCTGCTCATCCTCGAGTAGGTAAGTGATAAAAAGAAAGAATAATTTTTGAGGTGACATGCACCATCAAAGACTTGACCAAAGTATTTTAAACATTCAAAGCTGGGATCAAAGTACTTCAATCATAACATGAAAGACAAAGTTCTAGCAATAAGACAAAGAAACTATGATGCAACATGAAAAGGCACAAACAAAAGATTCATGAATAATAATGCTTTGCAAGACGTTTGTTTGTTTCACATAAAGAAAACATAGCATAGTGGCATTCAGGTTGTCCCTCATAGAGTAGCAAACATAAATGCATAGGACACCTTCGAAGTTTACAAGAGTGACTAGATACAAATAGTTTAAAACAAGCAATATCAAGGTATGCATCAATCAACAAGTCTTGGGACAATGCACAGAGAACTAAGAATGGCCACTATGCTCTCAAGAAAGTTCTCAAAGAATAAGTGGAGACTCAACAAGTAAAAGAAAAGGTTTTGTAAAGTTTGAAAGGCTTCCAAATGCTGAAAGTATGGTACTCGTTAGCTTTGAGCTCTCATTGCCCCTGTCATAAGCATCTTTAATGTGGTTAAGGTGAAAGTGACACAACTAAGAGGGTATGCTTGACAAGTTATAAATCGAAGTCTCATGCCCCTTACTTACGAAGACCGATCCTCATGCTACTCAACTTCAGTCACTAGTAAGCTCTTGTCATTGTAAGTATATACGTATCATAGAGAACCGCCAACGGGGTACCCCTTGCACATGACACGGGAGCTATCCCATAATCAAAATACAAGGCAAGCAGACAATGAGCATCTCAGCGATCTTTTTATTTACTATGTGCATAGATTTTTATTGAGGATGCTTCATAGAATGCTCATTATGGTTATGCTGCAAGTTTCCACCATGATTAGGCATGGCTTAGGCTAGCGTCCTAGGCATTTCTCTAACATACATACAAACTCCATGATCTTACAAGTTCCACTTTTATTTCACACCGCCGGGATCCATAAGCAAAAGAACATGATATCAACTAGGTACAAAGTACCTATGAAGTGTTGAAAGCGGTCCCCATGATACATGGTTCTGCTAACTTCAACTCATAAAACGCAAGCATATGCGCAACAAAGAAGGACGCAATGGTTCAGGTTTATTAAGTGCAAGAAAATAAAGTGTGCCATCAAGTTCGTGAGAGCTTTACTAACTAACTTTCTCATAACAAGCAAACATTTTATTCGGAAGAAAACAAGGCATAATGAATATGCACGGAAATAGGAAATGATGCTAATAGGTAGGTATGGTGGACACTTTGGCAATATTTGGTTTAAGGGAGTTGGAAACATGAGTAAAATACTCAGTGGAAGTGAAGGCTAGCAATAGTAAGGGAGCGACAAACGAGAGAGCAATAATGGCCATAATCATGCAGAGCGACAAAACATCATTGAACAAAGCATAAAGTGATACTACAAGTTGAAAACTAAGGGATCATAAAGGCTTATGGTGACTTGGGATAGTCATAACATGGTGTGAGCATGTGCCAAGTCAACCCAAATAAAGCATCAAAGGAGAATTCCACTATACTATGCTTTAATATGCTAAAACAACGCATGATTCATCCAAGGCACATTAAGCAATCTCAATTGTTTATAACAAGTCATGCTACAACAAAGAATACTAAGCATAAAGCCAAAACAATATCAAGCATGGCATGACAAAGCATAGGCACAGTCAAAAACAAGCTCTCTTTAACACTTAAGCATGAACTTTCCTACTCTTTTCCAAACCAAACCAAACCATTTGAACACCAATGTATGAAAGAGGAGGGTCCAACCAATTTATTCAGAAAACTAAGAAAACCACGCAAACTAAAAACCAAAACGAAAACGAAAAAGAAGATGCTCCAAGAACAACGCAACTGTGAATGAAACAATAAAAATGAAGTGTTTGGAAGAAACCTGGGATTTTTATTGATGAAGAAGGGGATGCCTTGGGCATCCCCAAGCTTTTATGCTTGTACTTCTTGGATATTTATTGGGGTGACACGCATGGCATCCTCAAGCTTGAGCTTTAGTCCATCCTTCATCTCATTACTCATTCCTTCCATACACCTGAAATTTTTCCTTCACACAATCTTTATTAGCAACATTAGTGCACTCAAGATAATAGGTCTTTAAGGTTCAGTTATAACACCAATAAAACTTCCATTAAAACACTAGCTACTGTAGAACTTCCCTCAAAAAGCTCAATTCCCCAAAAGAACTCTAAAAGGAACCAACAAGAAGCAAATGCAGAAAATGGCAGAAATCTGTCAAAACAGACCAGCAGGTAAAGATGAATTTTTTCGAAGACCTTCTGTTGCTCAAATCAAAAAGTGTTGAACTAAAGAAATTTATATAACAACCTGGGTCAGAAGCACAAAAAATGACAGCTCAATCTGACATACATAGCTCTCTCCAACTTGAATGCCCTCAACATGTTCAATTGAATTCAAACCATAAGTCCTTTCAATCTTCTTGAGGAAATAGACAATTTGTACCTTGTCATTAACATTGAAGGTCACCTTCCTTGATTATAATTAATAACAGCTCCTGCAGTATTAAGAAAAAGTCTCCCAATAATAATAGACATACTATCATCTTTAGGCATAAAAGTTTGAGAGGATGCTCTCATACGAAATATGAGTTGAAGTAAAAAAGAGCATCAAGGAGCAAATTCAAAACACATTTAAGTCTAACCCACTTCCTATGCATAGGAATCGTGTAAGCAAATAACAAAGTGATAGGCATAGGAAGATAAAACAAGAGTAACTTCAAAACTTTCAGCACATAGAGAGGTGTTTCAATATCATGAAAACTTCTACCACCATATTTTCCTCTCTCATAATAATTTTCAGTAGCCTCATGAATAAACTCAACAATATAACTATCACATAAAGCATGCTTTTCATGACCTACAAGCACTAGATCTTTATTATAAACATTTTCAAAAGAATCCTCAAGAACATAACAATCATCCTCCTTTAGTAAGCATGGAGGACAATCAAATAATGTAAGAGATAGAGAGTTACTCTCATTAGAAGGTAGGCATGGGTAGCTAATCCATTCGTCCTCCTTTTGTTCATCACCCTCCTCATCTTTTTCATCTAATGAGATTTCAGGTTCATCAATTTCTTCTTCCATAGGATCCTGCAAGGCATTAGTCTCTTCCATTTGTGGAGAGCATCTATTAAAATATTCATGAATATTGCCATTTTCATCCTTGTAATTATCAAAGAAAAATTTAAGTATACCATAAACCTCATATTTGTAAGGTGAATCATCTATACTTTCAAGCAAACTAGCAAGTTCAAAAGCACCCTTCCAAGCAATAAATTCTTCAATTTGTTCCGCATCATAAAAGTCATAAATTCCTTTAGCATAGGAAGATATGGTATCATTATCATTATACTCACATTGAAAAGGGAGGTGTTTATACCTCTTTCTACAACGAGATTCATCACAGAAATAAGTAACATTATATGTAGAGCACACGTTTCTCGCAATGGTATACAATCTATCAATTTGTTCCCATAAGTTGTCAACACCCGGATTTTTAATACCAGATGCCCGTTATGCCGTACCTGGCAATCCCAGGATTAGCATTTTTGCGAGACATAACGGATTGGATATCAGAGTACATCATCCATTACAAACCATACATAAGGTCTTACACAAATGAGGATCTCATGATCCAGTCTTAATACAACAAGCCGCGGAAATAAAAGATAAGCGTAGCGGTGGGGCCCATCTTCACGGGCAAAGGCAATGCTGACGAAGGCAGATGGTCCTTGTTATCATAGCCGTCCAGTGGGCCATCATCTTGGTAGTCTCCTTCATAGTCTGGCATGATAATAGCCAGGGACAAAAGCCATGAGTACTCTTTAAGTACTCGCGAACTACCACTAACAAGTATTATAAATCTAAGTTAAAGTGCTAAATCTATGCTTAACTATAAGGTTAAGTTTGAAACCTAAGCTGAGTTCTGAGGCAAAGAAAGATAAGGTAAAACTCTAGAATCACTTAAGTTGGGGCAACTATTGTCATAAACACAACCCTGTTGTGGTCAAGCCAAGATTCATCATTCATTTCAAAGTATTTAGAAAACATCTGACAACGAAACAGTATGGCCATTCCAACTGTCCATAACCGCGGACGCGACTATTCGAATAGTTTGACACTCTGCAGAGGTGGTACACTTTCACCACAAGATTCGATACATCTGTCAGGGATAACCCCGAATCATCATACTGAGTATGCAGATAATCAAACATAACCTTCCCTTTACACACACTAGTATAAGCACCTCTCCTATGAGCATGGCCTCCCAACCATGACCATCAGTCATCTTGGGCACTACATAGGTGGACATCATGAGAGGTAGCCTCAGCTCAGACCTCTCCCGTGAGGGAACTAATACTAGCGCATAAATTCCCAGCTAAGCCTTACCCAATTCAGGTAATGTGGTGGAAAGGTAACTTTGGAATGGTATTGCATCTGAATCCAACCATCATTTTTATAAAAAGGGTTAAGGCTCATGCCTCAACATTTTCATCATCATCAACCATTTGTGTTTCACAACACATGTCAAAACATCTCAATAGAATGACTCATCATTCCAAGGTTTTCATAATTCATTTTCACCAAGTGTTCCCATCTAAAGTGACTCAAGTTTTTGATCTACTCTAAACTACTAAGTTAAGAGTGTTCACTAAGGTGGAAAAGATGGGTTCAATCTCATGCCATAGAATGACATCTAAAGGGTTCTAAAATAGGTCAAGTTTTATACGTTTTATGCTACCTTCAAAACAAGTAAAGAACTTTGTATAACCTAAGAGGGATAAAACTTGTAACTAAGACTTGGGGTACTAATAGTCAAAGGGGTGTGATCAAGGCATGCCTAAGGCATCTTAGCTAAACCATCTAGTTGATCCTAGCCTGTTAAACACTAAACTTGCAAGGGTTAACTTGCATTGTTAATGGTGTCTTGCACTTAAATAGTGCTAGCTTGCTAATAGTAGCTTGCCTTGTTTGGTGAAGTGGTTGAAGTTTTCTTCTTCTTCTTCTGGGTAGAACTCCTCCTCCTCGAAAGCTTGGTCGGTACTATCGTCTATAAATACATAGGGAGTGCACAATCACCAAAAAATACTTAACTAAGCTAAGTAGCATTCTAAGACACACATTTGATGATCTATTATCATCACAAGCATCACAAGTTTAATTCCATAGTTTCATTCTTTTTATTTTAGAAAAGTAATTTCTACTCATTGAAAAAATTAACTAAGATTTAATATTCACCACTTAAGATATGGGATCATGTGGACACATGTCATCACCACACATCTTAACACATGGGAATGAGAATTAAAGGTTGGATCAATATTACTTTGGTTTAAGTTCATTATTTAATGATTTAAAGTGACTAGAAATGCCTATATAGCATTATTTTGGTACTAGTACAAAGTCACTGCATGTAAACCTTAATATTATTACATATTTAGATAGATATGATGAAATGTGATTTTTGAGAGTTGGAATCAACTCAAAAGCTAACTTGGTTGATTTTATAAAAATGTTGCAAGTTGCAAATGCTTCTGTCTTCTTATTTTTATTAGGAGAGATCTATAACTCTAATTGAATTAAATCCAACGGGCTTGGATAGATCATCTTAATACCTTTCACGCAAAATTAGTTTCATGCAATTTGGATTTGTCAAACTCTCAAAATTGAATTTTGAAATAGTGGACATAAACTAGATTTGCCTAAAAAGAAAAATCCAGATTTGAATGGGTGGGCTAGCGCGGGAAAAGACTTGGGCCGGCCCAGTGGCGCTCCGTGGCGCGAGGCTCAGCTGACAGGGGGTCCCGCTTGTCAGCGACACTTAACACGCGAAACGGTACGCGCGATGTGGGCCGTAGGATTAGAAGGGGAATCTACGGCTGAGGGTCGTCATCGACGACAAATAGGTCGCCGATGAGCTCGAACCCTAGCGGCTCGGTGGGGGTATGCTGGGGACTTACCAGGGCTCCAGCAGGGTCGGCGAGGCGGGCAAACGAAGTGGAAGAGGACGGCGAGGCGAGGCGTGGTGGCGACGGAGCTGGGGGTGGTCGCAATCAGCGGCGCCCTTCTCCTCCTGCCGCGGCTGCTCCGGCTCCAATTCCGGTGAGGCAGAGCTCGCCTTGCTCCGGCTAGAGCTGGGTGAGGTTCAGAGAGGTGAGGGGAGTGGAATGGTGTGGAGAGAAGAGGCTGGGGAGGGCTCTTTTTATAGGCCCGACGGTGAGACCGAGCGGGATGGGCAGGCGACGGTGGCGGCATGGCTACAACGGGGTAGAGGCATGGCTGCGGGTGGTGATCGACGTGCGGTTCCCTAGCGGTGCTCTAGGCATTGAATGCAGCCATAGGGGCGGTGGCACGCGGTCTGGGCGAGGTGGCGCTCTGCGCGGCAGAGGCGGCGGTGTCCACGGCGAGCGGTGGCTGTGAGGCATTGGGCGGCCAGCGGGGGTGTCTGGGTGTTCTCCAGGTCGAGGCGGAGCGGCAGGCACGGGCTGCGGCCAAGGGGCGGCATGTGCGAGCGGGGACAGAGCGCGCTCTGAGGGCGGCACCGGCATGGTGCGGTGGCACTGGGCGCGGGCTTTCCTTGGTGGTCCACTGCAAGGCTAGGCTCGGGCAGGGGACAGAGAGGGGCGGTGAGGTGTGAGCTACCTCCTAGACATGGAGGGAGAGAGAGGGGCGGTCTGCTGCGGAGGTTGCAAGTTGGGCCGACGACTAGGTGCTCGGGTTGGCATGACATTGTTGCTAGGGGTGTAGGGGATGGGTGTTTAGGCTTTGGTTAGATCATTTGGAGACAGAGGGAGTAAATGGGGATCAAATGGGGGCCAAACTCTATAGTAAACAGTGAGCTAGGATTAGAGTTAGATTCTTGCCTGCCAAGTGTTTGTGGAAATGGCCGCAAGAAAGAAAGTTTTGAATTTTGGTTTCAAAATTTTTGAGTGATCTCCACTAGTGCTAGGTAGTCTCTGGTTGCAAGGGTTTTGAAAGTGGAGCTCAAATAGATGGGTTTTGAAATAGGGGTGATCTATGCATATGCATTAGATTCAATTTTAAACTGTCATTTTAATTTATTAAAAGAGTGTTTTTAGTAGATCCAAAGGTAGGCCTTGGTACCTCATTATGTTTACTAGCAAGGGGTACAAGGATCAAGAATTGTTCCTGTTAAGAAATGAGTGCTAGGAACACTCAAAGTAGTGTAGTGGATTAAAATGGCCAAAATGACCATTTCTCCTTTTTAATACTTTTTGATTTGATTTTCTTTAGGAAAAGTTTGGGAATGATGTAGATGATGTTTAAATCATCTAAGAAACATTTTACAAGCATTGGATCACTCCTATTTTAAATGCACACATATATGAATGCTTTCATTTTAAATTTGGAAAAGTTTTTGTTAACCCCATTTTTGATTGATTTGATCTTGATAAGCTTGCATTGAAGTTTTGGGATGTTACAAACCTTCCCCCCTTAAACAAAATCTCGTCCCGAGATTTAAAAGAAAACTAGGAACTAAAGAGATATGGGAACTCTGTCCTAATGTAATCTTCGCGCTCCCAAGTAGCTTTGTCCTCGGTATGGTTGCTCCACTGAATCTTGAGGAACTTGATACTCCTGGTCCTGGTGGTTCTGTAGACTTCTTCTAA
Organism: Avena eriantha; assembly: GCA_910589775.1. Taxonomy (NCBI): domain Eukaryota; kingdom Viridiplantae; phylum Streptophyta; class Magnoliopsida; order Poales; family Poaceae; genus Avena; species Avena eriantha. The sequence goes on along the minus strand of OU342740.1, from coordinate 322,483,045 downwards.
GATACGGATGGGTATTTCTCGATAGGTCAGGTCATTGTTGATTTCCACAGCTCTGTGATCGATGTTCTTGAAAACTTCAGTCTTCTCGGGCACTTCCAGACATTTGCGAAGTAACGGGATATGGAACACATTATGGATGGCTGACATCTCTTCTGGCAGTTCCAGCTGATACAATACTTCTCCTCAACGGTTCAGAATATTGAAGGGCCTGATATATCTGGGGGCTAACTTTCCTTTCAGACTAAAGCGTTGAGTTCCCTTCAATGGTGAAACCTTGAGATATACAAAATCTCCGACATTGAAAGTCAGGTCTCTCCTTCTCTTGTCAGCATAACTCTTCTGTCTGGATTGGGCGGTCTTGAGGTGCTCACAGATTTTGTGAACTTTCTCTTCTGCTTCTCGGAGAATGTCGAGTCCGAAGATCTAACTCTCTCCTACTTGCGACCAATTCAAAGGGGTATGACACTTTCTTCCGTATAGGAATTCAAATGGTGCCATTTGCAAACTAGCTTGATAACTGTTGTTGTATGAGAATTCTGCGAAAGGCAGGCAGTCTTCCCATTTTGATCCATATTCCAATACACAAGCTCTAAGCATATCCTCTAGGATCTGGTTGACTCTCTCACTCTGTCCATCTGTTTGCGGGTGATATGCGGTGCTGAAGTTCAACTTGGTTCCTAATCCTTCTTGGACTTTTTGCCAAAATCTTGAGGTAAACTGGGTTCCTCGATCTGATACTAGGTCTTGGGGGTTCCATGCAGACTAACAATCCTAGCAATGTATAGCTCTGCTAACTTTGCACTCTAGTAAGTTGTCTTGACAGGATAAAGTGGGCAACCTTGGACAGTCTATCAACTATGACCCAGATTGAGTCATTTCCCCTACTAGAGGTAGGTAAGCCGGTGATAAAGTCCATTCCGACGGAATCCCATTTCCATTCCGAAATCTACAATGGTTGCAACAGTCCTGCCGGTCTCTGGTGCTCTGCTTTGACTTTTTGACAGATGTCACATTTGGCGATGTAGCTTCCAATCTCTCTCTTCATCTTGTGCCACCAAAATTGCTCTTTCAAATCCTGATACATCTTTGTTCCTCCGGGGTGGATAGAATAAAGAGTATCATGAGCTTCCTTCATGATAACCTCCTTCAGCTCCGAATCTGCTGGAACACAGATACATCTTTTGTACCACAGTACTCCTTCTTCATCTTCAGTGAATCCATGTACCTTTCCTGTACCGATACGACGTTTGATTCCGTCGATACTTTCATTTCCCTTCTGGGCTTCCTTGATTTGGCTAATCAAAGTGGGTTGAAGTTCAATGCTAGCTAAGAATCCTTTGCTAACTAATTCAGTCCTGAACTGCTCCAACTCTTCATACAAACTGGGTTGCTTCTCCTTGATCATGGTGTTAAGCCTACACGGCAATCTGCTAAGAGCATCCGCTACCACATTGGCTTTGCCGGGGTGATAGTGAATGTCAAGGTCATAATCCTTGATTAACTCTATCCATCTTCTTTGCCTCATATTCAGCTCCTTCTGAGTGAAGATATACTTCAAGCTCTTATGATCTGAGTAAATCTCACAACGATTACCCATCAAATAATGACGCCATGTCTTCAGTGCTAGAACTACAGCTGCTAGCTCAAGATTGTGGGTCGGATAGTTCTGCTCATGCTGCTTCAGTTGTCGAGACAGATAAGCGAAGACTTTGCCTTCTTGCATCAATACACATCCTAGACCAATCTTGGATGCGTCGCAATACACATCAAAGGGCTTCTTGATGTCTGGCATGACCAAAATTGGGGCTGATATCAACCTCTTCTTCAGCTCCTGAAAACTGGCTTCACACTTGTCTGTCCATTCAAACTTCTTGTCCTTCTTCAACAATTGGGTCACTGGTCGGGCTATGCTCGAGAATCCTTCTACGAACTTGCGGTAATATCCCGCTAATCCGAGAAATGCACGGACTTGGGTTTGAGTGGTTGGAGCTTCCCATTCTCCGACATCTTTGATCTTGGCGGGATCAACCGAGACTCCTCCGACAGACACAATATGTCCTAGGAATCCTACCTCTTTCAGCCAAAACTCACACTTGCTGAACTTAGCATATAACTGATGCTCTCTCAAGGTTTCTAGGATAACTCTCAGATGTTGCTCATGCTCTTCTTCGGACTTGGAGTAGATAAGGATGTCGTCGATAAACACAACTATAAACTTATCTAGGAAATTCATAAAGATCTTATTCATGAGATTCATGAAATAAGCAGGGGCATTGGTTAATCCAAAAGACATAACCGTATACTCGTATAAACCATAGCGAGTAGTAAAGGCGGTCTTCAGAATATCCGTTGCACGGATCTTAAGTTGGTGATAACCAGTCCTAAGATCAATCTTTGAGAATACCTGAGCTCCAGTCAACTGATCAAATAGATCCTCTATCTTTGGCAAGGGGTACTTGTTCTTGATGGTGACATCATTCAACTTTCTGTAATCTTTGCACAGACGGTTGCCTCCATTTTTCTTGTCGACGAATAACACTGGTGATCTCCATGGTGATGCACTTGGTTGAATTAAACCTTTGGCTAGCATAGCATCCAACTGTTTCTTTAGTTCCACTAGTTCTGAGGGGTTCATGCTATAGGGTCTTTGGGCTATAGGTCCGGTTCCGGGGATTAGTTCGATAATGAACTCAATATACCTATCCAGGGGCATACCTGGCAATTCATCTGGGAATACGTCGGGGTATTCACAGACTACTCTGACTTGGTCTATGGTGGGGAAGGCTACACTCTGGTTGCACTTGAATTGACGGGGTAAGGTTTTAGAGCTATGCTCTACTGTGACTCCAGAACTACTGGTCATGGTGATGGCTTTCTTAGCACAGTCTATCAATCCTTTATGCCTTGACATCCAGTCCATACCTAGTACTATGTCCAATCCTTTGGTTCCAAGTACAATTAGGTTGGCATAAAAATCTATCCCATGTATTTTGATAGGTACAGCTTTGCAAATTTTTCTAGCCTTGGTTGTTGAACCGGGGATTTGAACTATCATGACATGCTTCAAGTTGGTTGGACGAATCTTACTAGTGCTTGCAAATTCTTCGGTGACAAATGAATGCGATGCTCCCGAATCAAACAATACTCTTGCTAAAACTGAGTTGACAGAAAACATACCCAGCACTACATCTGGCGCTTCCTGGGCTTCTTCTGCATTCATGTGGAAGAGACGGCCATTGCGGTTGTGAGGGTTCCCTGGGGCAAATCTCCTTCCTAGTTGAACACGACGCTGCTGCTGAGCTGGGGCGTTCACATTGGCATTGGTTGCAGTCTTCTTGGGACACTCATTGGAGTAGTGACCTTTCACTCCACACTCTAAACAAGTGATCTAGGACTTGTCCTTGACTCCAACAGGTACAACATTGCTGCCAGTTCTGGGTGCAGTGTTGCTGTTGTTGTTGTGGTTCTTGGGAGGTGCACGGTTGAAATTGTTGGCATTACCGGAGTTGTGATTGTTTCCTCCGGACTTCACATTGCCTCCGCTACGATTTGGGTAGCTTGGGCGAGAATTTGGGGGTCGGTTGTTCCTTGGTGCATATCCTGGTGAAGGGTTGGGACGGTACTTCTGGTGACTGTTGGATCCAGACTGCTGCATCATACGACGCTTGCGGTTGTCGTTTGCCTGGTTAATCTTCCCTTCCATCTGGATGGTAGAGTCGACTAGCTCTTCGAGATCCTGGAAACGGATGTTGACGAGGACAGTCTGCATCTCATCATGCAGTCCGTTGAAGAATCTCATCAGGTGCATATCTGGCAAGTGACAGGAATCTGTCACGGTACTCCACCACAGTCATTCTTCCTTGCTTCAACTCGCAGAACTCATCTCTCATTCTGTTGACTAGACCTTGCGGCACGTGGGTGCGGCTGAACTTGACCTTGAATGCTTCCCATGTCATCACTTGACCATGGTTCATATTTCGGATACTATTCCACCAAGCTCTTGCATCTCCTGCCAGATAGTGGGTGGCGAAGAGAACTTTCTCAGTTTCATCAACTCTGGCAACTTCTAAGTTGTTTTCCATGGTCTGTAACCAGTCATCAACATCTAATGGGTTCTCAGATTGATTGAAGATTGGGGGATTAGTGTTCTGAAAGTTTTTGAGCTTGGATCCTTGATGATCCTGATATCCATGCCCTTGGTTGTTGAGAGCCATCTGGGTGATCTATTGAAGTGTTGCTAAGTTGGCTTGGCGTTCTGCCCGGCTTGCTTCACGGTCTGCGATGAGATTCTGCAAGATCTGCAGCATTGGGTCTTGCGACGAGCTGCTCCCTCCTTGGTTTCCACGAGTTATCTGAAGATTGAGATATAGGGGTAAGAGGGAAATTCTAAGGTTTATGGTTTTGGGGTTTTCAAAACTAAAACTTTGAGTTAGACTCAGGTTTTTCAACTAACTTCATTTTCATTCATGCAAGCAAGCACACGATACAACACACACCACAACAATCAAAGGGAAAACAGATGGTTTGAAGAACCATTCTGCAAGCTAAGATACAGTGAGATCGATACATCTCATGCTACGACAGTGTTCTAGTGCATCTACTCATTGTCGATGAAGTCGGAGTCCTCATCATCATTGTAGAAGTCCACGGCATCCTCCGCCAGAAAATCATCATCGTTGCTGAGGTAAGAGTCCATGTTTCCCTGGATGTCTTCACCCTCACCTTCTTCTTCCTTTGCTGCAAGCTGAGCTTCCTGCTCCTTGACGGTCTTCTCGAGGTCGGCCACCTTCTTGCGAAGACGAGCGATGGTGCTATCCTTCTTGGCACGCTGGCGGCGAAGATACTGATGGTCTTGGACAAGCAGTGCAAAAGTCTGGGCCTTCTGGCCGGCAATGGCACGGTTATGGTTGGCTAACTCTCTGGCATTGTCCAGTTCCTGCTGTCTATCATGCAGCAAGAAGTCAAGGTTCTCCACTTTACGCCTCAACTCGGGGTGGCCCGGCATCTCCATTGGCATTCCCAGGAAATCACGTCTTGCATAGTGGGCAAAACGGGTTCCTTAGGTCTTGTTGACACTGAGGGCACATAGATGTGCGAGAGCTTCATACATTGCCCTGGCTAATCCATCTAGCCAGTTGTTCTCTCTCACGAAGAACTGAATTCTTCTAGAAGTTGGTGCTTCAATGCTTCCTCTAAGGTCTGCGGTGACTAGCCACTGTAGGTCTCCTCCTGGGGGTCCTGGAAGTTGAGCTCCAAGAAACTCCGGGTGCGGGCGTCCCAGTAACTCCGACAGTGAATCCAGATCCCTCTCAAAAATCAGCTAACCTCCGTTTCCCAACTGGTAAAACTTGCTGAATTGAGTCTCCATCTACAAGAATTAAGGATGAGGAAGTTAGTGAAGTGATCAAGTGTGTCAATTTTTTAAGTAGTAGTGTAAGAGTTTTGAGGCACATGAATTTTTGAGAAAGAACCCACAAGGGTAAGAGAGGAGATAGTTTTTCGGAAATACTCACTTTGGTTTTCAAACTAAGTTTTTGTTTGACGTCCATTCTAACTAGGGTCTCCTATGGTAAGGATGGCTCTGATACCAACTTGTCAACACCCGGATTTTTAATCCTAGATGCCCGTTATGCCATATCTCGCAATCCCAGGATTATCATTTTTGCGAGACATAATGGATTGGATATCACAGTACATCATCCATTACAAATCATACATAAGGTCTTACACAAATAAGGAGCTCATGATCCAGTCTTAATACAACAAGCCACGGAAATAAAAGATAAGCGTAGCGATGGGGTCCATCTTCAGGGGCACAGGCAATGCTGACGAAGGCAGATGGTCCTAGTTATCATAGCCGTCCTGTGGGCCATCATCTTGATAGTCTCCTTCATAGTCTGGCCATGATAATAGCCAGGGACAAAAGCCATGAGTACTCTTTAAGTACTCGCGAACTACCACTAACAAGTATTATAAATCTAAGTTAAAGTGCTAAATCTATGCTTAACTATAAGGTTAAGTTTGAAACCTAAGCTGAGTTCTGAGGCAAAGAAAGATAAGGTAAAACTCTAGAATCACTTAAGTTGGGGAAACTATTGTCATAAACACAACCCTGTTGTGGTCAAGTCAAGATTCATCATTCATTTCAAAGTATTTAGAAAACATCTGACAACGAAACAATATGGCCATTCCAACTGTCCATAACCGCGGACGCGGCTATTCGAATAGTTTGACACTCTGCAGAGGTGGTACACTTTCACCACAAGATTCGATACATCTATCAGGGATAACCCTGAATCATCATGCTGAGTATGCAGATAATCAAACATAACCTTCCCTTTACACACCTTAGTATAAGCACCTCTCCTATGAGCATGGCCTCCCAACCATGACCATCAGTCATCTTGGGCACTTCATAGGTGGACATCATGAGAGGTAGCCACAGCTCAGACCTCTCCCATGAGGGAACTAATACTAATGCATATAAATTTCTAGCTAAGCCTTACCCAATTCAGGTAATGTGGTTGTACGGTAACTTTGGAATGGTATTGCATCCGAATCCAACCATCAGTTTTATAAAAAGGGTGAAGGCTCACGCCTGAACATTTTCATCATCATCAACCATTTGTGTTTCACAACACATGTCAAAACATCTCAATAGAATCTCTCATCATTCCAAGGTTTTCATAATTCATTTTCACCAAGTGTTCCCATCTAAAGTGACTCAAGTTTTTGATCTACTCTAAACTACTAAGTTAAGAGTGTTCACTAAGGTGGAAAAGATGGGTTCAATCTCATGCCATAGAATGACATCTAAAGGGTTCTAAAATAGGTCAAGTTTTATACTTTTTATGCTACCTTCAAAACAAGTAAAGAACTTTGTATAACCTAAGAGGGATAAAACTTGTAACTAAGACTTGGGGTACTAATAGTCAAAGGGGTGTGATCAAGGCATGCCTAAGGCATCTTAGCTAAACCATCTAGTTGATCCTAGCCTGTTAAACACTAAACTTGCAAGGGTTAACTAGCATTGTTAATGGTGGCTTGCACTTAAATTGTGCTAGCTTGCTAATAGTAGCTTGCCTTGGTTGGTGCAGTGGTTGAAGTTTTCTTCTTCTTCTTCTGGGTAGAACTCCTCCTCCTCGAAAGCTTGGTCGGTACTATCGTCTATAAATACATAGGGAGTGAACAATCACCAAACAATACTTAACTAAGCTAAGTAGCATTCTAAGACACACATTTGATGATCTATTATCATCACAAGCATCACAAGTTTAATTCCATAGTTTCATTCTTTTTATTTTAGAAAAGTAATTTCTACTCATTGAAAAAAATTAACTAAGATTTAATATTCACCACTTAAGATATGGGATCATGTGGACACATGTCATCACCACACATCTTAACACATGGGAATGAGAATTAAAGGTTGGATCAATATTACTTTGGTTTAAGTTCATTATTTAATGATTTAAAGTGACTAGAAATGCCTATATAGCATTATTTTGGTACTAGTACAAAGTCATTGCATGTAAACCTTAATATTATTACATATTTAGATAGATATGATGAAATGTGATTTTTGAGAGTTGGAATCAACTCAAAAGCTAACTTGGTTGATTTTATAAAAATGTTGAAAGTTGCAAATGCTTCTGTTTTTTTATTTTTATTAGGAGAGATCTATAACTCTAATTGAATTAAATCCAACGGCCTTGGATAGATCATCTTAATACCTTTCATGCAAAATTAGTTTCATGCAATTTGGATTTGTCAAACTCTCAAAATTGAATTTCGAAATAGTGGACAGAAACTAGATTTAACTAAAAAGAAAATCCAGATTTGAATGGGTGGGTTAGCGCGGGAAAAGACTTGGGCCGGCCCAGTGCCGCTCCGCGGCGCGGGGCTCAGCTGACAGGGGGTGCCGCTTATCAGCGGCACTTAACACGCGAAACGGTACGCGTGCTGTGGGCCGTAGGATTAGAAGGGGAATCTACGGCTGAGGGTCGTCGCCGACAACGAACAGGTCGCCGGCGAGCTCGAACTCTAGCGGCTCGGTGGGGGTATGCTGGGGACGTACTAGGGCTCCAGCAGGGTCGGCGAGGCGGGCAAACGAAGTGGAAGACGACGGCGAGGCAAGGCGCGGTGGTGGCGGAGCTTGGGGTGGTCGCAATCAGCGACGCCCTTCTCCTCCTGCCGCGGCTGCTCCGGCTCCAATTCCAACGAGGCAGAGATCGCCTTGCTCCGGCTAGAGATGGGTGAGGTTTAGAGAGGTGAGTGGAGTGGAATGGTGTGGACATAAGAGGCTGGGGAGGGCTCCTTTTATAGGCCCGACGGTGAGCCCGAGCAGGATGGGCAGGCGACGGTGGCGGCATGGCTACGGCGGGGTAGAGGCATGGCTGCGGGTGGCGATCGACATGCGGTTCCCTGGCGGTGCTCTAGGCATTGAATGCAGCCGTAGGGGCGGTGGCACACGGTCTAGGCGAGGTGGCGCTCTGCACGGCAGAGGCGGCGGTGTCCACGGCGAGCGGTGGCTGTGAGACGTTGGGCGGCCCGCGGGGGTGTCTGTTGTGTTCTCCAGGTCGAGGCGGAGCGGCGGGCACGGGCTGCGGCTAAGGGGCGGTCTATGCAAGCAGGGACAAAGCGTGCTCTGAGGGCGGCACCGGCATGGTGCGGTGGCACTGGGTGTGGGCTTTCCTCGGTGGTCCACTGCAAGGCTGGGCTCGAGCAGGGACAGAGAGGGGCGGTGAGGTGTGAGCTACCTCCTAGACATGGAGGGAGAGAGAGGGGCGGTCTGGTGCGGTGGTTGCAAGTTGGGCCAGCGACTAGGTGCTCGGGTTGGCATTGTTGTTGTATTGGGACGTGACTCCGGTCGAAGCCATCTTGCCCCACGGTGGGTGCCAACTGTCGTTGTATTGGGAACGGCAGTACCTGAGGAGGTTAGATAGAGGTGTGGGGACTAGCAGGGAAGCTATCGACAGCGTCCGCAGGCGGGATTGGATACAAGCGAGCGTAGCGAGATGCAAGAAGTACCCAGGTTCGGGGCCCTTGTGATAAGGTAAAGCCCCTACTCCTGCCGGATCTGACTATGTGGAATACACGAACTACAAGTGCTCCTTGAGCTGTATGTGCTAGCTACTGCCTTAAATGTTGTATGACCAACCCTTTCTACTGAGGCCTTACCTCTCCTTATATAGGCAGAGAGGCAACGGTCTCCTTGGCCAATCCGAATGGCGGGTCCCACACGTGGGCCCTAGCCGGCTGGTCATCCACAGTGTCCGGTATGGTATGTCTTATCGGAGTATGAGCGGTATGGCTGTCGTAGGCACAGTGGACGCCGTGCGAGCCCGTCGTCAGCACATGCCACTGTTCCTGCGTCATCCTCGCAAAGTCTTCAGTATGGCCGGGTGGTGGCCAGTCTTGTCATCGTACAGGGCGTACCGTGCACTAATACGCACGTCATCCTGTCTCACTGATTGGGTCCGGCTACGTCGCCGTATCTGGCTGTCTCTTGCTGATCCGGCTACCGGGTGATAGCCGGCCTGTCTTACCCTGTCCGGCTGCATCTGGCCAGCCGGACGCGATCCGACTGCCTGGTTTCTTGTCCAGTTTGGGTACCTGGGGATCATCCCCCCGACACTAGCCCCCGAGCACGTGTGGATTCCGCCCTTAGGCGAAATGTGCGAGCGCTTCTTCTTGTTTTTGAATTTGTGTCCGGCTGAGCTTGGCGGTTGCGCTACCCGTGACGTCAGTGCTGCCGCCGGCCACGCGCGCACGTGCCATCATTGCTCTGCGGCGGGCAGCGTAACGTCCCGTCGCACGTCGCCTCGGGAAACCGCTGTCCGACGCTTCGGTTCTTGCTCCGGGATCTTCTGCACATCCTGCTTCGGCACACCGGATCCTGGGCGGCGGTCGGGGTGTGGGTTGCCTTGATGCGCGCCACGTGGCCCCGTCAACGGTTGCCCTTCCGGCCCTTTAAAGGGACGCTGCGGGGGAGGCAGTTCCTTTCCTTCGCTCCCCCGCTGCAGTCTCCTTCTCCCTCGCGTGCTTCTGCTCCTGCGCCCTTGCCTTCTGCGCCGTAGCCCGCTGCGCCGCCTGCTCGTTGTCGCCGTCGCTACGGGCCACCGCTAGTCTTCCATCGTCGCTCTCCCCAGTCAGCCGGAGATGGCCGCCGACCGCGGGGCTTGGTGCGGCTCCTCCGTCACGGAGGACCACATCGCGAAGTACCGCGCCACCCGCGTTCTTCTGCCAGCGGAGGAGGTGGCGGTGCGGTTGGCGCCGGTGGGGGAGGTGTCGCCGCACCCGGCGGAGGGGAGCGTGTCATCTTCCTCTCTCATCTGGCGCGCGGGTTTGCCCTTCCGGTGAACCCCTTCCTCCTGACGTTTCTCGCCTTCTTCGACCTCCGTCTTCACCACCTCGGCGCCAACGCCATCGGGACGCTGGCGCACTTCATGGCGTTCTGCGAGAGCTATCACGGGATCTAGCCGGATCTCGGGCTCTTCTGCCGGCTCTTCTGAGTTCGGCCGCAGGTGCAGTACACGAAGGGGCCGCTAGTCGTCTGCGGTGGTGCCTCCATCTACTCCTGCTCCCAATCCAGCTACCCCAAGTTCTTGCTTCAGAACACGGTACAACTGTGGCAGTAGTCGTACTTCTACGTCAAGAATGTCACCAACGTCGACCGGATAAATCTTCCGGCTTTCCAGGATGCCGAGTCCAGCCGGCAGAACTGGGACTTAAAGTTGCACGGCGACAACACGGAGACGGACGCGATGTTGCAGCGCATGCGCTCCCTCGTCACCTGCCGGCTAACCAGCCTGGACATCACTCTTAGCTGGATGTCCCGGCTGATGATGCTGATGCAGCAGCGGGCGCACAAGATGTGCTATTACTCCGGCCGGCTGGACCCGACCCGGCTGTCGCGCCGTGATCCCCGCTACCACAACTTGAAGGAGTGGTTGTGGACGATCAGCAAGGAGCGGCTGCCGGAGAATTGGAAGTTCAGTCTGGCGCCCTACAGCCGGGAGAACCGCGCGCCCCAGGTAAGTTGCTGTAGCCGGAAACTTTGTTTGCTCTTTCTGTGTTGTTTTCCTATTCTGTCTGACTGACTTCTTGTATTTGGCAGATCTTCGCTTGCATCCTTCGTGAGGAGGGCGAGGCTCTCCTCGAGGTATTCACGCCTGACTTGCCCGAGCCGCGCGCTCGGCGGTCCGGCGAGGAATCGGACGGGGACAACGATGCCTTCCCCAGCCGGAATGACGAGCCGGCCGCTGACCCACACGCGGAGGTGCACAAGGAGGAAGAGGCCGCGCCGACCGTGGACCCGGCGACGCGCTCCGCGACGGACGGCGAGGCAGGCGGGAGCGGCTCGAGTCGTTCCGGCTCCCGCCGGCCTGCGACGGAGGGGCCGGCTCCCAAGAGAAGCCGGTCCGGTGCCCTGCCGCCAAGCCGCCTTGGCCGGAAGAAGGGGCCGCCCCCAGTTGTGCCGGGGTACGTTTCTTCTCCCCCTTTTTCTTTCGGCGCTTTCTGTCTGCTTGCCCTTTTTCTTCTTTTTCTTACTTTGGTTTATTTTTCCTTTGCCTTCTCCTCCTTCTCTTTAGCACGCTGGTCTCTTTTGGAGCCACGAGCCCAGCACGAGCGTCGGCCGGGTCACCGCTCCGTGCCCTGACTCCGCCAACCGGCGCCCCTCCTTCTTCTGAGGCGTGGCCGTCGCCTCCCCCTCGAGCTGAGCCGACCGTCCCCGCCCAGCCGGAAGGTCCTCAGCCGGAAGCGGAGCCCTCCTAGCTGGAAGGCTCCTCCGCAGGCACGCGGGGGGCTGCTGGCAAGGAGCTCGTCGTTGTTGGCGATGACAATTCCAACGAGGAGCCTGGGGAGGAGTGGCAAACGGCGGTGGTCGCGGGAAAGGAGTCCTTGGCCGTCAACGCCATGGACGATGACGCTTCCTCTGCCGCCTCGCTGTCGGACCTTGCCGCCACGCTCGAGCTGGCGATGAAGGAGATCCGGCTGTTGGAGGCCGCAGCCGGCGGGAACCGGACGTTGGAGCAGAAGCTTGCTGCCGCCAACGGGACTTCCCAGAGTAAGTTCGCTTCACCCGGCTTGCTTTTTTTGTACTGATAGCCGGTTTTGTTGTAGCCATCCTCGTGTGCGCTCAACGCGAGATCGATCGCTTGAAGAAAGCGAACGACCGGCTGAGCAAGTCCAATTCCACTCTGTGGCTGCAGAACAAGGATTGGCACGCGAGGGTAGACGGTCTGGAGGCCACCATCAAGGAGCGCGACGCCTCGCTCGCTAGCCGGGCCGAAGCCTTCACCCTTCTCGAGGCCCAGAACAAGGACCAAGAGAAGGAGATCAAACGGCTAGCGATCAAGGAGAAGGCGCTGGTGGAGGAGCTGATGCAGGTCGGCCACACTGCCAAGGGTGAGTTCCTTTTCCCGTCTTCCTTTCTTTCTGGATCCGGTAACCGGATCTGATCCTTTTTTCTAACAGCCTTTTACCCCGGCATAGACCTGGTGGTCTACAACCGGCTGCAGGAGAACTGGCCGGGAGCGCAGCCGACGGCCCAGGAGCTCGTCGTCCTTCTTGGCGAGGAAGCTGCCAAGCTTCGTCAGGCGGCGCGGGACGTCTTCTCCTTCATGTGGCCGGAGGCTCCGGTTCCGGAGACGATGGCGCAGCTGGTTGCGAAGGTGGGAGAGGTGCCGGCTGCGGGACTTGGCGGTGCGGGCCGGAGCGGAGATGGCTCTTCCCTCATGCTCTCCTGGTACAAGGACGCCCGTGTCGAGAAGATCGACGGTGGCTTCCGTGCCGGAGCCGATCTTGCCGCCATCCGCCAAGCCCATCCGGAGCTCGGCGGATCCGCCATCAAGATTGCCGACTACGTGGATCCCGATGAGGCGCTCACCGACTCGGAGTCCGTCGGCACTCCTGACGTGGAGGGCCCGATGCCGCCGCCCGCAGGCGCTGGAACTGGATCAAGCTCCACGCCTCCTCCTCCGCCCGAAGCTTCCGTCGGCCAAGATCTTCCTCACGGCAAGGGTCCTGCCGTCTAGTTATTGCCCCGGGATGCCGGGTGTATTTGTCTTGTCTTAGATATCCATGAACCTTGTCTGTCTGTACCGGCTATCTTTGACGACGGGTAACTTATGGGAGCTTCTTCTCCCTTTTGTTTGTTAACGTTGAAATTCTTGAGTCTCCCTTAACTTGTGCGTTGAGTTTCCTTTTGATATTTTGCCGGCTTGCCCCGCCCGGCTAACCTCGTCCGGCTACACACTCTTAGTCGGACGAACTACACCTCTAGTGGGGGCGCGCTAGCGCACCCACTAGGTGTAGCCCCCAAGATTCGGAGTAGCTGGCGTAGCCAGGTGCTTTGAATCTTCCTTATTTCTCCCAAGTCTTCTAACTTTATCCGACTGGCCTCGTCCCAGTCGGCTGCCTTCGTCGGCTGAACGCCTTCAGCCGGGGGAACTAACATTCCAGTGGGGGCGCGCGAGCGCACCCACTGGGTGTAGCCCTCGAGATTCGGAGTAGCTAGCGTAGCCAGGTGCTTCGAATCTTCCTTGTCTTCTCTTGCTCCAGCCCTTGCCCTCACCTGGGCTCTGAAGGGTCGGCTAAATGCCTTTAGCCGGTCGGGAGCTACAAGATTCCACTGGGGGCGCGCGAGCGCACCCAGTGGGTGTAGCCCCCGAGATTCGGAGCGCTTGATGAAGGCAAGGACTTCGAATCTTCTTTCCTTCTCCTGAATTCCGACTCGAGGTAGTCGGACAAAAATGTACATACGCATACACACATGTCCACATAGGTTAGTAGGTTAGTCTGCCAAATGGTAGCCGGAAAACGGCTTGTTTTTTCGAAAACTGGCTTGTCCCTTTCTAGACACTTAGTCTCTTTCCCGTGCGCTCTGCTGTTTTTGCTGCGTCCTTGCCAGGTAGCCAGGTTGCGGTCTGCAGCCGTAATCGAAGGGAGCTGACAGTACATTGCACACGGTACTAGTGGCTTAGCAGCTGGATTGGTTCGAATCAGTCGCAGGGGTGGGACGCCCGGTCTGCTGCGTCTCCTCCCTGTTTTTCGTGTGGGATGCCTCGGGATTTTGGTCTTGCTAGCCGGACAGCCGAGTTGCGGTCTGTAGCTGAGACGAAGAGTGGGCCTCTGACATCGTCACACACTACTCAACCGATTTGTTGACTTAGCAGGCCGGGCCAGCCGGCGAGCCCCTGGGTAGGGGTTGCCGGAGCCGGAAAATTTGAGCCGGAAAACAGGTGCACACACATTTCTAGTAAGGAACCCCGAGATTCTCGTGGGGGTCCATATTTTCATTCATGGGGTTTTCGGGATACATACACTGCCTGGCGACTAGGTGTAAAACAGGCGTAGCAGGGCCGCGTTCTAGGGACGCTAGGTCTCCTCGTCTGATTTGTCTATCTTGTTCTTGCGCGGTTGCTGCGTGTCGATGAGGTAGTAGGAGTCGTTGGGAAGCGCCCGGCTGATGATGAAGGGGCCCTCCCAGGGTGGTGATAGTTTGTGCATGCCCTTCGTGTCTTGCACCAGCCGGAGAACCAGGTTGCCCTCGCGGAATGCGACTGGGCGGATCCGGCTTGAATGGTAGCGACGTAGTCGCTGCTGGTACTGGGCTAATCTGGACAGGGCCAGCTCGCGGGCCTCCTCCAGGAGGTCCACTCCGTCCTCCCGCGCCTCCCTGTTGGCTTTTTCGTCGTACATGAGCTTACGAGGGGAGTCGAACTCGATGTCGGCGGATAGGACGACTTCTGATCCATAGATCAGGAAGAATGGCGTGTAGCCGGTTGACCTATTCAGCGTGGTGCGGAGGCTCCATAGCACAGCCGGAAGTTCTTCGATCCAACATCCGGGTGACCGCTCTAACGGCTCGATGAGGCGTGGCTTGATGCCGGCTAGCACCAAGCCGTTTGCTCTTTCGACTTGCCCGTTGGATTGTGGGTGCGCGACGGAGGCAAGGTCCAGTTGGATGCCCTTGTTGCTGCCAAACTGGGCGAAGGCCTCCTTTGCGAAGTTCGTGCCGTTGTCGGTGATGATGCTGTTGGGGTAGCCGAAGCGGTTGATGATGTCGGTGAAGAAGGTAACAACGGTCGCTCCATCCAGCTTCCGGATAGGCTTGGCCTCGATCCACTTTGTGAACTTGTCCACCGCTACCAGTAGGTGGGTCATGCCCACGTGTGCTCGCTTGAAAGGACCGACCATGTCGAGTCCCCAAACCGCGAAGGGCCAGGTGATCGGTATGGTCTTGAGTACCGAAGTTGGCATGTGCCTGAGCTGCCCGAAGTGTTGGCACCCATTGCATGCACGGACTAGCTGGTCAGCGCCTCGAGGGTGGTGGGCCAATAGAAACCATGACGGAATGCCTTGGCGACTATCGCCCTTGACAAAGCGTGGTGCCCGCACTCGCCCTGGTGGATATCCTAGAGTAGCCGGTAGCCTGTGTCCACATCGACACATCTTTGGAAGATACCGGATACATTACGCTTGTACAGCTCGCCGTTTATGATGGTGTACATGTGCGCGCGGCACCGGATTTGCCTGGCCTCCACCTCGTCGTCCGGGAGTTCTCCATTGGCGATGTAGCTCATGAAGGGCTATGCCCAGGATGGCACTTCCCGAATGACGAGGACGCTCCTGTCCTCCGGCTGACGGATGTCGGGGGGTCGTCCGGGTGGCGTACCCAGGACGGCAACCCCCGAGCCACTAGGCGAGCCGGCAGCCCCTGGGTCTTGCGAGCTGGAAGGCACTACCGGGCCGGAATTGGTGCGGGTCTTCTTCTTCGGTGGTTCTGACGGCTCTGTTTCTGTCGTTCCGTCAGCCAGAATGCTTCCTGCCCAGACGATGGAGTCTGATTCTGGTGATGGGTTGATGGATGGCTTGCGCAGGTGCTCCAAGGAGACCCCTGGTGGGATGGCCTGCCTGGTGGGTCCGATCTTGGAGAGCGCATCGGCTGCCTCGTTGTTGATGCGGGGGACGTGGTGAAATTCGCACCCGTCGAAGGAGGCGCTGAGCTTCTAGATGTGGAATCGGTAGAGAGCCATGTTTGCATCTCTGGCGTCCCATTCTCCGGACACCTGCTGCACCACCATGTCCGAATCACCGAAGCACAGGATCCGGTTGACACCGATCTCCTTGGCCAGCCGAAGCCCGTGCGCCAGTGCCTCGTATTCGGCTACGTTGTTGGAGGCCTTGAAGTGGATCTACAGCACGTACTCCAGCCGGTCTCCTTTGGGCGAGGTGAGCACGATGCCGGCTCCCAAGGCCCCGAGCATCTTCGACCCGTCGAAGTGCATCCGCCAGTGGTCCGAATTCGGAACCGGTGGGAGATACTGGGTATCGGCCCAGTCGACGAGGAAGTCCGCCAACGCCTGCGACTTGATCGTGAGCCGGGGCTCGTACTGGATGGAGTAGGCGGCGAGCTCGATGGCCCACTTGGTGACTCGGCCGGTGGCGTCCTTGTTGCCGATGATTTCCGAAAGGGGTGCGGTGCACACGACCTTAATCGGGTGCTCCTGGAAGTAGTGCTTGAGCTTCTTGCATGCCAGGTATACGCCGTAGCACATCTTCTGGTAGTGGGGGTAGTTCTGCTTGGAGAGGGAGAGAACCTCGCTGAGGTAGTAGACGGGTCTCTGAACCGGCTGAGCCTTGCCTTCCTCGGGGCGCTCCACCACCAGGACGACGCTAACGACCCGGCTGATGGCTGCTATATAGAGCAACATCGGCTCCTTGCTAGCCGGCATGGCTAGAACCGGTGCTGTGGATAGCATGCACTTGAGGTCATGGAACACGGTGTTGGCTTGCGAAGTCCAGGAGAACTTGTCCGTCTTCTTCATCAGCTGGTACAACGGGAGTGCCTTCTCCCCCAACCGGCTGATGAAGCGACTGAGGGAAGCTAGGCATCCGGTGAACTTCTGGACCCCAAGCAGGTTCTTGGGCGGCTGCATCCACTCGATGGCCGTGATCTTCTCCGGATTCGCCTCGATACCTCGTTGTGATACGACGAAACCGAGGAGCTGGCCGGACGGCACCTCGAAGACGCACTTTTTCGGGTTCAGCTTCATCCGGTACTGGCGGAGGTTGCCGAATGTTTCTCCCAGATCCTCGAGGAGGGTGCGCTTCTCCTTGGTCTTGATGACCACGTCATCCACGTAAGCGTGCACGTTTCGGCCTATCTGCGAGTACAAGCATTTCTGCATACATCGCTGATAGGTGGCGCCTGCGTTCTTTAGGCCGAAAGGCATGGTTACATAGCAGAAAGCCCCGTAGGGGGTGATAAATGATGTCTTAATCTGATCAGCCGGGTTTAGCCGGATCTGATTGTACCCAGAATAGCAATCTAGAAAAGACAACAAATCACAGCCGGCCGTGGAATCGATGACTTGATCGATACGGGGCAAGGCGAAGGGGTCTTTCGGGCACGCCTTGTTCAGGCTGGTGTAGTCGATACACATGCGCCAGGTCTTGTTCTTCTTCAGCACCAAGACTGGGTTCGCCAACCAGTCCGGGTGGTACACTTCCATGATGAACCCGGCTGCAAGGAGCCGGGTGATCTCGTCACCGATTATCTTTCTCTTCTCCTCTGCGAACCGGCGCAGAGGTTGCTTGACCGGCTTGGCATCCGGACACACATGAAGTGAGTGCTCGGCGAATTCCCTCGACACACCCGGCATGTCCTTGGGGGACCATGCAAAGATGTCCCAATTCTCACGGAGGAAGTCGACGAGCGCGCCTTCCTATTTGCTGTCCAAGCCGGCACCAATGGTGACGAACTTAGTCGGATCGGAGGGGTCGAGCAGGATTCTCCTTGTCTCCTTTGCCGGCTAGAAAGCTCCTTCTCCAGCCGGTTTGCTGCTAGCCGGAATGTCCTGCTGGGCCATGGCCACATTGCGCATGATCACGCGTTTTTTTTCGGCTATGATGAGGGCCTCTGCCAGTTTGGAACCGGCTGAGGCGCACTCCATCGACCGCCTTAAGCAGCCGGCGACGGTGATCACACCGTGGGGTCCCGACATCTTCGTCTTGAGGTCCCGGCATGAACTTGGGGAGGGCGGGGCGCCCGAGGAGAGCATGGTAGGAGCTCATCAGATTTACCACCTCGAACCAGATTGATTCGCGGCGGAAGTTCTCCTCGGTCCCGAAGATGACGTGCAGCTGGATTTTCCCTATCGGGGCGCAGGCTGGCCCCGGCAGTACGCCGTGGAACATCGTGGTAGTTGGGCGCAGGTCGCTTTGGCGAATGCCCAGCTTCTCCGGCGAGGACTGGTAGAGGAGGTTGAGGCTGCTGCCTCCGTCGATGAGGACGCGCGAGAATCAACAGGTGCGCGCGTTGGAGACGATGAGAGGGTCGAGCACCATGGCGTAGCCCCCGGGAGTCAGCAGATGCTCAGGCTGATCCGCCCGGCTCCAGGTGATGGGGGTTTCCGACCAGTTCAGGTACTGGGGGACCAGGGAGATGATGGCATTGACCTCCTTGGAGCATCGTCTGCGGCTGTGCTTGTCGTCCTGCTCCGTCTCAAAGATGTGGTAGGCAGCGTGCGACTGGGGGTAGCCGTTGTTGTTGTTGCCGCCGTTGCCGCCGTTACCATCATTACCGGATCCCCTAGCCGGTGGTGGAGGTCCACCCGGTGGGGGAGGTGGGAGACGAGGCTGGTTGCCCTGGTCCTTTAGCTGGCGGGTCCAGCTGCAGTTCCGGGTGGTGTGCGTAGCCGGTTTGAAGGGACCGCTATGCCACTTGCACGGGCCGTCAAACATCTGGTCGAAGGTGAGCCGTGGTTTCTGCCTTCTTGCCTCATTAGCCGGTGCGTCGGGCGCTCCCTCCACATCATTGACCTGACGCGCGTGGTAGCGAGGCTTCTGCTGTCTAGCCTGGCGGTCCCCATGGAACCGGTTGTCGTTGCCGTGGCGTCTGGAGGATCCGGCTTCTCCTGCCGGGTTGCTTGGTCGGTCGCGAGCCAGCTTCGTCGGAGTCGAACGGCCGTCCGCGTTTACTCGGAGGGGCTTCTTCATGGCGGCATCCGCCATGGCGTACTTGTCCGCAACCGTCATGAGCTCCGCCATGGTTTTCGGCTCGTCATACAGTAGCCGGTGGTGAAGCATGGTGCCCTCTCGGCAACCCTCGATGAAGAAATTGAGGGCTTGGCTCTCTAGGATGCCCTTGCAAGTGTTGCGCAGCTCCGTCCACTTGGAGAGGTACTCGCGGTCGGTCTCGCGGTCAACCTGGACGCATAAGGCCAGGTCGCGCGGGCGCCCTGGATGTTTGTACGTGCCGTTGAAGTTGCGGACGAACACCTTCTCGAAGTCAGGCCATGCGTTGATGCTATTGGGCGCAAGGCTATTGAGCCATGTCCCCTGTTAGCATGAGGGGGACGTAGCGCACGGCTGTGCGCTTGTTCCCGTGGGCGATGCCGACTGCCGTACGGTAGTCGGTCAACCAGTCTTCCGGCTTCATGCTGCTGTCGTACTTGGGGGTGTCCCTGGGCAGGGAGAATTTATCTAGAAACGGCTCGTTCCGGATGCGGGGTCTGAAACAAACTGGGCCGGTCGAATCTTCCTCCTCCGTGATGCGCGCTTGAGCGTGGAGCTCGATGCGGTCGCGGGCATCCGGACAATCCGGGTTGGGCGCTCCCACCCGGCCCGAGAGACGGGAACCGGCTGGTCTGGGCGCTCCGGCTGGCGGAGGGGGAGGTGACGGGTTGCTGTTCACCGTCTGCTCTTGGCACGGCTGGCTCCTGTTGCCAGAGCTGCAACGCCTGCTGCGGGCCCTGGGCGGCTGAGGGGAGGAGCATGCTGGGTGTCGCACGGCGCGCCCCTGCTGTTGGCAGGTAGCTTGCTCCCCCTAGAGTAGCTGAGGTCTTCCTGCATCTGCCAGTTGGCGCCGGCCTGCTCGTCCGCGACGCGGAGGAGCTCCTGCACGTGAGCGTGCTGGCGGGCCCGCTCCTCACCCTCCAGGCTGGGTAGTTCCTCTGCCGCGGCTCGCGCCGCGCGCAGGTTTTTGATGGGCGTGCTGTAGGTGGGCCGTGTGAGGGCAGGCACGGGATCCGGTTCCCCGTCCTTTTCCATTCTACCGCCCAGCTCGCCGCCCCGACGCCGTACCTGGCCGCGCCGGCTCGGCTCCGTGGTAGCCGGAGTAAGGCCGTGCGTGCGGTTGTACCCGCGCCGGGTGATCTCGAGTTGCTTATGGGCTGCCGCCAGCTCCATGGCCTCATGGAGGAGGATCTGTCTCTCCATGCTGAAGTTGGCCTCCGCTTCCTCCGGGTTATCCCCGAGGTTAACCGGCGTCAGGAGCCGATCAATGGCATCCTCCACCGGGTTCCGAGGCTGCGGGGGAGCGGAAGTTCTGACCTCGTCCACGCCTCGCTCCGCGGCTGGCGGGGATGGGAGCTGGAACCGGCCATCATGACCTCCACGCCACAGGATGCGGCGGAGCCGCTGCCGCCTGAGCGCGGCAGCTCCGCGACAGAGACGATTTCCCTAGGGAAACGCTCCGGGACGGTGCCGACGTAGACGGGGAGATCGCCGAATAGCAGGACGGTGCCGTTCGCCGGGAAGGAGGTTCCGGCAAAGCAGGAGGCATTGTCGATGACGCAGTCGAACTTGCCAAGCGTGAGCACCAGCCCGGAGGCCACACGCTCACTAGCTGAAGTGCGGGGTCCCGTGCGGAACGTGACTCCGGTCGAAGCCATCTTGCCCCACGGTGGGTGCCAACTGTCGTTGTATTGGGAACGGCAGTACCTGAGGAGGTTAGATAGAGGTGTGGGGACTAGCAGGGAAGCTATCGACGACGTTCGCAGGCGGGATTGGATACAAGCGAGCGTAGCGGGATGCAAGAAGTACCCAGGTTCGGGGCCCTCGTGATGAGGTAAAGCCCCTACTCCTGCCGGATCTGACTATGTGGAATACACGAACTACAAGTGCTCCTTGAGCTGTATGTGCTAGCTACTGCCTTAAATGCTGTATGACCAACCCTTTCTACTGAGGCCTTGCCTCTCCTTATATAGGCAGAGAGGCAACGGTCTCCTTGGCCAATCTGACTGGCGGGTCCCACACGTGGGCCCTAGCCGGCTGGTCATCCACAGTGTCCGGTATGGTATGTCTTATCGGAGTATGAGCGGTATGGATGTCGTAGGCATAGTGGACGCCGTGCGAGCCCGCCGTCAGCACAGGCCACTGTTCCTGCGTCATCCTCGCAAAGTCTTCGGTACGGCCGGGTGGTGGCCAGTCTTGTCATCGTACAGGGCATACCGTGCACTGATACACACGTCGTCCTGTCTCACTGATTGGGTCCGGCTACGTCGCCGTATCCGGCTGTCTCTTGCTGATCCGACTACCGAGTGATAGCTGGCATGTCTTACCCTGTCCGACTGCATCTGGCCAGCCGGACGCGATCAGACTGCCTGGTTTCTTGTCCGGTTTGGGTACTTGGGGATCATCCCCCCGACATGCATGGCATTGTTCCTAGGGGTGTAGGGTATGGGTGTTTAGGCTTTGGTTAGATCATTTGGAGACAGAGGGAGTAAATGGGGATCAAATGGGGGCCAAACTCTATAGTAAACAGTGAGCTAGGATTAGAGTTAGATTCTTGCCTGCCAAGTGTTTATAGAAATGGCCTCAAGAAAGAAAGTTTTGAATTTTGGTTTCAAATTTTTTGAGTGATCTTCACTAGTGCTAGGTAGTCTCTGGTTGCAAGGGTTTTGAAAGTGGAGCTCAAATAGATGGGTTTTGAAATAGGGGTGATCTATGCATATGCATTAGATTCAATTTTAAACTGTCATTTTAAATTATTAAAAGAGTGTTTTTAGCAGATCCAAAGGTGGGCCTTGGTACCTCATTATGTGTACTAGCAAGGGGTACAAGGATCAAGAATTGTTTCTGTTAAGAAATGAGTGCTAGGAACACTCAAAGTAGTGTAGTGGATTAAAATGGCCAAAATGACCATTTCTCCTTTTTAATACTTTTTGATTTGATTTTCTTTAGGAAAAGTTTGGGAATGATGTAGATGATGTTTAAATCATCTAAGAAACATTTTACAAGCATTGGATCACTCCTATTTTAAATGCACACATATATGAATGCTTTCATTTTAAATTTGGAAAAGTTTTTGTTAACCCCATTTTGATTGATTTTATCTTGATAAGCTTGGATTGAAGTTTTGGGATGTTACATAAGTGTTTCCCTTTTTGTGACAAGCGGTGTTCCTTATAATAATATTTTTGATCTTCCGTGAACCCACCTTGCCAATAAGCTTCAGTTTCAAAGAAACCAACCATTGCCAACAAGCATGATAAAGCAAGACAATAACAGACCAACGAAAATAACAACTAGAGTAGGAACTAATTTTTTTGTATTTTTTATAAAGAAACAAACAAACAAGGAGAAATATAAACTTAGCTTAAACAATAGTGATTCCAAGTGAACTTGATAAATAAAGCTATGCTCCCCGGCAACGGCGCCAGAAAATAGTCTTGATGACCCACAAGTATAGGGGGTGTATCACAGTATTTTCGAGGGAAGTGAAACCCAATTTATTGATTCGACACAAGGGGAGCCAAAGAATATTTATAAGCCTTAACAACTGAGTTGTCAATTCAGCTGCACCTGGAAACAATCTTGATCACAACAGTTTATCAGAATTTTGTAGTAGGAATAGTAAAGTAACAGCAGTAGTAAAGCAAAGACAGTAGTAACAAAAGTAGTAAAAAGTGGGATTCGAGTGCGGTAGGCATAGGGATGGATGGACGAGCGTTGCATGGACAAGACAATTCACATAGCAATCAGAACATAGGGAAATTGCAGATAAATAAGATAAAGCACCCAAGTACTAGAAAATCCTAGGCATGTGTTCCATTTGCAGCGGGGCCTCTAGGGAACTACTGGCAATTAAGGTGCTCCTTTTAATAGAGCACCGGAGAAAAGCATTAACACTTTGTGAACACATGTGATCCTCACATCAAAGCCTTTCCCTTCCGGTTATCCCGATTTCTGTCACTTCGGGGCCATAGGTTCCGGACAACAACGTGTGTATACAACTTGCAGATAAGACCAGAAACAATACTATCATAATGAATCAATAATAAGTTCAGATCTGAAATCATGGCACTCGGGCCCTAGTGACAAGCATTAAGCACAACAAGTCGCAACAAAGTCATAAAGCACTAATAAAAGATACTAGGAACTATGCCCTAACAATCTGATGCCATTACATGAACGATCTCATCCAATCCCTACCATCCCCATAGCCTACATCGGGGGATTACTCACTAATAAATGGAGAAACATGGATGGTCGATGGAGATGATGGTGAAGATCGATGGAGATGGCTCCGGGGGCACTTACCCGTCCCGGCAGGGTGCCGGAACAGAGACTTTCTGTCCCCCGAATCTCCCCTTCGGTGGCGGCGGCACAGCGGAACTTTTCGTGGAAAAACGTCGAACCCCCCGAAGTTTTTAGGTTAGAAGGATTCTTATAGGCGAAGAGGGAGACCGAGGGGGTGCCTGGGGCCACCACGCCATGCCCTGGCGCGGCCAGGCCCAGCCCGCGCCTGGGGGGATGTGGCCAGCCCCTGGCCCTCCTCCATCTCGTATTCTGGCTCTTGGAGTCTTCTAGAAAAATAGGCACTTTGGATTTTGTCCCGTCCAATTCCGAGAATATTCATTTTTTGACTTTCCTGGAACCAAAAACAGCCAAAAATAGGCAGCTGGCACTGTGGCTCTTGTTAATAGGTTAGTCCAAGAAATCATATGAAAAGTACTCCAAAGTGTGGACAAAACACAAGAAAGTGGATAAAACCAAGCATGGAGCATCAAACATTATAGATACATTTGCAATGTATCACTGGGCATCTCTACCCCGCTCCTTTTCCTAATGGTATTTTCTCTATCGAGGAAGGACGTTTGCTATATGACTTGAAGGTTGAGAAATACCAACCCGAGGAGGAGATTCTTGATGAGGATGAGGATCAAGAAGTTCCTTATCAAGAGGATCAGCCACCAACCCGGTTTGCTACATACCAAGACTTCTAAGAACTTGGAGGAACCATGGAGAGGATGCATAACCTCTCCATGAACCTCCGAGGAACAACTAGTAATTTATCAACTCAATTTGCGAACTGGAGTAACGACTTTTCCCGCCACCACAATGATTTGAAGGGCTTGCAAAATCCTAAGCTTGGGGAAGTTTCCTCATTATCTTTATTTGGCGTTCATTTGCTTTTATTTATTTCGAGGTTATGTTTTTAATTCGAGTTTATAAGCACTAGTGTTGGTTTCCCCAACACTTTATCTTTAGTTATTTCTATTTGTTTTCGAGATTTTCTAGCCGAGCTTTGCCGCCAATTTTCTATTCTTTAATTCCCTCTCTCAAAAACAACAAAAAGATTTTTCCATTTATCTTTATTTTCCCTCTTCCTTCCTATTCTCCTTGTGGATTTCCCATATTTGCAGGAGAGTGATCGACTTCGAGTTTCCAAGAAGCAAATAAAAAGGGAAGAGAGAAGTGGAACCAATTATGAGAGGTATGCCTCAGGACTCCCCACTTTTGAAGTTTGAGAAACCCATGCTAGTTAGTAGTAAATGTTAAGATATTATATTGGTGGAGTGAGTCTTTATATTGTAGTATAATGGTCTTAATTGGGTACGTTTTGTTCTAGCTCTTGTAGTGAACCAAGTCTTGCCTAAAAATTTGCTAAACAATTGTAATAAGAACAAGTCTCACAATTGAAGGCTTGGGTGTTCTGTGTTTAGTCTTGAAGGCTTATTTCTAGAGACACTCAACATCACAGAAAATAATGATTGACTTGATAGTTCTCTTTAAAAGGATGTGTTCGATTGAATTAATGTTTAGTTGTTTTTGTGAGCATGCCAAAGTTTGACTTGTGAATCATAAGAATGATATAGCTTTATGTGTGTCAAACTTCATGGGATGCCAACAACTCCGCTAGCCTATGAACGATCTTCATGGAGGAAAATCCTAGATTTCGGTGATGAGTTGATTAAACATATGTAGCAGCAATGCTATAATGGGTAAGATTCTTGGCAATCTCGGGTAGCTATGTTCATGATGGAATCACTCCTCTGGCTGATATGAGTAATCATTGTGCAAAAGGAACAAAAACCTTGGTAATGCCACGAGTGTCCATCATAGCCCGATAAACTAATTAATTTTTCTGGCATGCTCTCAATTACTTAAGAACTGAAATTCTTGAAGGACAATGAATAGAAAAGTAGCGCTTGAAAAGTCTTGACTTATTGATGTGGGAGATTTGAGATACTCCAGTGTATATGTTTTTCATGACAACTCTCACACTCTCAATTTTACATGATTATACTTTATTGTTCAAAGGCAAGCCTCTAAGTTGATTACATGACATGGAATAAGGCTTACTCATTTGAATCATCCATGTGATATGCTTTTCATTACTCTATCTATGCTGAAGTTTTTGAGATTTATGAAGTGGAGGAAACATGAGACTACCAATCATGAGTAAGATCATCATCTCGTTATTTCAGTTTAAATGCTGAGTTCCTTTTTGATTTTGGTTTTCTTGCTCGAGGATGATCAAGTTTAAGCTTGGGGAGGTTGATGGATGTGAAATATAGCCATCTACGTCCACATTTAAACTGGATATTATTCATATTTTTGATGAAATATCTCTCTAAACCCTACCACTAATGTCTAATGATCAAAGGGGCATGCAATCCTTTCTTTCTATTTTTCCATATGCAAATAATGACGTTTGATGATGGGAATCACAACATTAAAGTCAAAGATACGAGATTTCCAAGAACCCGAAGAAACCCGGGGTCGTGAAGTGGAGACAGACGCTTTAACGACCAACTATACGGCAGGAATAAAATTTCGGCCGTATAGTTCTGGTCGTATAGTTGCCATTGACACCGCTAGGTCAAACAAAACAACTTTCATGAAGGGAGCCCTATATAAAGAGGCCTCGGGCGACGAGAAAGGCGTGCCTCTCCAAGCTCTCGATCACCAGCCGCCTCTAGAACCCTGCATCCACAACACCAAAGAGTCGCCGGAGGAATAGACTTAGATCGAATTTCCAAACCCTTCTCCACCACCATAGCCATATTCCACCACTTGTAATAGTAGATCTCATCTTCGATTGGCGACATTGTAAGACTATTTGATATCAATCTCATGATTTCCATTACAATGTTTATGATTTTTTATCTCATCTCTATGTGTGAGTAATTCTCTTTGGGCTAAGGGCTTCGACCTAGCCATGTAGGTTTTGTGCATGTTATTTATCATAGATGGGATCATGTATTAGTTTGTATGACATGATGATTATAGTATCCTCTCTTGCCTCAATCTAAGGACTTGTCAGGTACCCAAGACCCCGAGGATTGAGCCAGGTATAGGGAGTATGAGTAATGACTAATCTACAGATTGGGAACCCTAGTGACAGAAGGGGTAGTACGGCTATATGTGAAGGATTTACTTGGGATTAACGGTGACCTCACTATTCATATCATTAGTTCTATTTCTTCTATGGATGAGACTAGTAGGTTATTGCTATAAGCGGTTATAGAGGAAATAGTAATTATGGATGCACTGCCCACATATAATTATCTTGCTCTAACAATTACATGCATACTTTATCATTATCTTTTATTCCCATCAGATGTTTTGTGCAGCTACAGGTGAAACCGAAATCCCTAGGCCCTCTCTCTCCATCATCATCAACAACAAAAGACAGCAAACTCTTGGTCCGGTAAAACACAAAAGGAATTCTAAAACTCCCGAAGGTCCATTAAAGTAATTTCACTATGCTTTCTGCTTCCCGAGGATTCGATAACCTCGGTCTACTAGGGAAAAAGAGCTATACTACATCCGTAATACGGATCGAAGGTATCAACCACCTACACCATCATGTCTTTCGGCGAGATGGACATCTATCTCGGTTTCGCTAAACCCGCCCAACCCACCGCAGCGGTGATGATAGAGGCGACAGAACTTTCTAGATCCACTCTATCTGTGGAAGCGATAGAGTTCTGGGTCTCAGAATACCCCAATCCCACCCAGCCCGCACCTGAAGAGGAGATAGTGGACAAGATCGGATCTGGAGAAGATTGATGGCTCAAAATATATTCGAGCTCGTTGGGAACCCCAAGAGGAAGGTATGATGAGCACAACAACAAGTTTTCCCTCAGTTATGAAACCAAGGTTATCAAACCAAGAGGAGCAAGGAAACAACTCCAAGGTCTTGCTAGCAACTTGGAATCCTGCACAACACAACCAAAGAACTTTGCTCCAACTTACAGTGAGGTTGTCAATCTCATCGGTTTTGCTGAAAACAAAGGATTAAACGTCTTGTGTGGAAGATAGTAATTGCTTGTAGAAAGTAAACAGTAAACAGTAAATAGTAGAAGGTCTATCAATGGTAAAAGAATGGACCGAGGTCCATAGTTCACTAGAGGTGACTGTCCTTAAGATAGATGACATGTTGGGTGAACAAATTACAGCGGGGCAATTGACAGACACCGATAAAGCATCATGCATATACTAATCATCTTGACTCCTATGAGATTTGATTGGGCATTACAACATTATATATAGACCATAATCCAACTGCATCTATGACTAATAATCCACCTCTAGGTTATCATCCAAACCCCCTCCTGTATTAAGTTGCAAGCAACAGATAATTGCATTAAGCAAAGTGTGTAAAGTAAACAATACGATTGTCCCATGGACAAAGGATTTTTGTTTTCTCCCTAGTAGCAACATCACATCTAGTACCTTAGAGATTCCTGTCACTTCCCTAGATTACTAGAGGCATGAACCCACTATCGAGCATAAATACTCCCTCTTGGAGTTGCTAGAATCTACTTGGCCAAGATAGCTACTAACAACAGAAAGGATGCAAGATCACAAATAACATAGACATGATAGAATAAATAATCAATCTGAAATAGTATATCAATATCCATCGGATCCCCACAAACACAACATGTAAGATTACAAATAGATGATCTTGATCATGAACGGAGCTCACAAGATCTAAACATGGTAGCACAAAGGAGGAGAACCAACCATCTATCTACTACATGGACCCGTAGTCCATGGATGAACTACCCACACATCACACCGGAGGCAGGCATGGTGATGAAGGAGGCCTCCAGGGTGATCTCTCGCCTCTGACAGGGTGCCGGGAAGAGCTTTAGATCCCTCCCGATCTAGGGATGGAGATGACGGCGGCTACAGACTCTTTCGTAGAATTTTGATCGGGTACTTAGGGTTTTTGTCCCGGGAGGCTTTTATAGGCAAAGGGGCAAGGTCGGTGGAGCACCAGGGGGGCCCACACCCCTGGTGGCGTGAACCTCAGGCTATGCCTCCACTACGTGTGGCCGCCCTGGTGTGCCACTTTATCTCCCCTCCGGACTCCGTGTTACTTCGGGTAAAATATTGAATTTGGCTTTTGTCCGGTCCAATTCCGAGAATATTTCCTTACTAGCTTTTCGAAAACCAAAAACAGCAGAAAATAGGCAACTGGAACCGTGGCATCTTGTTAATAGGTTATTTCTAGAAAATGCATAAAATACCTCAAAGTATGAACAAAACATAAGAAAGTAGATACTAAACAAGCATGGAACATCAAAAATTATAGATACGTTTATGACGTATCAACATCCCCAAGCTTAACTCTTGCTCGGCCTCGAGTAGGTAAGTGATAAAAAAGAATAATTTTTGAGGTGACATGCACCATCACAATCTTGATCAAGGTATTTCTAAACCATTGATAGTCGGGATCATAGTACTCTAACATAGACATGAAAGATATAGTTCTAACAATAAGACATAGCAACTATGTTGTAACATGAAAAGGTACAAACAAAATATTCATGAATAACAATGCTTTGAAAGACGTTTGTTTGTTTCACATATAGAAAACATAATGAGAATGGTATTCAGCTTGTCCCTCATAGTGTAGCAAACCATAAATGCATAGGACACCTCCAAAGTTCATAAGGGTGACTAGATACAAATGGTTTAAGAACAAGCAATATCAAAGTTATGAATCAATCGACAATTTTTGGGACAATGCACATTAAACTAAGAATGACCACTATGCTCTCTCAATAGGTGCATAAAGATAGAAGATGGAGACTCAACATAAAAGTAAAAGAAAGGCCCTTCATAGAAGGAAGAAGGGATTCAAGTTTCATAAAGAGCTTCCAAAAATTATGGTACTTATTAGCTTTCAGCTCTCATTACCCCTATCATAAGCATCTTTAGGTGATTAAGGTTAAAGTAAACAAATATGAGGATATGCTTGACAAGTTATAAGCTGAAAATCTCATGCCCCTTAATTATGAGTACCGTTCCTCATGCTACTCAACTTTAGTCACAAGTAAGTTCTTGTCATTGTAAGTACATGTGTATCATAGAGAAGCGCCAACTGGGTACCCCTTGCCCGATGATACAGAAGCTTTCCCATATCAAAATGACAAGGCAAGCAGACAATGAGCATCTCAGCGATCTTTTTCTATGCTATTTGCATAGGGTTTTCCCCTTTTTTTTCTTTTTTTAGGATGCTTCACAGATTGCTCACTATGGTTATGCTACACGTTTCCACCATGATTAGGCATGGCTTAGACTAGCCGCCCAAGCATTTCTCTCACACATATACAAACTCCATGAGCCTTACAATCTCCCCTTTCATTTCACACCGCCGGGATCCATAAGCAAAAGAACATGATATCAACTAATTAAAGTGCAATGTTGAAAGTGTTCCCCATGGTAATATGGTTCTGCTAATTCGCAACTTACAAAACGCAAGCATATACGCAACATAGATGGGCACAATGGTTCAAGTTTATTAAGTGCAAGAAAGTAAAGTGTGCCATCAAGTTCATGAGAGCTTTAATCATCCATGTGCACAATGGTTCAAGTTCACATAACAAGTTTAATTCGGAAGGTAGATAAGAACATGAATATACTTGGAATAGCAATAATGCTAATAGGTAGGTATGGTGGACTCTTTGGAATAACTCAGTTTTATTTGGAGTTGAATGCATGAGTGGAACTCATACTTGGTACATGTGGAGGCTAGCAAAAGACTGGGAGCGACCAACTAAGAGAGGAATAATGGCCACAATCATGCAAAGCGACAAAACATTATTAATTAAAGCATAAAGTGATATTACAAGTCAAAAACTAAATGATCATAGAGGCTATCGTGACTTGGTATAGTCTTTACATGGTGTGAGCATGCGCCAAGTCAACCCAAATAAAGCATCAAATGAGAATACCACAATATTATGCTTTTATATGCTAAAACAACACATGATTCTTTTAAGGCACATTAAGCAACCTCAATTGTTTGTAAAAAGTCATGTTACAGCAATAATCACTAAGCATAAAGTCATAGCAATATCAAACATGACATGATAGAGTCTAGGCCACAGTCAAAACAAGACTCCTTTTATACCACTTATAAGCAGGAACATTCACTATTACCATGAACAGTTTCTCTCTGTGCCTAACTTCTCATATGTAGGAACCTCGAACAACTCCCTTACTTTTACTTTTATGTTAATTACTTTTCAGTACCTTTTATTACTTCAAACTACTCTCTACTTCACTCACCTATACCACTCTCGACACTTGTAGTTAATTCACTCAAGACAACATGACACCTTGGGTGCAACATAAACGCCTCAGATAGACACTTTCCTAATCTCCTTGTTGGGATTGATATAAAAACTAGAATTACTACTTCCACAAAAACATGCTCTGATGAACCTATGCTCTTGGAGGCAATCAGCCATCGTAGGACGGTCCTCCCAATATTTAGGTAGCCACTATCGACTCTCAATAGCCTCGTGTCAGCTCTGCTGCCATGATTTGATACACGAAGGTGGAGATTCCTTGTAGATGGTTATGGTGCAGGGTTCAGATCTGGATGCCATTAACCTCAAGTTCATGCTCCTTTGCTTCGAATCCATGTGAGCTATTAAGATCAACTTCGACAAGAGCGAGGTTATGATCTTGGGCTACTCAAGTTCATGCTCCTCTGCTTTGAATCCATGTAAGCTATTAAGATCAACTTCGACAAGAGTGAGGTTATGCTCTTGGGATACTCAGAGGATATACATCATATAGATGACAACCTCAATTATAGAGTTAACCCCTCATCAACAGACATCCCTATCACCTACCTAGGGATGCCCATTCGCGAGACACGTGTGTTGATCAAGGATCTTGCCCCCTGGTCACAAGGGCTCGGTTGAAAGTTGAGCCCTAGCGAGCTAGACTCATGACCAAAGGTAGCAATATGACTCAGATCAACTCATGCCTCTCCAGCCTCCCCATGTACCAAATGGGGCTATACTTGCTTTAGGAGGGGACCTATGTAGACTTCGCTAGGGAGCTGTGCCGCTAGGGATGGCCACCAGAAGTACCATAAGTATCCTAGGGCAGCTAGGGACGGCAACCAAAAGTACCATATGGTTAAATGGGCTGACATGTGCCGAAGATTCTTGGGAGCATAAGTATCCTTGACTTGCGCTGCTTTAATGTGGCCCTGATGCTGAAATGGGTCTAGCATATCCTCAGGGATGATGGAGGACTTTGGCTGCAGCTTATCAAATCCAAATACCTCCGGTGCCGTCCCCTTTTAGCTTGCGAGCATCGAGAGGGCTCCCAATTCTGGCGAGCCATTCATGACATTAAGCAATTCATTGGGTAGGGTGTCGCCTTTGGCATTAGCGATGGAAAGGGGGGCTATGGCTAAACCCATGGCTGCTGAATTCCCCTCTATGCGAGGAGTTCCTCGCCCTGTTTGCCATTAGTGTCCCCTTGATGCTGGTAGCCGAGGCATTTCGATAGGGCCACTAGAACATCTTATTTCGGCAGACCTTTAGCCTAGATGAGTTCGTGGAGTACCAGAGGCTGAGGACCTCCCTCCCTGTCTCCCTCTCTAATGAGAGGGACTCGGTCTCCTGGCGTCTGACCCCAACATGTGAATTCTTGGTTTGCTCGACATAAGGGCCCTCTTCTAGGGCCTGGAGCTCCGGTGGACCTCACCCCTCTAGAAGGCCCCCTTCCCCTTGGTATTTGTAGCTTCGTCTGACAATTTATTTGTGATCTCTTGCCCTCAGGAGTGGAGGTAGCTAAGCGCAATGGCTTGGGCAATGGCTTGTGTCCACTATGTGGGACACTGGAGATATGGCCCACATCATGTTTTCCTACACAGTGACTCAGTTTCTATGGACCTTTGTCTGGGAAGCCCTTGGGCCTGCTTGACAGGCCCAGGATCTCGGAGAGTTCTTGCAAACCGAGGCGAACCGAGCCAGAAGGAGGCGTTGCATCTTCTAGCTAGTGTTTGCAGCCCTCACATGGATCCTTTGGAATGTGCAAAACAAGATGGTGATTGAGCTGATCTTCCCCAACCATGATTCTTACTTTATTTTTTCATTTCTCGCCTACCTATAGTAGTGGTACCCACTGGTGAGGAAGCATGACCGAGAGTACCTAGATGGCACCCTCCTAGCTCTGAGGGCACGATGCACCCCTTCTCGGCAACTGGCGACACATGATCCTGGCGCTTACCATGCCTCTAGACTTGCGCCGATGTTGTCACTCCTTTTCTTTGGGCATTGATGTGTTAGATTTATATGGGCTGCGACCCATGTAGGCAGCCCATGTAGTCTAATAAATCCTTAAATCTCAGGGCCCATCTACTATGGTAGCTTGGGAGCTATGTGGGAGACATTTTTTCGTCCCACATTGCTATTTGGGAGAGAGTTAGACCAACTTATAAGGTGAGTTGTTTCACTCCCACTAAGTGAGTGCGAAGATAAGGAGTCCACGCGCACTCTCCTCCTATGTCGCCCGCCTCGCCTCGCCCGCACTGCGTCGCATTTTGTGAATCGAGTTCAAGTTAGAAACTCGTTTTGTGGAAGACTATTTTTTTTGCATGGTGCACCAGTTGTTGGGTACGTGTCAGCATTCATGTGCATGTTTGACGCGTGTCCTTATCCTCCATCGTGTGGCGACTCGGTCGGATCATCTCCCAGGATATAGAGGGAGATATAGAACAGATCTAAATACATCCAGTTCTTTCTCTGTCTCTCTCACCTTGTTCCTCTTGCTGTGCTGCTCTCTAGGCTTCCCCATCCTGGCGACTACGTGCATGGCTATCCGGGAGAGAAGGCCTCCAAAACCCCGTCCATTGAGATCCTACATCGAGAGACGGGTGGTAAGGTTTTTGGGGAGCGTCTGGGCGCGACTACTCGCTTTCGTTCATGTTCTTATCCATCAACCGACGAACTCAACAACACCATGGGAGAAAACGACAAATACTAAGGTGTTGCTGCGATGATGACCTTCTCTGTCAACTTGTACATGTTATTCCTCTCCTTGTATGCACTAGTTTTTGCTAGATTTATAGATCTACTAGATAGGCTTGTTTGGCTGCATGTGTTTAGATCTGCTAGTGCTTACATAATGTTGATTTCGGTAATTAATCTCATGCGGAAATCGCTTAATTATCCAACAATCCAAAAACCTTATGTCTCTAGGCAATTTTTGTCATATCCCTTTGCTGCTTCACTCAAACCAAGCCCGATTACGGGTGCTCATTTTAAGTGATGGCAATGAAAAACCCTCTTGTGGCTCCCTGCTATGGACATAAAAAAGGAGGATATAATTTTGTGGCCCCAAAGTTGAGACACCAAGGCATAGAGGTGCCCAAGTCGCTTGTAATCGGATCGCGGTACCTATAGTTGGCCTGCCAAATGCTCAGAGGGACGTTTTGGCACGAATTCAACATAATGTTTGAATACAAATATCAGGCTAACGCCCGTCAAGTTGGGCCCCTGCCAGTTTTGGCTATTATGTCGCTGTCATCATGACTGCCATGTAGGCTTGCAGCGTTGGCGCCTGTATCCATTCCTCATTACGTCGTCTTCTTCTTCTTCCCTGGAGCGTCGATCTATGGTCGTGGCCATGGCGCAGAGCTCGAACACCATTTCCTTCGGTGGTGAGATCCGGGACGTGGACGGGATGACTAAACCCCGCTCTCCTCCCTATCCCGAATCCCACTGTATTCTCCTCTTCTTCTTCTCCTCGTCTCCCTCGTATCCTCGCACTCGCAGTGGAAGTTCCTAGTCTACATGTTCTTATTTCTTCCTCGATCAATAGAAAGCATTCCCACACATAAGCCATGGCATAGATCTAGAAGGCCAGAGGATTTCTCTCAAAAAAGGCTAGACGTATGCACAGTTAAATTGCATGGTAGGATTTGACACGTGAAAACTAATGACGCGGAGCACATGAGCTAAGGTGACGCAGTGGACAGGACAACACGACCGATAGCGTGAATTGACGTAACAACACAGGGCGCATATATCTTCGTTATTACTATTTTTAATATTTGTTTACTCAGAAGTTGGAATGGCCGCCGTCACGCGTCTCCCTTTTGGACTTCCGTCCCCATTGTCTAGAAGCATGTCAGAAGAGCATTGATGGTTCCACCGTTTCCCTATCTCGCAGAAACCACTCTTCTTCTTCCTATCTTCTATCTTCTGCTTCCCCCATAGTCTTCTTTCCATCTTCTCCTTGACGCCATGGAAGGTTACACTCGAGAGACGAGCTTCATTGCCCATGGAAATACGAAGATCGACGTCGTCTACACCAACTAGGAGGAGACAGTGGTGCAAGTCCTGAGTATGTACGAGGATTGGCTTGAGAAAGACGAGGACAAGTTTGGCTTGAGTGTACGAAAATGAGGTCGTCGTCATTTAACTGGCCATGAGGAAACACGTCCTCGTCTACCACTTCTCCTAGTTTGTAGATCTTCTCTTTGTAGTTAACCGCTTTCAGGGTTTTCTTATTTTTGAATGGTCACTTGTATGGTTTTAATCAGTTGATCTTGCCTTTACTAAACTGCCATAGTCCCAAAATTTATTCAAATGTTGATCTTGCAAGTACTGCAATCTTTCCATGTCCTCATCTTGGATGCACTGAATTCTTTTAGTACCAGATGAATTATGACTAGGTAACTTTCAGAGTGTTGATCTTGGATTTACTAAAATTTTGTAGTTTCTATCCAGGTTTTGATATTGCATTGACAAAACAGTCATAGTCCAAATTTTATTATAGTATGGATCTTGCAAGTACTGTATTTTTGTAGCTAGTGAATTTTATTGCTTATGGAATATATCCATTTGCTCATTTTGCAACTACTAAATTTTATCAGGACCAAATAAATTATGACAAGCAAATGCTGAAAGTCTTGATCTTGCATTTACTAAACTTTTGTAGCTTAAAATTATATTCAGATGATGATCTTGCATTTACAAAACATTTGTAGTTACAAATTTTGGTCACGCATTTTATGATGACAAACTACATACTTTCAGGACTGACAAGAGTGTTCGGCACTGCACCAATTCCTTGTAGAAAAAGGAATTGTTTTCTGCACTGTCGAGAACAGAACTGATTATTTGAAATTTCAGTATGAGGGAATTACAATTCCTAAGCACAAGTGGATCGATATTTGGAGTCTTGTCAAGATCAAATGGGGCTCGAGGAAGGATGGAATGGCTAGTCTCGCAACTAAAATCATCGATGAGTCGTACAACAAAATGAAGGTAGATTTCCCTGAAGATAGGCACGATTTCTGGGAGGAGAGGCTGTTGTCTGAGATAAACATGAAGTATGCAGCCATAGAAGCTTACGTTACCTACCAGTTGTACGTTCAGATCCATTTCTTTCTATGTTTCCTCGTGTTTTGCCCTAGTTGCAAGAGGGAAGACAAGCAAAGGGGAGCCCTTTAACGGAAATGCAGTTTAGCTGAGCGTGATGCCGAATATGCAAAGAAAACGGCTTCATCTAAAACAGCAGACAGAGAGGCTGCAGCTGAAGCAGCAAACAGAGATGCAACATCTTCTAGTGGCAACAACCAGGCCTATGAAGCACCGCTCTTTGTGTCGCAGGATGCTAAAGATAGGAAGCCAAGGAAGCTTCCAGGTGGGATAAACTAGCATTTGGTAAGATGTGGGAGGCTAATAAGAAAAGCGATAGTTGGGATGATGGCAGTTGGTCTCCTAGGAACAATGGCAAGCGCCTCAAGTGGTTTGATGAGAAGTGAATTAAATTTTACTTCTTTGTGTTATGTTTCTGTACGTTTCTGCATGTGTCTGGTAACTTGTCAAGATGGCACTTGTTAATTGGCAGTTTTCATAGCACTTTTTTCCTCTATCGCTAACAATTATGTTTCTTTTTGCCCAAATTGGTCGCAAATCTAGAGCAGCTTCTCTCTTCGATCATTCGTTCCTTTTGGCCCTCATTTTTGCCCGATCTGGTAGCAAATCTAGAGAGACTTCTCTCTTTGATCATTCGTTCCTTCTGGCCCTTGTTTTTTCCTGATCTGGTAGCAAATATAGAGCAAATTCTCTCTTTGATCATTCGTTCCTTTTGGCCCTCGTTTTTTGCCCGATCTGGTAGCAAATCTAGAGCAGCAAATCACACCGGCAGAATACATACATTCACAAAACAATATGTAGATATGGATGTGTACAACTAAATAGGATATAACAATAGATAGTAAGGGTGCTTAACGAGGTTCGATACATTCGTCGCTCAACAGCCATCACACACAACATACATAAACAAAAGAAGATGCTTTACAACAGTAGCAGCCGCAGACACGTTCAACCCCTCCCGGCCTGCGCCTCCGCCTCCTCCCTCTGGCGCTTCCTCCACTTCTTGTTGCCCAATCCCTAGATCTTGGGGACCTTGGGCTTGATCAGAGGCATGCAACCCTCTTCGATGGCCACCCGCTGGAGGTTGTAGAGGTGAATCCTGAGCGCCTAGTGTTCAGCGATGTAGGCATTGACGTTCATAGTCTCGCCGACTTTGGGGATACCGGAGCTTGAGCCCTCTGCATGCATCACGACGCAGTTGAAGTCGGTGCTGATGAATCTCTTCCTGCAGAAGGGGCACATGTTGATGACTGCAAGTGCACAGATCGTTTGTAGCTAGTTTCGAAATAAAGATATCGATCCCACAGGGAGCAGGAGTCTGAAGTCTAATAATTCTTGAAATAAATATTACGATAGAAATGCTAAATAAAGTTCTAAATAATAAGATAAAAATACGAGTATTATGCAAAAGGTGTTTTGGGGTTTTAGGTATAAGAGCAATAATAAAGTAAAGTAAAATATCTGAATACAGAAAGTAAGTATCGCGTATGTAAGAGAGATTGGAACTACAATGGAGAAAAAGCGTTCTCAAGGAGCAGCGGATACACCACTAGCATTATAAGGAGCTAAGATAAAGATTATCATCATGAACATTCTCAACTATGTATGTGTGGGAGGAACTCCATATTTGGACAAACAGGCAGCAACCGCTGCTCACATCATCCTCATAACCACAGTAGTCAGCAATCGACATCAATCGAATTACTGCGCTATTAAGGGACGTAATCCCGTAGGACGTATTCCATGGCATGGATAGTGTTCCGTGAGTTTCCTCGGTTTCCCAAGTTGATACTTAAGGGGTGCTAACAGCTTTATAGTCACTTTAAGTGCTAGCACACCTCTGTCTACCAACTACTAGTTCCCTCCATCAAGTCCCCATGAGAGATAAATATTGAGAGGTCCACTTCTCTCAACATCAAGATGTAGAAAATCTAACACATGGTCACAACGATGAATATCATAATAGACTTTATCTTATTTCAATCTCATACTAGGGTTTCTCCATCTCCCCAAGAACTAATGATCTTGTCAGACATGGAGGCAATCAACACCATATCAATGGTAATGGAAACAACCATAGATGAATAGTACTTGTATAAATCCACAACGAGTATAGGAATTATAACAAGATCTAGACAAGATGTAGATGGGATGGATGGAGATGGTGGTGATGCAGTGGTGGATGATGAAGATCGATGCCTTAACCTCCCGGATCTGCGCAGGGGGAAGATGGATCCCTGGTGGACGAGTTCCCCCTCCAGATGCCTTCCGGAGGTGAGGTTTCTGTGTTTTCTGGGTGTTCCCTATGTCATCTCCTCGAACCAGTTGCACGGGGTGAAACTATTTAAGGAGGTGGAGGCGGCGCCAACTATACGGCCGAAAAATTTGCTCCGGTCGTATAGTTGGTTGTTGAACATTCTTCCTCCTTTGTTCGCTTCTGGTTTTCTTCTGGCATCATTAATATTTCCCTAAGTTGTTTTGACTCCTTTTCTCCTGAGTACAACTACTCTAATAATTATATCCATTGGATCCATCATCTGTCATGATCCTGATGAAAATAGACATATAATGTGCGCGCGAGCGCCGTAAAATACCAAGATCCTACATCTACAATGCAAAATAATAATGTAAAACATGATGCAAATATGCACTCATCAACTTCCCCAATCTTAGACTCTTGCTCGTCCCGAGCAAGTTTTAGCTTAATGGATGTGATCCTCATATTCATGAAGCTGAGTCGATTAAAATAAATGAGGCAGCTGCAGCACGTGTTTATCTTATACAATACATAGGAATAAGTTCGTGAATAGTACCTTACTCTAACCATCTGAATAGTATTAGCAGGCTTCCACACCTTGGTGATCAACAGTTCATAAAAGATGAATCTCAACATAATGTAAAAGTATCTGGTTCAACCGAATGAGTTAGCGAGGTACTCCCAAGTGTTTTAGGATCAACGTATTCACTTGGGTTTCAAAATCTCAAAAGTGTATCTTTGTCATACTACAATGCAATGGTATATGCCTATTTGCTCTTTGCACACTCACTCTTCTTCTTCTTATTTTCTTTTCTTTTCCATATATGCTCACACTTTTGATTAAGTGTTATGCAAAGGAGCTAGCCATATATTCCACCTTATGTAGGAATTCAAAGTTTAACAATCTCAATTATCAAATTCCAACTGTATATGAAGCATTCTTATGACTTGGAGATTCTACCTCCACTTGTTCTCACTCTATTTTGATAACACTTTCACTTTCCTTTGTTCAAGGTTTCATTTTCAATTTAACTGTATAGATAATATTTCTTTGTAAATCAAACCTTAGACTTACAGCATATTGATCAAAT
The DNA here is from genome assembly GCA_910589775.1 of Avena eriantha. NCBI lineage: Eukaryota > Viridiplantae > Streptophyta > Magnoliopsida > Poales > Poaceae > Avena > Avena eriantha. The sequence continues at coordinate 322,443,965 of OU342740.1, read as the reverse complement.
TATCTTTATGTGTTCCATTAATACCAATGGTGTGGAAGACTCCTATTGCTATCATCAAGTGCAAGTAAAATTATACTCAAGCCATTCATATATCATTAAAGCAAACACAAACTCAATATTGCTCCATATATAATAATAATCTCGGAATTTCATTAAAGGGATCGAATATTCTTGAAGGGAATTCTAATGATGCAAACTTTATTGCTAGTTTGAACTAAATGCAAAAAATAGTAATAAAAACTTATAAGATAGATTACAAGGTTTTAAAGATCTCCCCAAGCTTGGAATCAAGCCAGGTGGGGTCAAATAATCCCTTCCGATTATTTGGTACTGTGATTGTTGTAGGTCACTATGGCGCCATGGAATGTGGTATCTTATCCTCACGGGCCAGCATGAGGCGGAGGGATTGATTGACAGCTTCTAATTCTTTAACACACAACTTGTAGAAAAGATTGTTCCTCTCCAGCACTTTCACTTGTTCTTTAATGAACTCATTGTTGTCCTGAAGTGTTTATAGTGCCTTAAGACTCATAGAGAAACCTGCTTCGGTTGTCCGCTTAATATGTTCATCAAGTTTACCAAGATAAAGTCACAGCAATCAAAGATGTTTGGGTGTCCCTGGCTTCTCCTTATCCAACTCTTCACTCTTTAGCTCCAGGGCCTTCAAATCCCTCTTCTGACACCCATGGTCAGCATCAAGGAACTCTATAGGGATGGTCTTGATCTCCTTGCCTTGCTCTCTATTGCTCCTGATCTCTATAGGATCTTTTCTTCTTGACTTCTATCCCTTGGTTGAGAGCCATCACGTGTGAATAAGAGGTAGATTGGTTTCTGGAGATTATGATTAGACAGAGAGACAATGACAATATATAACGGGGGTCAGAGGTCGGTAAAATTCGCGAGAAACACCAAATTGTCGTCCAAGAAAAGAATCTTAACGAAACAGGGAAAGAAATCACGGACTTGTAAGAGTCCTGCCGCATAACGACCAACTATACGGGCGCAGCCCGTATAGCTTCGGCCATATAGTTGGTTCCGGGTAGATATTTCCAAATATCTCGAGTCCAGGTCGATTAAATCACGACTCGGAACCAACAATAATGTTTTTTTGATGAATAAACGAAAAGACAAATGAAAAGTGTCTGAGAGTTTAACGACCAACTATATACAACCGGAATTTTGGCTCCGGTCGTATAGTTGCGACCGTATAGATACAGACACCAAAAATCAAAAGTATCTAAGAGTTTAATGACCAACTATACGGCCGGAATTTTGGCTCTGGTCATATAGTTGCGACCGTATAGGCTCAGATATCGAAAACAATTTCACAAAGATGATACAGATAATTTAACGACCAACTATACGGCGGGAGATTCCTCTCCGGTCGTATAGTTCCGCCCGTATAGTTGGTAAAAACCCTCTAAAACTTCAGAAAAATAGAAGGAATTCAAAGGAAAATTTTCAGAAGTAAAATTTGTGAAAACAAATCACTTATTTGGGTAAGAACACTTACCTTACACTTACCATTTGCTTATTCGGGGATGAAAAGTTCCTCCAACAACAAAGACTTCTTATCTCTTGGAGGAATTGACCTTAATTCAGTGAATAATTCTCGTAAATGAAAATCACCATGACTAAGGTTCATCTAAACAAGATTGGTGTCTTGCTAGGAAATCATGGACACTACATCTAATATCTTTATTTCTTGCCTCTGTATAATTTGTAACTCAAATTCTTGAAGTGAAAGAATCCAACGGATCAGTCTTGGCTTATGGTCTTTCCTCTCAAGGAGTTCTTTTAAACCATCACGATCTGTATGAACTCTTACCTTTGCATCAACTATGTAAGAACAAAATTTATCACAAGAGAAAAATACAGCAAAAAGTTCCCTTTCTTCCTTAGGGTAATTCTTCTGAGCACCATTTAGAGTCCTACTAGCATGATGTATAATATTAAATCTGTGGCCAATATGTTGTCCCAGAGTTACTCCTACACCATCATCACTAGCTTCACATATTAAGTCAAAGATTGTATCCCAGGTAGGTGGTTTAATGATGGGAGCACGAGATAAAGCATTTTTGAGTTTATCAAAGGCTTCAAGACATTTATCATCAAAATTAAATCTTACTCCCTTTTGTAGGAGGTTAGTCAAAGGTTTAGATATTCTAGAGAAATTTCTAATGAACCTTCTATAAAAACCCACACGACCAAGGAAACTTCTTATACCTTTAATATCCCTAGGTTGTGGCATTCTCTCTATTGCCTCAACCTTAGCTCTATCAACTTCACCCTTACCTGATACCTTGTGTCCAAGGACTATACCTTATTTAACCATAAAATGGCATTTCTCCCAGTTTAGAACAAGATTAGTTTCTTCACAATGCTACGAAACTCTTTTGAGATTATCCAAGCAACTAGTAAATGAAGTTCCATAGACAGAAAAGTCATCCATAAATACTTCCATTATAAGTTCTATAAAATCCACAAAAATAGCAGTCATGTGATACGATGCTAACGTATCCATAATTTTTGATGTTCCATGCTTGGTTTTATCTACTTTCTTGTGTTTTGTTCCAACTTTGGAGTATTTCTATAGACTTTCTTGGACTAACCTATTAACAAGATGCCACAGTGCCAGTTGTCTGTTTTCTTCTGTTTTTGGTTCCAGAAAAGTCGAAAAATGAATATTCTCGGAATTGGACCGGACAAAAGCCAAAGTCGATATTTTACCAGAAGACCCACGGAGCCAGAAGACGAGACGGAGAGGGGCCACAGGGTGGCCACACCATGTGGTGGCACGGGCTAGCCCTGGCCGCGCCACCAGGTGGTGTGGGCCCCCTGGCCGCCCACCGACCTTGCCTCTTCGCCTATAAAAAGCCTCCCGATGCATAAACCCTAAATAATCAAGCCTCCAGCCATGAAAAGTTCCGCAGCGCCGCCGCCACCGAAGGGGAGATTCGGGGGACAGAAAGTCTTTGTTCCGGCACCCTGCCGGGGCCGGGAAGTGCCCCCGGAGCCATCTCCATCGATCTCCACCACCATCTCCATCACCATTGCTGATTCCCATGATGAGGAGGGAGTAGTTCTCTCTCGAGGCTAAGGGGTCTACCGGTAGCTATGTGTTCATCTCTCTCTATGCATGATCTTATTGAGATCATGAGCTTGTAATCTATAGATCTACCTTGCTACTCAAGTGCTTTAATAGATCTCTACTCACCCCATGTGTGTGAAAGTGACAGCGTGCACACCATGGTGGCACTTAAGCTAGAGATTACAAATACTTGTTATGAGTTATATTTGGAGTTGGATGTTTCTATGAAATTGTGGTGTTTGTTGGAACCATCTAGTGCTCAAGGTGATAGTGTGGGGTTATCTAGATGGGAAAGGCTTACTTTGAGGTGTGCTGTTATAGCCCTACCATGGATTAGAGTGTCCAACCGGAGAGTAGCTCTGCGTAGTGTCATAAAGAAAAATATATTCATATGAGAGTGTTCACTGGTGAAAGTATGATCCCTAGGCCTTGTTTCTAAGCACCGAAACACCGTTTTCTATTAGATCTGTTACATGTTTGCTTGTTTCCATCTTTATTTCAGTTTGCTTTTATTCTTTTCCCACGTCAACCACACACCAGCAAGGTTTTTTTGTATCACCGTTACCACTTATAATTATCTATACCACTTGTATTTCACTATCTCTTCGCCGAACTAGTGCACCTATACACCTGACAAGTGTATTGGGTGTGTTGGGGACACAAGAGACTTCTTGTATCTTGATTGCAGGGTTGCTTGAGAGGGGATACCTTTGACCACTTCCTCCCTGAGTTCGATAAACCTTAGGTGATCCACTTAAGGGAACACTTGCTTCTGTTCTACAAACCTCTGCACTTGGAGGCCCAACAACTGTCTACAAGAATAGAAGTGCGTAGACATCATCATGCATCTTTGAAAAGTAGCCAGAGCATTACATAAACCAAAAGGCATACGTCGGTAAGCATGTAAACCATAAGGACTAATGAAAGTTGTTTTAAGTTGGTCATCAGAATGAACAACTATTTGAGAAAAAACAGAGTATCCATCCAAGTAACAAAAAAGAGTATGGTTTGCTAACCTTTCTAAAGTTTGATCTATGAATGGTAAAGGATAGTGATCTTTCCTAATTTATTTATTTAATTTTCTGAAGTCTATGCACATCCTATGCCCAACAATAGTTCTAGTAGGTATCAATTCATTATTTTTCATTAGGAACAATAGTAAAACCGCCCTTCTTAGGGACACAATGAACATGACTTACCCATTCACTTTCTTTAACAGGATATATTATACTTGTGTCCAGTAGGCATACAATTTCTTTTCTTACCAATTCTTTCATTTCAGGCTTCAATCTTCTATTAATTCCGCAACTGGTTTAGCACCTTCCTCCATGAATATTCGATGGACGGCTATCATGGGAATGATACCCTTCAAGTCATCCATTGAGTACCCCAAAGGCCTTGCGATGCTCCTTAAGTATCTCCATAAGTTTTTCTTCTTCTTCTCCTGAAAGTTTAGCACTGATAATAACAGGAAATTTATTTGTATCATCTAGAATCCTGTATTTGAGATTATCTGGTAGAGTCTTCAACTCTGGGGGTGGTAGTTCCTCGTCCCCTCTCTTTTCTGGCTCTTTAAAAGCCTCATAAGTTGGAGGTCCCATTAAGGTAAGTGAATCGAATTCATCTTCTAGTTCTCCCAGGGGATTGTCCTCCATAACTATTTCTTCATAATTTGGATCTTCATTTATTTCTTCTTATTGATTACTAAAGAAAAGAGCTGTCATTTCCTCAATAGTTCTCTCTTCCTCTTCTTCTTGTATTTGTGGAGGCCTATCTTTAAATTTGGAAAAGTGGAATTTATTTTCTGTTCCCCAAGCTTAAGAGACACAATCTCCTTCTTGAAATTAACATGGAACCTATATTACCCAAAAAGTTCCTTCCAAATATAATTGGGCAAAGAGTGTCAGCTGGCATATCAACAACTGCAAAATCGATAGGAAAGTTTTTATTGCCAATTGTGATAGTTGCATCTTTAACTACTCCCATTGGAATCCTAAGATTTTTATTGGCTAACATAATTGTCTTATCAGTATTTTCAATTGTAGCCTGTTCTATTTCTTCTTTTATTTCTAAGTAGAAATCATAAGATATAACATTAACTTCGGTGCCAAGATCACATTAACCGTAATGCAAGGTTTCTTTAAATATGCAGGGAAGAATAGGCCTACCCACATCTTTTACCTTTGTTTTAGCTTCAACCAATACAGAAGTCTCTTCATCAAGTTCAACTATGTTACAATGTGCGTACATAGCCATAATTGCTTCCTTGGTCACCTCTTCATCTTTGGTTTCTTCCAGCTGTTCCACAACTTCTGGCATACTTTGTTCTTCCTTCTTATCCTGTACTGCTTTGACCTATTCATATTTAAGAATATGCTTTTTTGTAGTGTTAGGGAAAGGCATCTCATGTATTGGTTCTAAGGAGGCCAGTGTTGCTTTATCTTCTCTTTTCCTCTCAGGTTCAGGTGGTGGATCATACTTGACCGGACCTTCTTTTGGAACTTTGATATGTTCTGTAAAAGCTTTAACAACTTGCAACACCAGATCTGAATCCAAATAAAGTTCCTTAGATAATTCTTTAACATGGCCTTTTTATTATAGTCATGAATACAATCATGTTCTATTTCTACGCCTCCTTCATTTCCTAGACCAAAATTCCATGAAACTTTATGATCACAACTTCTATTAAGTAAAGCCCAAGCTTTAGGTATAGGAAGATTCATAAAGGCTCCTTCCGCGAAAGAGTCTAATTCAATTTTATTAGGTTCAAGTAAACCGCCATAAAAGATATGCAATAAATACCATTCAGATAAATCATGATGCAGACATCGACGTAGTAAATCTTTAAATCTAATATAAGCTCTTACTAGTCCTTCATTAGAATGGTTTTTCCAAGTCATTATAAGACGCTTGATTCCAAAAGATTTTGACAATGGATAATAGTTTGCTAGAAATTCACATGCTAGATTATCCCAAGTAGTAGTGGCTTCAGGTGGTAGAGATCTATACCATGAGAGAGATGTACTAGTCGAAGTCTGACTAAAAAGTTTAACCCTTACCTCATCATCGGTATATCCCATCATTAGAAAAGTGCCACATATAAAACATGCAATATGCTCGTATGGATCAGGATCTTCTTCATCTCCAGTAAATTGCTTCTTGTGTAAAATACCAAGTAGTATAGGATTTGTTTCAAACCCCCTTATCTTCTCATTGGAGTTGTCTCTTTTATAAATATCATAGGGCTTCCCAAAGCAGTTGAGTGGGTTAGCACTAGTCATATCCTCAAACTCCATCATGTTGGTGGAAACCTGTAACTCAAAACAAAATTTAGCAAGACAAAAATAAATAAGAAAAACCTAAAAGACCTACAACGCTTAGCTCCCTGACAACGGTGCCAGAAAATAGCTTGATGACTGCAAGTGCACATATCGTTTGTAACTAGTTTCGAAATAAAGATATCAATCCCAGAGGGAGCAGGAGTCTGAAGTCTAATAATTCTTGAAATAAATATCACGATAGAAATGCTAAATAAAGTTCTAAATAACAAGATAAAAATGCGAGTATTATGTAAAAGGTGTTTTGGGGTTTTAGGTATAAGAGCAATAATAAAGTAAAGTAAAATAACTGAATACAGAAAGTAAGTATCGTGTATGTAAGAGAGATTGGAACTGCAATAGGGAAAAAGCGTTCTCAGGGAGTAGCGGATACACCACTAGCATTATAAGGAGCTAAGATAAAGATTATCATCATGAACATTATCAACTATGTATGTGTGGGAGGAACTTCGTATTTGGACAAATAGGCAGCAACCGCTTCTCACATCATCTTCATAACCACAATAGTCAGCAATCGAATTACTGCTCTATTAAGGGACGTAATCCCGTAGGACGTATCCTATGGCATGGATAGTGTTCCGTGAGTTTCCTCGGTTTCCCAAGTTTATATGTAAGGGGTGCCAACAACTTTATAGTCACTGTAAGTGCTAGCACTTCTCCGTCTACCAACTAGTAGTTCCCTCCATCAAGTCCCCATGAGAGGAAAATATTGAGAGGTCGACTTCTCTCAACATCAAGATGTAGAAAATCTAACACATGGTCATAGAGATGAATATCATAATAGACTTTATCTTATTTCAATCGCATACTAGGGTTTCTCCATCTCCCCAAGAACTAATGAACTACTCAGACATGGAGGCAATCAACATCATAGCAATGGTAATGGAAACAATCATAGATGAATAGTACTTGTATAAATCCACAACGAGTACATGAATTACAACAAGATCTAGACAAGATGTAGATGGGATGGATGGAGATGGTGGTGATGCAGCAGTGGATGATGAAGATCGATGCCTTAGCCTCCCGGATCTGCGCAGGGTGAAGATGGATCCCCGATGGATGAGTTCCCCCTCCAGATGCCTTCCGGAGGTGAGGTTTCTACGATTTCTGGGTGTTCTGTATGTCGTCTTCTCGAACGAGTTGCACGGGGTGAAACTATTGTAGGAGGCGGAGGCGGCACCAATTATACGGCCGGAGCTATATGGCTGGAAAATTTTCTCTGGTCGTATAGTTGGTCGTTGAACCTTCTTCCTCCTTTGTTCGCTTCTGGTTTTCTTCTGGTATCATTAATATTTCCTAAATAAGCGATTTATGTTGTTTTTGACTCCTTTTCTCCTCAATACAACTGCTCCAAGAATTATATCCATTGGATCCATCATCTGTCCTCAGTAAAACAGACATAAAATGTGCGCACGAGCGCCGTAAAATACCAAGATCCTACATCTACAATGCAAAATAATAATGTAAAACATGATGCAAATATGCACTCATCACCTGTAGACGCCGCCAGTGACATAGGGGTCGTACTGGATGGTCTGTAGCTCCTCAGCACCCGACGAGTCTTGGTGTGCTTGGACTCATCGTCATTGCAGACGTCGATTCGTACACCTATTGGAAAAAATAGAGTGCATGATAATAAGGACATGATTGAGATCCCTTGATTGTCGGGATTGCCTGTTTGCATAAATTAATCGATCGATATGCGTTGACACAAGATCAAACAAAATAAAATAGGATTGAATGCGAACAGGCGGGTTCATCGAAACAATAGATCAATATAGCATCCAACAAAAGAGGATTAGATGATGTAATAACATCGATCTAGCATCCAACAATTGAAATGCGAACAACCAAACCCTAATAACCCAAGATCTAACATCCAACAATGCGAATGAGAGAAGAATCAGGGAAGGGGAGCAAACCCTAGTTACCTCCGACCATGGGTCGTTGATGCCGGTGTCATACAGGTTCACCGGAGAGATGTACTCCTCCGGATCGTAGGGGTCCCAGTAGAGCGGGATCTGTCCGTGACCGGTTGGGGCCTCCTCATCGGCGGCTACGTCATAAGCAAGGACAATGGCCAAGATGGGGACATCGGCTTCCATCGATGCCTCGACGGGGGACTGGACAGGGACAGTGGCTGCTTTCAATCCCTCGAGGGGGATCGGAGCGGAGACGGGGGCCTCCTCGCTGGCGGCTTTGGAGGCGACGATGGCCAACGCATCCTCCTTCGCCATTGCTGGCTTGGTTGGGGTTTTCTCGGGAGTTTGCAGAAGGTGATGGGACAGGGGAGACGGTTGCGTGAGAAGAGTGAGCGAGAGCGAGAGTAGGTAGGCGGACAGGGAGAGGGAGAGGGGCTCTATAATAAAGGTGAAGGGAAGGGACGTTTCGTTGCACCACCATGCACCACGTACTAACCGCATAGGCTACTGCACCGTGCACCATGACACGCGCAAGTTACGCCATGTTTTTTCCCGAGCCATGCATGGCAGTTCTGCATTCAACCGCATGCAAAGGGTGCAGACACAATTTCTAAGTACAAAGGTTGACACGGCCATAAAATTGGTGATAAAATATAATTAAAAGGGGAAATGTAAAGGAGAAGGTAGATGGCTATACGGTGAGACTTGTGGGGTTTTGCTAGATTAGGCAGAGGGGGATGTGGATGAGTGCGAGGGACACGATGAAGGCGGAGACGTTAGGTCTCCTCGAGGGTGCCTCCTCCTCGAGGCCCATTTGGTGGCGCCACAAGAAGCTCTTCGGCCTCCAGCTAACGCGTGGAAGTTTCTTGCGATAGACCCGGTTGGCAATGAAATTGAGAGCATGCTGCGTAAATATGGGATATGCCTTATTAAAATTGCAGCGCCTATCGATGACCATGCACTTGATGACCCTGTTGCCCTGTGCATGTGCTGTGGCGTAGTAGTAGTAGTAGTAGTAGTAGTAGTAGTAGTAGGCTTTTCAGACGAGATTAAATGTGACATGACCACTTGACGATTATTTAATGTATGGCTTCACGTTCCTTCTTGTAGAAGTGCCGCTGAGAGAGATGTCTGTGCATTCTCACAGTGTAGTGTGAAAGGCACGTCGCGTGCAACAATTTGTGTTGGATCACAGAGAATAAAAGGTTGGTGTGCACGATCCGTATGACAACTGTGTCAACCAATCAGGGCCTAGTAGCCAGAGTGAGTGTTGGGGGATAACCCCGGGTAGGGTCATGCCGGGGTATAAAGGCCATGGTAGCCGAGGTACGGCAAGGCCAAAGTGATAGCTGGCCGAGTTACCTCATGGCGAGCTGACTTACGAGAAGACCCGGCCTGGTGGTTGTTCGACTAACGTTAACCCGGCCGACATAAAACCTATGTCGGCAGGACTGATTTATCTTGTTCGCAGGTGCTCACGAAGCCAAGTTAACCAGGTGCTAGCCGGGTTACCACTTGGCTTACAATAGAAGGAAGGAATATTGCTGGTCAAAAGGTGGCCTCTCTCGACTGAAGCGTGAGTGAAGCGGACAGAGGAGAGGACCGGCGGGAAGTGGCCGACAAGGGTGACGTAGCCGATGTTGGCTAATGCCACCAATGTCGGATGACACTGCAAAGCAGAGGAGCTCAGAGAGGGTTACGTACAAAGTCCAGACCAGACTGTTAAAGAGAAAAAGAAGCATCTTGCTTTACCGAGGAGCATATTCAGAGAATATTCCTCCACGTAAGCCCTAGATTTTTAACCTGGGTTCCCCTATATAAGGAGCACCAGGGCCTCCATATAGAGGGTCGGCCACTTTTCACTAAGGGAAAACCCTAGAGTGTAGTGTGTGGGTAGTAAGAGAATTGTCTCCTTCCCATGAATAGCTCAAGGAGCCCTTGTAATCCACCATTGATTGAGAAAGAATACAAGCTTCTGTGTGTGGAAACACCACACTATCCCTCCCTGGATTCCCCTAGTACAGATTAGCCCCACTCTTAGCTTAGACATGGCATCTTCCGTGCCACCACCACGACAGTAGGCGCCCATCGTGGGCTAGCGGCGCTAGCAGGAGTAAAACTCCGGATGGGAAACTTCATCGACACCGGCGAACGCATCGTCTCCGGGATCGTTCAGCGCTTCGGAGTGCTGGACTATGTCAGCGACAACGCATGCAGCTTAGGCAACCATCCCCACTGAGGAACGACCTCTTCATCAGCCTTGCACCCATAAGATCTACGTCGGCGTGGATGAGTCCTGCGTTCATTCGCAGCACGTCGTCGAGGAAGGCGAGCCACCTCTCAGCACAACTCGCGGAGTGCGAATCTCTCGCCCCGATAGCAGCGTTGAGGTCATGGTGACCGTGTTAGATGCTGAGAAGGGCAAGGATCGGGTGCCAGATCTGGAAGCTACACCAAAGGCAACAAGGTCTAGGTTTCCCCCTCTAGAGAGGCATGAGAATGTACTGCAGCAGGCAATAGATAGCTTAGCTACTCCCATAGCACTGGTGGTAGATCCGGCTCAGGCACAGGCCGAACTAGAAGAAACTAGGCTAAAAATGTTAGCCGGGGCAAAGAAGATAGTTGAGTTGCAAGAGTCACTGAACATCACTCTGCATGAGTATGCAAAGGCGAACCAGCTTAGCCCTACTTGGTTAGATGGGGTAAAGATTGGAGGTAAAAACTTGATCACTAAGATAGACAAGGAGTATGTGCCTAAGTCGGGTCAGACAGCTACTCTAGTGACAGCAGGGCTAGAGAGGTATAGCACCCCGGTGAAAACCTCAGGGCTACCAATGCAGCGGCATCCGAGTTAAAGGGTTTAACCGGAGAAGCCCGAGAAAGGCAGCAGGAGAGAGTTAACCATCTGCTGAGGGTAGCATGTGAGCAGAACGAGGAAATAAACAAGGCAAGCCCAGAGCAACCTGGAGCTTCGCACGTAGTCCATTCGGCAAAGATCAACCCGGTGAAATCCGCTAGAGCAGCATCATCTCCTCATGGTCACCCTAGAAGGGAGGAGGTGGTAACCACGGCTAGGAGAAATAAGCAGATAGTGCCATATGATCTGGCAAAGGCCACAAAAGGAAAAGTAGTGCATATTGAAGAGGACCGTCATAGTGCTAGCCGAGGTGAAGCTGGTTAAGGTAACCGTGACCAAGGCTATGCCGGTCAGAGAAATGATGAAAATGGCAATCGGTCAGTATAACTCGGCGGGAACAGGGCAAAACCCACCTCGGCAACAGTAGCAACAATATGAACCTCGGTCGGAGAGAAGTGATTGTCCAACAATACAACAATAATATGCACGTCCAGGTCAAGATCGATATAATGATGGTTACTTAGCGATGGATGATGCCGGATCTCCAAGACCGGATCACCATGTGATTGGCTCGAGGCTGGGAAACAGAAATTTGCAGCCGAATGATGCCAGGTTGAAGTTGGACAAGATCCATAGGTCGGAAATGATTGAGCTGTAGGGGCCTCTGGGTCCCACATATTTTGTACCTCAGATTATGAGGGAACCACCTGTGGCGAACTTCCAGTTAGCTAGAGGCACAAAGAAATATGACGGCAGCACAAAGCCAGAGGATTGGCTCATTGACTATGCCACTGCAGTACACATTGCCACAGGCAATTTGAGATGCGCGGTTAGATATGTGCCGCAAATGTTGGAAGGGCCGACAAGAGTCCGGTTGAACAATTTGCCAGCTGATAGTATCAATAGCTAGATTGACTTTGAAGAGGCATTTGTCAGTAACTTCTCAAGCACCTACAAGAGGCCGAATTGGCCACAGACCCTTGTTTTGTGCAAGCAAAGACCGAATGAGACAGACCGGGAGTTCTTGACTCGTTGGTGCAACGTGCACAATTCCTGTGAAGGGGTAATTGAATCACAAGCTATTGCATGGTTTTCCCAGTGATGTAGATATGCAAGTATGCTATGGCAAAGATTGCAGAGAGATATGCCAACTACTTTGGCTGAGACGATCTGGATCGCTGATTCGTACGCTTTGGGTGATCTAACCCAACCTCGGATGATGTACAATGATTCTAATGATGAGTACTACTCTCGAGAAGGTGTCGGAGTATCCCGGCGTAATGACTTCCGGGGTAAGAGGAGAGATGATAGGTCAGATTATCGCTATAGATCGCAACAAGTTGATGCAGTGGATCAAGATCACTCCAATGCCGGTCCAAACCAACATGAGAAAACTGGTGGCCAATAGTGGTAGAAAAAGGGTGAGGGCACGAAGCCTTGGACCCCAGAGCAGAAGAAGCTGTGGCAGGAGAGAAAAGACAGGCCAAGATACACGTATGATCGAGTCAATGCTGGATCAACCATGCAAGTTCCATACGCCAAATCCGAGCAATCTAGCAGATCACACAACTCGGCAATGCGAGTGGATGAAAAAGATAGAGCAGGGCAGCTCAGGGACTGCTCAGGCACCTCGGCAAGATACACCTCGGAATGGAATACCTCGGCAACCACAACTCACTGGGGCAAATGGACAGCAACTGATGTTGCCTCCGCCTCCGCTGAGGTATGAAAATCAAGAAAGAAGGGACGTAGTGCATCAAGTGGATAATCAGCAGCACCAACAGCAGAACCAGAGGTACCCGGCAATGATGGGATAAACGAATACAGGGAGCACCGCCAAAGTTACTATGTGTTCACAACTGAGGAGACTGACAGGAAAAGCTTGCAGCGCCAACATATGGAAGTGAATGCGGTTATGCCGACAATATCGAGGTATATGCCATGGGCAGATCAAGAAATCACTTAGAGCATCAAGGACCATCCCATGCTCATGCCGAGTCCTGGATCGTATGCATTGGTGCTAGATCCGACGTTCATCGGGCTGTATATTAATGTAAGATTCTCCAAAGTGTTGATCGATAATGGGAGCAGCATCAACATCATGTACATGAACATAATGCGCAAGTTGGGAATAATGGAGAACATGCTCCAAACAAAGACTATCTTCCACAGAATTGTGCCAGGTATCTCATGTGAGCCCATTAGCAAGGTCCGGGTCGATGTGTTATTCGGCGCAAGGGACAACTGCCGGACTAAAAATCTGGAGTTTGAGGTGGTGAATTTGGAGAGCGCGTATCATGCATTACTCGACAAACCTGCTCTCAACAAGTTTATGGCAAGTACGCATATTAGCTACTTGAAAATGAAGATGCCTGGGCCGAATGGTCCAATCACCATAACTAGGGATTTCAGGCGCTCAATAGAGTGTGCCTCTGACGGGTCTAACCTGGCTGAATCACTGGTGATTGGCCAAGAAAAGAGAAGGATCCAAGAAGTGGTGGCGTTGGCTCAGTCTATGCAAGTGCATATGTCGGCGCTGAGCAACCCACATGGGAGTGTTTTGTTTCAAGCTGCAAAGGAACAAAGAAGATCCAAATTGATGACTAGTTTCCGGAGCACACCGTTACTATTGGTGCTAGTCTCAGCGACAAATAGGAAAGTGAGCTCGTCAACTTCCTCCATGAGAATCAGGATATTTTTGCTTGGTCCACACAGGATCTACAAGGTGTTCTGAGGGAGTTGGCCGAGCACTCTTTACATGTGAGACCCGGAGCTAAGCCGGTGAAGCAACCGCTTCACCGCTTCGCCGAAGATAGGAGGATAATCATTGGTGATGAGTTGGCTCGGCTCCTTGTAGCTGGGTTCATAATATAAGTGTTGTATCCAGATTGGCTTTCTAATCCAGTGCTCGTCGAGAAGAAAAAGGATGATCCGAATATGGCAGTGATATGGAGAATGTGTATCGATTACATGAACCTGAACAAGGCGTGTCCTAAAGATCCATTTCCACTGCCTAGGATAGACCAAATCATAGATTCTACAGTTGGGTCTGAACTGTTGTCGTTCATCGATGCTTATTCTGGTTTCCACCAGATACCTTTGAATCCCGAGGATCAAATAAAAACAGCATTTATCACCCCTTATGGGGCTTACTACTACAAGACTATGCAATTCGAGTTACGTAATGTTGGTGCAACGTACCAAAGATGTATGCAGAAATGTCTTCATGATCAAATTGGTAGAAATATGCAGGTGTATGTTGATGATGTGGTTATAAAGACCAAGGAAAGCAAAACTCTCCTTGAGGATATCCGGCAGACATTCACGAACTTGAGAAGGTCCCGGATGAAGCTTAACCCAGAGAAGTGCACCTTTGGCATCTCGGCGGAAAAATTACTCGGATTCCTTGTGTCTAGCCGAGGTATTGAGGCAAATCCAACCAAGATCCGGGCCATTGAAAGAATGGAATAGCCGAAGTGTCTCAATGTTGTCCAGAAATTCACTAGATGCTTAGCATCACTGAGTCGGTTTGTATGTCGGCTGGGAGAAAAGGCTTTGCCTCTCTATCAGCTGATGAAGAAATCCGACAAATTTGTGTGGACACCACAGGCGGATAGTGCGTTTTGCAAGCTCAAAAAGATGCTAGCCCCTGCACCTGTGTTTGCTTCACCTCTATCCAAGGAGCCAATGTTGCTCTATATAGCAGCGACCAACCAAGTCGTGAGTGCAGTGATAGTGGTGGAGCGCGACGAAGATGGTAAGTCGGTGCAGAGGCCAGACTATTACCTGAGTGAAGTATTATCTACTTCGTAGCAAAATTGTCCTCATTATCAGAAGATGGCATATAGCATCTATATGGCGGCCAAGAAGCTCAAACACTAGTTCGAATAACATCCTGTGAAGGTGACCTGTGAAGCGCCAATATCTGAGATAATGAGCAACAAAGATGCTAGTGTCCAGATTGCAAAATGGGCAATACAGTTATCCCCCTATCCACCACAATACGATAGAAGAGATGCAATCAAGTCACAAGCTGTGGCGGATGACACATTGCAAATGTATCCATAATTTTTGATGTTCCATGCTTGGTTTTATCTATTTTATTATGTTTTGTCCACACTTTGGAGTACTTTTCATATGATTTCTTGGACTAACCTATTAACAAGAGCCACAGTGCCAGCTTCCTATTTTCTGCTATTTTTGGTTCCAGGAAAGTCAGAAAATCAATATTCTCGGAATTGGACGGGACAAAAGCCAAAGTTCCTATTTTACCGGAAGACTCACGGAGCTAGAATACGAGACAGAGGAGGGCCAGGGGCTGGCCACACCCCCAGGCGCGGGTACCCCAGGCCGCGCCAGGGCATGGTCTGGGCCCTCTGGCTGGCCACCGACCTTGCCTCCTTCGCCTATATATTCCTCCCGAGGCAGAAACCCTAGATGGTCAATCAGAAATCCACGAAAAATCCCACAGCGCCGTCGCCACCGAAGGGGAGATTTGGGGGACAGAAAGTCTCTGTTCCGGCACCCTGCTGGGACGGGGAAGTGCCCCCAGAGCCATCTCCATCGATCTCCACTACCATCTCAATCACCATTGCTGATTCCCATGATGAGGAGGGAGTAGTTCTCTCTCGAGGCTAAGGGTTCTACCGGTCGCTATGTGTTCATCTCTCTATGCATGATCTTATTAAGATCGTGAGCTTGTAATCTATAGATCGACCTTGCTACTCAAGTGCCTTAATAGATCTCTGTTCTCCCCATGTGTGTGAAAGTGACAGCGTGCACACCATGGTGGCACTTAGGCTAGAGATTACAAATACTTGTTATGAGTTATATTTGGAGTTGGATGTCTTTATGAAATTGTGGTGTTTGTTGGACTCATCTAGTACTCAAGGTGACAGTGTGGGGTTATCTAGATGGGAAAGGCTTACTTTGAGGTGTGCTGTTATAGCCCTACCATCGATTAGCGTGTTCAACCGGAGAGTAGTTTAGAGTAGTATCATAAAGAGAAGATATTTATATGAGAGTGTTCACTAGCGAAAGTATGATCCCTAGGCCTTGTTTCTAAGCATTGAAACACCGTTTGCAACTAGATTTGTTACATGTTTGCTTGCTTCCATCTTTATTTCAGTTTGCCTTTAGTCTTTTCCCACGTCAACCACACGCCAGCAAGCTATTTTCTAGCACCGTTACCACTTATAATTATCTATACCACTTGTATTTCACTATCTCTTCGCCGAACTAGTGCACCTATACACCTGACAAGTGTATTGGGTGTGTTGGGGGACACAAGAGACTTCTTGTATCTTGATTGCAGGGTTGCTTGAGAGGGAATACCTTTGACCACTTCCTCCCTGAGTTCGATAAACCTTGGGTGATCCACTTAAGGGAAAACTTGTTGCTGCTCTACAAACCTCTGCACTTGGAGGCTCAACAATTGTCTACAAGCATAGAAGTGCGTAGACATCAAGCTATTTTCTGGCGCCGTTGCCGGGGAGGTAAGGTAAAAGGTACTCACATCCTCCGGTGTGAGTGCTCGAAGTTATTTCCTTTAGATTCTGCAATTATATCTTTTTGGTTCTTGCTTTCACTAGTTAGGCTTAATGGAAAACAACAACAAAAATAGAGAACTTTTAAGTATTTTTCCTAAGATAGAACTTGAGTTGTCTGAAAAGAAAATTAAAAAACCATGGAACTTTATTTGCATGCTAATAGCAATGTTGTTAGTATGAATCCTTTGGACACCATTATTGCTAATGCTATGGAAAATTCTAAGCTTGGGGAAGCTGGTTTTGATGAAAATGATCTTTTTAGTCCCCCAAGCATGGAGGAGAAAATTTAGTTTGATGATACTATGCCTCCAATATATGATGATTACAATGATGAGTATGATATTTTCAGTCCACCTACTATTGATACGAAAATTAATTATGATTACAATATGCCTCCTATATTTGATGATTATGGTGATGAGAATAATAATGATAGCTATTTTGTTGATTTTGCTCCGACTATAATTAATAATAATGACTATTTTTATGTGGAGAGTATTAATTCTTTTATGCATGTGGCTCATGATAAGAATGTTTTATGTGATAGTTATATTGTTAATTTTATTCATGATGCTACTGAAAGTTATTATGAGAGAGGGAAACATGGTTTTATGTATCTCAACAATATTAAGTTTCCCCTCTTTATGTTGAAAGTCTTTAAGTTGCACTTGTTTTGATTTACTATGCTTGTTGCTTTGTGCTTTCATGACTTGTTTCTTTACAAGATTCCTATGCATAGGAAGTGGGTTAGACTTAAATGTGTTTTATATTTTCTTCTTGATGCTCTCTTCTACTCTCAATTCATATTTCTTATGTGAGCATCTTCTCAAACTATCATGCCTAACTTAAAGGCGTTAAAGAAAATTACTTATTGGGAGATAGCCCAAAAGTTTTAGATGAGTCTTGTAAGTTATTACCTCTGTAATAACCTCTCCTTATCCTTTTTATTTGCTTTTTGTGCAAAGAGTAACCTCTAATGAGAGAGAAGTAATGCTTGGGAAAGTTGCTGTCCCGAAACAGATTTTTGTGCTTCACTCTAAACATTCGTGTAAAATCTCTGTACGTCGTTTTGAGGCGTGAATTTTTGTGCGTCTGCCCCAGGTTGTTATCTAACTTTTTTTAGTTCAACACTTTTCGATTTGAGCAACAGAAAGTCTTCAAAAAAATTCGTCTTTACCTGCTTGTCTGTTTTGACAGATTTCTGCCATTATTTGCATTTGCTTCTTGTTGGTTCCTTTTTGAGTTCTTTTGGGGAATTGAGATTTTGAGGGAAGTGCTACAATATCTAGTGTTTTAATGGAAGTTTTATTGGTATTGGAACCGAACCTAAAGACTTATTATCTTGAGTGCACTAATGTTGCTAATAAAGATTGTGTGAAGTTTTGTATGAAGGAAATATTTCAAGTGTATGGAGAGAATGATGTAATGAGATGAAGAATGGACTAAAGCTCAAGCTTGGGGATGCCACCCCATGTCACTCCAAGAAATATTCAAGAGGTACAAGCGTCAAAGCTTGGGGATGCCCAAGGCATCCCCTTCTTCATCAATAAAAAACCCAGGTTTCTTCCAAACACTTCATTTTTATTGTTTCATGCATAGTTGTGTTGTTGTTGGAGCGTCTTCTTTTTCGTTTTCATTATGGTTTTTCATTTTCTTGGTTTTCTTAGTTTGCTGAATAAATTGGTCAGACCCCCTCTTTCATACATTGGTTTTCAAATAGTTTGGTTTGGATTGGAAAAGAGTAGGAAAGCTCATGCTTAAGTGCTACAGAGAGCTTGTTTTTGACTGTGGCCTATGCTTTGTCATGCCATGCTCGATATTGTTTTGGCTTTATTCTTAGTATTCTTTGCTATAGCATGACATGTTATAAACAATTGAGATTGTTTAATGTGCCGTTGAAGAATCATGCATTGTTTTAGCATATTAAAGCATAGTATTGTGGTATTCTCCTTTGATGCTTTATTTGGATTGACTTGGCACATGTTAACACCATGTTATCACTATCCCAAGTCATCATCGCCTTTATGATCCTTTAGTTTTCAACTTGTAGTATCACTTTATGCTTTGATTAATGATGTTTTGTCGCTCTGCATGATTATGGCCATTATTGCTCTCTTAGTTGGTCGCTCCCAGTCTTTTGCTAGCTTCCACAACCAAGTATGAGTTCCACTCATGCATCCAACTCCTAAAACAAGGTTATTCCAAAGTGTCCACCATACCTACCTATTAGCATTTGCTATTCCAAGTATATTCATGTTTTTATCTACCTTCCGAATTAAACTTGTTATGAGAAAACTAGTGATTAAAGCTCTCATGAACTTGATGGCACACTTTACTTTTCTTGCCCTTAATAAACTTGAACCATTGTGTCATATATGGTGTATATGCTTGCACTTATATGTTGGGGATTAGCAAAACCATGCTGTCATGGGGAACGCTTTCAACATTGCACTTGTACTTTGTACCTAGTTGATATCATGCTCTTTTATCTATGGATGGCGTTGGTGTGAAATGAAAAGGGAGCTTGTAAGTCCATCGAGTTATGTATGTGTGTTAGAGAAACGCCTGGGCTGCTGGTCTAATCCATGCTGACATGGTGGAAACCTACAGCGTAACCATAATGAGCTGTCTATGAAGCATTCTTCTTATAAAAAAAGAGTCCTATATTGAGAAAAAAAGAGAAAAAGGAAAAAAATAGATTATGAAAAGAGGAAAGAGAGAAAAAAAGCACCATATTCCCATGGTAAATAAGAAGATTGCTGAGATGCTCGTTGTCTGCTTGACTTATCATTTTGATATGGGGATTCTTCCGTATCATCGGGCAAGGGGTACCCCGTTGGCGGTTCTCTATGATACACATGTACTTACGATGACAAGAACTTACCGGTGACTAAACTTGAGTAGCATGAGGAGCGGCCCTCGTATTCAAGGGACATGAGATTTCTAACTTATACTTCGTCAAGCATGTACACCATAGTTTGTTCACTTTAACCTTAATCACTTCAAGATGCTTATGATAGGGGCAATGAGAGTTGAAAGCTATAAGTACCATAATTATTGGAAGCTCTTTATGAGACTTGAATCTCTGCTTCCTTCTATGAAGGCCATTCTTCCACCATTATATTGAGTCTCCACCTTCTATCTTTGTGCACTTACTTTGAGAGCATAGTGGCCATTCTTAGTTCTATGTGCATTGTCCCAAGACTAGTTGATTGATGCATAACTTGATATTGCTTGTTTTAAACTATTTGTATCTAGTCACTCTTATGAACTTTGAAGGTGTCCTATGCATTTATGTTTGCTACTCTATGATGGACAAGTTGAATACTATTATGCTATGTTTTCTTTATGTGAAACAAACAAACGTCTTGCAAAGCATTGTTATTCATGAATCTTTTGTTTGTGTCTTTTCATGTTGCAACATAGTTGCTTTGCCTTATTGTTAGAACTTTGTCTTTCATGTTATGATTGAAGTACTATGATCCCAGCTTTGAATGTTTTACAAATACTTTGATCAAGTTTATGATGGTGCATGTCACCTCAAAAATTATTCTTTCTTTTTATCACTTACCTACTCGAGGACGAGCATGAGTTAAGCTTTGGGATGTTGATACATTGCAAATGTATCTATAATTTTTGGTGTTCCATGCTTGGTTTTATCTACTTTCTTATGTTTTGTCCACACTTTGGAGTACTTTTCATATGATTTCTTGGACTAACCTATTAACAAGAGCCACAGTGCCAGTTGCCTGTTTTCTACTGTTTTTGGTTCCAGGAAAGTCAGAAAATGAATATTCTCGGAATTGGACGGGACAAAAGCCAAAGTTCCTATTTTACCAGAAGACTCACAGAGCCAGAATACGAGACGGAGGAGGGCCAGGGCCGCTCAGGCCACGCCAGGGTATGGTGTGGGCCCCTCCGGCACCCCCTCGGTCTCCCCTCTCGCCTATAAGAGCCTCCCGATGCATAAACCCTAGATCGTCAATCAGAAATCCACGAAAAGTTCCATAGCACCGCCACCGAAGGGGAGATTCGGGGGACAGAAAGTCTCTGTTCCGGCACCCCGGGACGGG
This sequence comes from Avena eriantha, assembly GCA_910589775.1. Taxonomy (NCBI): domain Eukaryota; kingdom Viridiplantae; phylum Streptophyta; class Magnoliopsida; order Poales; family Poaceae; genus Avena; species Avena eriantha. The sequence continues at coordinate 322,423,132 of OU342740.1, read as the reverse complement.
GAAGTGCCCCCGGAGCCATCTCCATCGATCTCCACTGCCATCTCCATCACCGTTGCTGATTTCCATGATGAGGAGGGAGTAGTTCTCTTTGGAGGCTGAGGGTTCTACCAGTAGCTATGTGTTCATCTCTCTCTATGCATGATCTTATTGAGATCATGAGCTTGTAATCTATAGATCTACCTTGCTACTCAAGTGCTTTAATAGATCTCTGCTCTCCCCAGGTGTGTGAAGCTGATAGTGTGCACACCATGGTGGCACTTACACTAGAGATTACAAATACTTGTTATGAGTTATATTTGGAGTTGGATGTCTTTATGAAATTGTGGTGTTTGTTTGAACCATCTAATGCTCAAGGTGACAGTGTGGGGTTATCTAGATGGGAAAGGCTTACTTTGAGGTCCGCTGTTATAGCCCTACCATGGATTAGAGTGTCCAGCCAGAGAGTAGTTCAGCGTAGTATCATAAAGAAGAATATATTTATATGAGAGTGTTCACTAGTGAAAGTATGATCCCTAGGCCTTGTTTCTAAGCACTAAAACACCGTTTGCTATTAGATCTATTACATGCTTGCTTGCTTCTATCTTTATTTCAGTTTTACTTTAGTCTTTCCACGCCATCAAGCTATTTTCTATGACCGTTACCACTTATAATTATCTTTACCACTTGTATTTCACTATCTCTTCGCCGAACTAGTGCATCTATACACTTGACAAGTGTATTGGGTGTGTTGGGGACACAAGAGACTTCTTGTATCTTGATTGCAGGATTGCTTGAGAGGGGATACCTTTGACCACTTCCTCCCTGAGTTCGATAAACCTTAGGTGGTCCACTTAAGGGAAAACTTGCTGCTGTTCTACAAACCTCTGCACTTGGAGGCCCAACAATTGTCTACAAGAATAGAAGTGCGTAGACATCAGCGGACTTTTTCGTGGATTGGGTCGAGATGCAATACAAACCACCTTTGCTGGATCCTAACTATTGGAGGATGCACTTCGATGGGTCAAAATCGAAGGATGGATTAGGGGCTGGGGTAGTCCTTACCTCACCCAAGAGAGATCAACTAAAATACGTTCTGCAGATCCATTTTCATGCATCAAACAACGTTCTCAAGTATGGAGCGCATGTGCATGGATTAAAGGTGGCAAAAGAGATAGGCATACGTCGGATTGAATGCTTTGGAGATTCGGACTTGGTGATACAACAAGTATCTGGTCATTGGGATGCTTTGGATGCAAACATGGCCCTTTATAGATTGCATGTCCAGAAGATATGTGGATACTTTGAGGGATGCAAATTCCATCATGTGCCAAGAGATGACAACCAAGCATCTGACATGTTATCTAAACTGGGCTCATCCCGTCGAGCTATCCCGCCGGGAGTTGCTTTCTAGCATCTAAGAAAGCCATCCACCATTCCCTCGCCAAAATCCGAGTCAATATATATCCCGAAGCTCCCCGGATAAGGACCTACCCCAATGTACATTGACTGGGGAAGCACCTCAGTAAACCCAGGAACTATCTTGAGTAACCCGGGGACTACTTCGTAGAACCTGGGGACTGGTCAATCTGATTCGGCGGGAGTTATGTCGGTGGATGCCATGGAAATTGACGAAGAGCTTTTCCCAGTTCCTGAGGTAAGCCAATATTTGAGTTCTTAAAAGATGGATCCTTGCCAGATGATGAGGTACTCTCGAGGCAAATCTAGAGAAGAGCCAAGGCCTATACCATAATCAATGCCGAACTATACAAGAGAAGTGTTACAAATGTCCTGTAGAGGTGTGTTGACCCGGAAGAAGGACTAGACATCCTCCGAGATATCCATCAAGGGGAATGTGGTCATCATGCATCATCCAGGGCCTTAGTGGCAAAAGATTTTCGGCATGGATTTTATTGGCCAAGTACCTTGGAGAAAATTGAGGATATAGTAAGGAAATGCAATGGTTGTTAGAGGTGCGCCACCAAGACTCACGTGCCAATGTCGGAGCTCAAGACCATTCCTATTACTTGGCCATTCGCGGTATGATGCCTAGATATGGTGGGCCCATTTAAGCTGGCAAAAGGAGGCACATCTTGGTCATGGTGGACAAATTCACAGAATGGATTGAAGTTAAGCCAATAAGAAATTGTGATGGAGCTACGGCCATGAAATTCCTCAAATATATCATTTTGGGATACGATTATCCTCACAGTATCATAACTGATAACGGAACCAACTTCACTGAAGGAGCATTTGCTAGATTTTGCCGAGAAAAGAAGACCCGGCTAGACATTGCATCAGTTGCCCACCCCACATCGAACGGACAAGTGGAAAGATCCAATGGACTAGTTTTGTCCGGGATAAAACCCAAGCTCTTCAGCCGCTGCAAAGATCAGCGGGGTGCTAGATAGAAGAGCTACCAGTTGTATTATGGAGCTTAAGAATGAGTCCAAACCGATCAACAGGCTATACGCCATTTTTTTGGTATATGGGGCAAAAGTTGTATTACCAGCCGACATAGAGCATGATTTGCCTAGGGTCACCCAATACACAGAAGCCAAAGTGCAAGAAGCCCGGCCAAATTATGTTGATCTACTGGAAGAAGCGAGAGAATTGGCATTGTCTATATCCGCCATTTGTTAGCAGAATCTCCAACACTATCATAGCCAGAAAGTAAACCCCCGAGTCTTCCGGGAAGGTGATCTGGTACTTTGGCTGGTGCAGCGAACTGCTGGTGTGCATAAGTTATCCCCTCCATGGGAAGGTCCATTCATCGTAACCAAAGCCTTGCACAATGATGCCTATTATCTCATAGATGCATAGCCACATGATAAGAACAAGGCGGACAGGTCCGGCGAGGAATCTAAGCATCCATGGAATATAGCTCTACTTCGCTCATTTTACACTTAGCCAAAAGTGTATGTATCCAAATCTCTCATATGTCGGTATGTATGTCGGCAATGAGTTCATAAATGAAACCTCGGCACCCCAAGCAGAAACTCGAGGTCTGCCTTAATAATAATTTTATTTTCTGCATTTCCTTTTGACGTGTCGTCTCGCTTAAGTTGCTTACGCCTTAGCCGGATTAGTAGTATGTCGGCACCAAAAACTAACTCTTCGACTTGCTGCTGTCCAACAAGAATTGGCTTCATGGCAAGCAAGAGAACAAGTTTGGAATTGCAGAACATATGAAAAACGTCTAAGGAAAAATAACGTAATCGACATGACATTTGTTTTTCGGACTAACCCCTGTATTTACTTTACTTATGGTATGTTGAACTACTTTGAGCTAATCCTAAAGTTTCAAGTATTGTTAAGTCAATTTTTTGAACCTCGGACTTGTAAGTCAAAAGCCGAATCAAGGTAGACGTGAGCCGAATCATGAAATTGGGGGAACAAGAAAAGGAAACTCGGGGACTTCGCCCAAGTTAATCCGACATTTTAAAATTAGTAGAAACAAAACATAACCATTGTGCTTGTTACATCTGCACCCGGCATACCGGGGATTTAACGAATTTTAAGTGTTTTCCCCTCGAGGAGCAGTGGCATCCGAACCATCAGTTGTCAGAGGAGGTAATTCGGCATCAGTGGGGGGAGCTTCAGTCTCTGCATCATCATTTGGATTGGCCTCAGCACCCCTCGGATCTTCATCTTCCTCGCCAAACTCCGAACCTTCTTCATCTTCATCGCCCGAGCCATCTCCGATGCACTCATCATCTACGAGGCCAAGGAAGCGTGGACCTTCATTCCAACTATCACAGAATGCATACTGGATGAGGTTGTAGGCGCAAGCTTTGCGTTGAGCAATGCACTCCGGATCATTAATCCATCTTGATCCGATGTGCATACGGTCAAGCACCTTTAAGTCCAGGCCTTCATATCACGAGAGTACGAAGCTCGGCACCGTATCATCCCCAGCGTGCGCAGCAGATTCCCTCCAGAGGTCTAGCTAGGTCTCACACTCCATAAGTTTGGCAATGAAGGCTTTTGACCCTTCGGGAGTATCACCATTGGGCCACAAGGCATTGAAGATTCGGACATCTAAGGTCATGATATATGCGCCATAGTTCTTCATAACTTTTGCTCGCGTCACGAGGCTCACCAGCATGTCCTCCATATCATAAGGAACTGATTCGGCATCAGGACCAACAGGGGTGCCTCTCTTCAAGCGAAACGCATGAACGACAGAGGAAGCCATGGCATCGCTTTCTGGAAATTTGCCTACAAAAAAGACAAGTAACATCAGTAAATAAGAGTATAAGACCCGGAGGATCAAATGTTGGCAAGGAGAAAAAACTGACCAGAAATATAATTCAGGATCCGTGTCAGCTCCATGAGACTATCAGCCTTTCTCTTCTTGAGCTTCTTGAACTCCGTGTTCACCGACTCAAACTTGATGTCGGATTCCTTTAGTAAATCTTGGCTCTTTTCCAGCTGAGTCTTCAGCCGCTCCTTTTCTTTGGAGAAGTTCTGGTCAGCCTTGTCCAGCTCAGCCGAGATCCTTGAGCTTCTGAATTTTAGCGTTCAGTCGAGTTATTCCATCATCTTTGAGGCGAAGCTTGGCGATCTCATCATCCCTTTTCTTTAGTTCAGCCTGATGCTGCCCTGCTTGTTCGAGAAAGTGAAGCATCATGTCAGGCATAGGCACACTATCTTGGAGAGACACTGCAAACAGTTGATTGACCCGGGAGAGCCGAGACAAATTTATCTGCCGAATCAGAAGGAAAATGGACAAAGGCTAAATGACCAAGACAATTTACCTATGATCTCGGCCAAGTTCTTCCTCATAATGATGTTTTCAGCTTCAACTTCGGCTATGCAATCTGGATAACAAGTTAGTACGGACAACAAAATGCATGCAGGGAAGTAAGAGTAAAGGATCCTAAGTGAAATCACTTACATTTCTTCTTCAGCTCAGCGATTAGTTTCCCGTGCTTTGAGTGAAGGTCCTTGTGCGTATCCTGAAGCCGCTAGAACTCGGCGGTATGGCGGTTCATTGTGATATGAAAAAGAACAGTGTTAGCTCAGGATGAATATTCGAACTTTATAAGATCCGAGCCAAGTGGAACTTAACCCGGCTCTAGGTGTGTGAATATTCGAGGTTCACAAGATCCGGGCCAAGTGGAACTTAACCCGACTCTAGGTATGTGAATATTCGAAGTTTACAAGATCCGGGCCAAGTGGAACTTAACCCGGTTCTAGGTGTGTAAATATTCGAAGTTTACAAGATCTGGGCCAAGTGGAACTTAACCCGGCTCTAGGTGTGTGAATATTTGAAGTTTACAAGATCTGGGCCAAGTGGAACTTAACCCGGCTCTAGGTGTGTGAATATTGGAAGTTTCCAAAATCCGGGCCAAGTGGAACTTAACTCGTCTCTAGGTGTGTGAATATTCGAAGTTTACAAGATCCGGAACAAGTGGAACTTAACCCGGCTCTAGGTATGTGAATATTCAAAGTTTACAAGATCCAGGACAAGTGGAACTTAACCCAGCTCTAGGTGTGTGCATATTCGAAGTTGCTAAGGATCTACGCTAGTTTTCTAAGAGCATCCGACTGAGTAACATGTTACTCCCCCGGAGGCTCGGGGACTAGTGGATATATCGCTAAGTTCTTACATATATGTAAAGGCATGACGAAGAGGTTTACCTCCATCATTCGGCCTGCAAAAGTAATTGCCTTTGAAGCAGTGCTCATCTGGGCGCTAAATTTGGCGGGACCAAACTTCTCTGAGATCTCATTATTGAGGTTGACAAACTCAGCCTCATTCTAATTATTAACATATTCAACCAAGGGGACATAACTTTCCCCAGAGAGACTCTGGGCCACAACCAAGCTCTTAGCATGAGCCTCCTTCCTGGCCATCTGTGCAGCAGCTAAGCTAGTGTGCAAAGTAAGCTGCTTACTACCATCAGACTCGACAACAGATGACCCGGAGGCAGCGCCACCCTTCTTGGTCATGGACGCGAGGGTACACTGTCCAGATTCAATGTTGGAGCCTTTGGGAGCTTGGTCCTTGGAAACCTCGGGAGCTTTCTTAGCCTTGGTGCCTGTCTTGGGCCGCTACTGAGGAGCCAAGGCTTGTGCTCCGGGCTGGACCTGAGTTGCTGGCTGAAAGATATCCTTAATAGAGGGAGTTGACCCGGAAGGTTTCTTGGGCGTTGGTGCTGGTGCTGCTGCTGGTGCTGATACTGGTGTTGATACTAGTGCTGGTGCTAGAACTGGAGCTGACAAAGGTTGATCTTGGGGCGGTGCCGGGGTTACCGACACCTCGGGAGCAATTGGTTCGGCGTCGATGTTGTTGGCACCTTCAGAATCTGGTTACGGCTGAGCCGGAGAGGAGCTGAGCCGATCCCGCATTGCCGCATCCTCCGAGACACCACCTCCCTCAGCGCCGACATTGCCCTCCTCTTGACGAGGTGGGCTAAGATTCAGAGCGGTCGTTGAGCTCTCCTGAATGGGGCTCAGAGGACAAGCATCATCGTTACGAGGAGGAGGAGGGGCATCTCAAAGAGGCGAAGAAATGCTTGAACCACTCTGGGGGATCTCCCTGGTAGCTCTGCCGAATCAAATAGTAAGCAAATGTAAGTTAGAAGGAAGAATATATGAAGAAAGTGTCAGATAATCAAAAGGATGAGCAAGGAAAGGCTTACTCGGAAGAAGTTGGTGGTGCTCTTGGCGCTCGCCGGACTAGAGCTTTAGTCTGGGGAATAGACTTGGTGGCGGTTTTGTCAGCGGCTTTCTTCTGTCTCTTTCTTGCTGGGGCTGGTTCGGTCGGGGGAGCCAAAGCTGTGGCCTGCTTCCTTGCTGGGACAGGCGCAGGTTCCCCCACCGCACGCGGCGAATCAGTGTGGACCTGCCAGGCCGGATTATCTGAAGCCGAGGCAACTTGAAATGCATAAGAGATGGGCATCATATCAAGTACCTCTAAAATCTCACAATCATCATCCTCATCATCAGGCCAATCCCTTAAAGAAGAGGCCTTATCAGAGGTGCGTCTGGATCCATCCAGAGTGGGGAGGAACATCTTAGGATCTGGCTCCTCCGTATCAGAGGCGACTCGGTCCATCCCCCATTTTAAGGTATGGCTCCAAACCATCCTCAACAGTCTGCTGAGGAAATAGCTGAAGGCAAAAATACAAAAGGATCAAGTAAAGATACAATCCGACATATGACAAGACTCGGAAACAGGATCAAGTGAGAAACATACCACGGGAGGCAACTTGTCACGGCAGAAATGTTCCATCCCCCACTCCCATTCCTCGGTGAACTCCTTTTCTATCTTGAAGATAGCCTTGACCCAGTGGAAGATTTTAGTATTGGTGAGCTCGAAAGAGGAGGTCCGGTTTGGGTCAAGGTGGCCACTCATATGGCACAACTCGTGAGTACGCTTCTGGAGAGGGGAGATCCGGCTGCGAATGAAGGTAATCATAACATCTTCGTTGTGTAGCCCTAGCAGGTTCATCTCTTTGATCTGTTTCTCCACCTAGAGTGCCAAGGCAGTGGCCTTCTTCGGGATTCGGCCCCACAAAGATATGTCGGGCACACCTAGCTAGAAGGGACGCAGCCGGATCAGATCCTCATCCGTGTTGTTCCTCACGTAGAAGAAGGTTCGGGCCCATCCCTTACAAGATTCGAGGCCAGTGACTCGAGGGAATATGGAGTTCTTCCAAGGAGAGATAGAGGCACAACCGCACCGGGTCAACAGTTTGTCGGCCGGCGCGGCCTCCGGATCAGGAATTATGTTTTTGTGGAGGCCAAAGAATTTGTACGAAAGTGTGATAGTGGGCCAGAGGCCGAGGTACCCCTCTAAACCGAGAGCAAAGGAGCAAAGCGAGGTGATGGCATTGGCCGAAAGATGATGCGGTTGAAGTTCGTAAGTGTTGATGAAATCATGCAAAAAACACTAACTGGAAGACCAAAACTGCGTTGGAAGTGAGACAAGAAGACCACGAACTCACCCGGATTGGGTGAGGGAGAGATCTCATCGCATGGAAGGTGGCATGTCACTCCTTCAGGGATGCGGCGGGTCCGGTAGAGCCAGTCAAGGTCATCTTGATAGATGATGGCTCAAAATATATCGAGCTTGTTGGGGAACCCCAAGAGGAAGGTATGATGAACACAACAGCAAGTTTTCCCTTGGTTATGAAACCAAGGTTATCGAACCAGTAGGAGCAAGGAAACAACTCTAAGGTGTTGTTTCCAACTTGGAATCCTGCACAACACAACCACATAACTTTTCCCCCAACTTACAGTGAGGTTGTCAATCTCACCAATTTTGCTGAAAGCAAAGGATTAAACGTATTGCGTGGAAGATAGTAATTGCTTGCAGAAAGTAAACAGTAAATAGTAGATGGTTTATCAATGGTAAAAGAATGGACCGGGGGTACATAGTTCACTAGAGGTGATTCTCCTTAAGATAGATAACATGTTGCGTGAACAAATTACATTGGGACAATTAACAGACACCGAGAAAGCAACATGCATATACTAACATCTTGACTCCTATGAGATTTGATTGGGCATTACAACATTATACAAAGACTATAATCCAACTACATCTATGACTAATAATCCACCTTCAGGTTATCATCCGAACCCCCTCCAGTATTAAGTTGCAAGCAACAGATAATTGCATTAAGCAAAGTGTATAAAGTAAACAATACGATTGTCCCATGGACCAAGGATTGCTATTTTCTGCCTAGTAGCAACAACACATCTAGTACCTTAGAGATTCCTATCACTTCTCCAGGTTACTAGAGGCATGAACCCACTATCGAGCATAAATACTCCCTCTTGGAGTTACTAGCATCTACTTGGCCAAGATAGCTACTAACAACGGAAAGCATGTAAGATCACAAATAACATAGACATGATAGAATCAATAATCAATATGAAATAGTATCTCAATATCCATCGGATCCCCGCAAACACAACATGTAAGATTACAAATAGATGATCCTGATCATGAACGGAGCTCACAAGATCTAAACATGGTAGCACAAAGGAGGAGAACCAACCATCTAGCTACTACATGGACCCATAGTCTAGGGATGAACTACTCACGCATCACACCCGAGGCAGGCATGGTGATGAAGAAGGCCTCCAGGGTGATCTCTCCCCTCCGACAGGGTGTCGGGAAGAGCTTCAGATCCCTCCCTATCTAGGGATGGAGATGACGGCGACTACGGACTCTTTCGTGGAATTTCGATCGGGTACTTCGGGTTTTCGTCACGAGAGGCTTTTATAGGCGAAGGGGCAAGGTCGGTGGAGCACCAGGAGGCCCACACCCCTGGTGGCGCGCCCCCCAGGCCGCGCCGCCACCAGGTGTGGCCGCCCTGGTGCGCCACTTCGTCTCCCCTCCGGACTCCGTGTTGCTTTGGGTAAAATATTGACTTTGGCTTTTGTCCGGTCCAATTCCGAGAATATTTCCTTACTAGCTTTTATGAAACCAAAAACAGCAAAAAACAGGAAACTGGCACTGTGGCATCTTGTTAATAGGTTAGTTCCAGAAAATGTATAAAAATACCTCAAAGTATGGACAAAAAATAAGAAAGTGGATACTAAACAAGCATCGAACATCAAAAATTATAGATACGTTTACGACGTATCAACATCCCCAAGCTTAACTCATGCTTGTCCTCGAGTAGGTAAGTGATAAAAAAGAATAATTTTTGAGGTTACATGCACCATCACAATCTTGATCAAGGTATTTGTAAAACATTGATAACTGGGATCATAGTACTCTAACATAGCATGAAAGATATAGTTCTAACAATAAGACAAAGCAACTATGTTGTAACATGAAAAGGTACAAACAAAAGATTCATGAATAACAATGCTTTGAAATACGTTTGTTTGTTTCACATATAGAAAACATAATGAGAATGGTATTCAGCTTGTCTCTCATAGTGTAGCAAAACATAAATGCACATGATACGTTCAAAGTTCATAAGGGTGACTAGATACAAATAGTTTAAGAACAAGCAATATCAAAGTTATGAATCAATCAACAAGTTTTGGGACAATGCACATTAAACTAAGAATGACCACTATGCTCTCTCAATAGGTGCATAAAGATAGAAGATGGAGACTCAACATAAAAGTAAAAGAAAGGCCCTTCATAGAAGGAAGCAGGGATTCAAGTTTCATAAAGAGCTTCCAAAAATTATGGTACTTATTAGCTTTCAGCTCTCATTGCCCCTATCATAAGCATCTTTAGGTGATTATGGTTAAAGTGAGCAAATATGAGGATATGCTTGACAAGTTATAAGCTGAAAATCTCATGCCCCTTACTTACGAGTACTGAACCTCATGCTACTCAACTTTAGTCACAGGTAAGTTCTTGTCATTGTAAGTACATGTGTATCATAGAGAACCGCCAACGGGGTACCCCTTGCCCGATGATATAGAAGCTTTCCCATATCAAAATGACAAGGCAAGCAAACAATGAGCATCTCAGTGATCTTTTTGTATGCTATTTTCATAGGGTTTCCCTTTTTTGAATGCTTCACACATTGCTCAATATGGTTATGCCGCACGTTTCCACCATGATTAGGCATGGCTTAGACTAGCGGCCTTGGCATTTCTCTAACAACTATATGAACTCCATGAGCCTTACAAGCTCCCCTTTCATTTCACACCGCCGGGATCCATAAGAAAAAGAACATGATATCAACTAAATAAAGTGCAATGTTGAAAGCGTTCCCCATGGTAACATGGTTCTGCTAATTCACAACTTACAAATCGCAAGTATATACGCAACATAGATGGGCACAATGGTTCAAGTTTATTAAGTGCAAGAAAGTAAAGTGTGCCATCAAGTTCATGAGAGCTTCAATCACTAATTTTCACATAACAAGTTTAATTTGGAAGGTAGATAAAAACATGAATATACTTGGAGTAGCAATAATGCTAAAAGGTAGGTATGGTGGACTTTTTGGAATAACTTGGTTTTATTTGGAGTTGGATGCATGAGTGGAACTCATACTTGGTACATGTGGAGGCTAGCAAAAGACTTGGAGCAACCAATTAAGAGAGCAATAATGGCCATAATCATGCAAAGCGACAAAACATTATTAACTAAAGCATAAAGTGATATAACAAGTCGAAAACTAAATGATCGTAGAGGCTATGTGACTTGGTATAGTCTTAACATGGTGTGAGCATGCGCCAAGTCAACCCAAATAAAGCATCAAAGGAGAATACCACAATATTATGCTTTTATATGCTAAGACAACGCATGATTCTTTCAAGGCACATTAAGAAATCTCAATTGTTTGTAACAAGTCATGCTACAACAATAATCACTCAGCATAAAGTCATAGCAATATCAAACATGACATGATAAAGTCTAGGCCACAGCCAAAACAAGCTTCTTTTTGTACCACTTATAAGCATGAACTTTCCTACTCTTTTCCAATCCAAATCAACCTATTTGAAACTATGTATGAATGCGGGGGTCAACCAATTTATTTAAGAAAACTAAGCAAACGAAAACTAAAAACAAAAATGAAGACGCTCCAAGAACAACACAATTGTGCATGAAACAATAAAAATGAAGTGTTTGGAAGAAACCTTAGATTTTTATTGATGAAGAAGGGGATGCCTTAGGCATCCCCAAACTTTGACGCTTGTACTTCTTGAATATTTCTTGGGGTGACACGGGTGGCATCCCCAGTCTTGAGCTTTTGTCCATACTTCATCTTATGACATTATTCTTCCCTACACTTTAAAATTTCCTTCATACAAAACTTCACACAATCTTCATTAGCAACATTAGTGTACTCAAGATAATAAGTATTTAGGTTCAGTTTCAACACAAGTAAAACTTCTATTAAAGCAAAAGCTATTGTAGCACTTTCTTTAAAAAATTCAAGAATTTTGGAAAGAACACAAAGAGAAAGAGATTTAAGAGGCAAATGCTAATAATGGCAGAAATCTGTCAAAACAGACCAGCAGGTAAAAACCAATTTTTTCTAATACCTTCTGTTGCTCAAATCGAAAAGTCTTAAACTAACGAAAGATAGATAACAAACTGGGACAGAAGCACAAACAATTACAGCTCAATCTGACATACATAGATTTTTCACGAATTTTTACAGCGAAGCACAAAAATCTGTTTCGGGACAGCAACTTTCCCAAGTCTTACTTCTCTCTCATTAGAGGTTAATCTTGGCACAAAAACCACACAAAAAGGATAAGGAGAGGTTATTACAGAGGCAATAACTTCCAAGACTCAACAAAAGAAAAATTTATTGACTAAAAATTTGGGTTATCTCCCAATAAGTGCTTTTCTTTAATGCCTTTGAGCTAGGCATAAGAAGCAAGAATTAAGTATTCTAAAATGAAGAAGCATTAAGAGCAAATTTTGTTTTAATAGGAGAGGCAAAACGAATCTTCTCTCTCTTCTTAGGGAAGTGTTCTATACCTTTCTTGAGTGGGAATTGATATTTAATGGTGCCTTCTTTCATATCAATAATGGCACCAATAGTTCTAAGAAAAGGTCTTCCCAAAATAATAGGACACGAAGCGTTGCATTCAACATCCAAAACATAGAAATAAATAGGGACATAGGCATTCATAACCATAATAATAACATCATTAATACTCCCCATGAGTTTCTTTTTAGCATTATCATCAAGTTGGACATTTAAATAACAATCTTCCAATGGTGGTAAATCAAGCATTTCATAAATCTTTCTAGGCATAATAGAAACACTACTATCAAGATCACATAAAGCTTTTAGATCAAAATCATTCACTTTCATATTAATGATGGGTTCCCAACCATATTCTAATTTCATAGGGATAGAAGCTTTATGTTTCATCTTTTCTTCTTTAATTTTTGTGAGAGCATCAGTAATGTGTTTTGTAAAGGCCATATTCATAGCACTATCATTAGGACTTTTAGCAAGCTTTTGTAGGAAAATAATTACTTCATAGATATTGCAACCATCAAGATCAAAATCATAATTACCATCCAGGTAGTAGAGCTATTGTTTCCCATATTTCGAAGAATTTCAGCATTTTTATTGGAAAAGGTTCCATTGTTTTTAGGCATTGTTACAAAAGGAATGAGGACTTCATGTGGTTTGCTAGCATCAACATTAGTGGTGGTGATAGTACAAATACTACTATTTCTAGCAATTTCATCTTCTCTTTCCCATTTAGCATGCAATTCAGCTATCAGTCTAACATTTTCATCAATTCTAACTTGTGTGGCATTAGTAGGAGCAAAGGGATTTTCTATGGTTTCAGGTTTAGCAGCCATTTTATTAATCAAAGAGGATTGTGCTTCAGACAAAGATGATATATTTCCTTCAGCATTCGAAAGTATTAATTGCAAACTAGGAATTTCCCTATTTAAACTCTCAAGTTGATGACTAATATTTTTCAAAATAATAGATTGTTCCTCCATAGTTTTAGTAAATAACTCATTCTGCTCATATTGCATTTGCATGAAGTTTTTAGTGGCTCTTTCAACTTCTAAAATCCTTTCTTCACTAGGCATTCCAGATTTACCATGATAACCATAAATATTATTAGGAGGGTAAGGCCTATAATTGTTATTACCATAAGCATTGTTGCCAAAATTATTATTTCTAATAAAGTTCACATCAACTTGCTCTTCTTGCACAACCAAATAAGCTAAGGGAACATGATTTGGATCAATATGAGCTTTCCCATTAACAAGCATAGACATAATAACATCAATTTTACCACTCAAGGAGGAGGTTTCTTCAATAGAATTTACCTTCTTACCTTGTGGAGCTCTCTCAGTGTGCCATTCAGAATAGTTAACCATCATATTATCAAGGAGCTTTGTTGCAGCACCCAAAGTAATGGTCATAAAGGTACCTCCAGCAGCAGAATCCAACAGATTTCTTGAAGAATAATTCAGTCCTGCATAAAAGGTTTGGACAATCATCCAAGCAGTCAGTCCATGAGTGGAACAATTCTTTACCAAAGATTTCATTCTTTCCCAAGCTTGAGCAACATGTTCATTATTAGATTGTTTAAATTTCATTATTTCACTTCTCATAGATATAATCTTAGCAGGAGGATAGTATTTTCCAATGAAAGCATTTTTGCATTTAGTCCTAGAATCAATACTATTTCTAGTTAGGGATAGTAACCATTCTTTAGCTTTTCCTCTCAAAGAGAAAGGAAACAATTTAAGCTTAATAATATCTCCATCTATATCCCTATGTTTTTTCATCTCACAAAGTTTAACAAAGTTATTAAGGTGAGCATCAGCATCTTCAGTACCAACACCAGAGAATTGTTCTTTCATAACAAGATTGAGTAAAGCAGGTTTAATTTCAAAGAAAGTAGCTTCAGGAATAGGTGGAGCAATAGGTGTGCACATAAAATCATTTTTGTTGGTGCTAGTGAAGTCACACAACTTGGTGTTTTCAAGAGTATTCATTTTTTGTGTGTTTCTAATAAAGGAAGCAAACCAGTACAACTAATTTTTGTGTGTGTTTTTGATAAAAGAAACAAGTAAACAAAGCAGAAATAAACTAAGAAAACAAAAACAAAGTAAAGAGATTGGTTGTGAGGGACTCCCCTTGTGAAGATGTCCTTGACTCCCCAACAACGACACTAGAAAAAAGGCTTGATGGCTCAAAATATATCGAGCTCGTTGGGGAACCCCAAGAGGAAGGATGATGAGCTTAACAGCAAGTTTTCCCACAGTTATGAAACCAAGGTTATCGAACCAGTAGGAGCAAGGAAACAACTCCAAGGTGTTGTTTCCAACTTGGAATCCTGCACAACACAACCACAGAACTTTGCCCCCAACTTACAGTGAGGTTGTCAATCTCATCGGTTTTGCTGAAAGCAAAGGATTAAACGTATCGTGTGGAACATAGTAATTGCTTGCAGAAAGTAAACAATAAAAAATAAATAGTAGATGGTTTATCAATGGTAAAAGAATGGACCGGGGTCCATAGTTCACTAGAGGTGATTCTCCTTAAGATAGATAACATGTTGGGTGAACAAATTATAGCGGGGCAATTAACAGACACCGAGAAAGCATCATGCATATACTAATCATCTTGACTTCTATGAGATTTGATTGGGCATTACAACATTATACATAGACCGTAAACCAACTACATCAATGACTAATAATCCACCTCTAGGTTATCATTCGAACCCCCTCCAGTATTAAGTTGCAAGCAACAGATAATTGCATTAAGCAAAGTGTGTAAAGTAAACAATACAATTGTCCCATGGACAAAGGATTGTTGTTTTCTCCCTAGTAGCAACAACACATCTAGTACCCTAGAGATTCCTGTCACTTCCCCAGATTACTAGAGGCATGAACCCACTATCGAGCATAAATACTCCCTCTTGGAGTTGCTAGCATCTACTTGGCCAAGATAGCTACTAACAACAGAAAGAATGCAAGATCACAAATAACATAGACATGGTCGAATCAATAATCAATCTGAAATAGCATCTCAATACGGATCCCCGTAAACACAACATGTAAGATTACAAATAGATGATCTTCATCATGAACGGAGCTCACAAGATCTAAACATGGTAGCACAAAGGAGGAGAACCAACCATCTAGCTACTACATGGACACGTAGTCCAGGGATGAACTACTCACGCATCACACCGGAGGGAGGCATGGTGATGAAGAAGGCCTCCAGGGTGATCTCTCCCCTCCAGCAGGGTGTCGAGAAGAGCTTCAAATCCCTTCCGATCTTGGGATGGAGATGACGATCGCTACATACTCTTTCATGGAATTTTGATCGGGTACTTAAGGTTTTCATCCCGGGAGGCTTTTATAGGCGAAGGAGCAAGGTCGGTGGAGCACCAGGGGGCCCACACCCTCTTTTGGCGCACCGCCACCAGGTGTGGCCGAACGGGTGCGCCACTTCTTATCCCCTCTGGACTCCGTGTTGCTTCGGATAAAATATTGACTTCGGCTTTTGTCCGGTCCAATTGTGAGAATTTTTCCTTACTAGCTTTTCTGAAACCAAAAATAGCAGAAAACAGGCAACTGACACTTTGGCATCTTGTTAATAGGTCAGTTACAGAAAATTTATAAAAATACCTCAAAGTATGGACAAAACGTAAGAAAGTGGATACTAAACAAGCATGGAACATCAAAAATTATAGATACGTTTACGACGTATCAATAGACCCAGGAGACAGCCCAGGCGCCATGCTCGTGGACCTCATCGCCCTCCTCCTCTGCCTCGACAATGGCGATCTCCTCGTCAGTCATCTCCAGGTCGCTGTCCTCAAAGAACAAATCTGAGATGGGGGACGGTGGTCTGGACTGGCAAGGCCCTGTGGCGGCGTGGCTATGTGTGAGCGGCGATGCGACTACAATGGAGAAGAACGGCAGCAGAACGCGGCAACGACAATGCTACGCAGAATGGAAGCAACGGTGGCAGCGGCGTAGTTGTTGTGAAGAGGAACAGAGGCACAAGGGCGTAGGAGGTGGGGGAACGACTGGTGGGCGTCCCTCACCCCTATTTAACCACGCCCCTACATGGGGAAGTGGGATCCAGCGGTACGGCGAAGCCACATGGCATAGCCGTGTATTTGCCGGGTCAGCCAATCAGAAGCGAGCCATAGGAAAGACCACAGGGAGCAAAATATCCCGCGACACGACATGTAGTTACAGTTAACGAGGAGGCGGTCATGAGGGGACGTTTGCAGCAGTTATCCTGGCAGTGAATACAGTAACTGGCGCAGTTACTGGCGTAGGCCCTTAAAATGAGGCAAAACAATGATTACCCTCCATGTAGGACATGGTGAAGCGTACAAGAGAAGGAAGAGGTCCAAGGGGTAACCCGGATACAGCATCGTAACCCGGCCAACGAAGAATAACTCGGAATGAGCCAAGGGAAATCAATAGAGAACACGCCAAATCATCGCGTAACTCGGTAGAAGAACATAGAATCTTGTGGGTTGAACCTGTTGTGGCCTTATCAGCTGAAGTTGCTAAGACCCCACCACCTTCGGGGACTAATGTTGGGGGGGATAACCCTGGGTGGGGTCACACCGGGGTATAAAGGCCATGGTAGCCGAGGTACGGAAAGGCGAAAGCGATAGCTGGCTAAGTTACCTCATGGCGAGCCGACTTACGGGAAGACCCGGCCTGGTGGTTGTTCAACTAACATTAACCCGGCTGAAATAAAACCTATGTCGGCAGGACTGATTTATCTTGTTCGCAGGTGCTCACGAAGCCGAGTTAACCAGGCGCTAGCCAGGTTAACACTTGGCTTACAAGAGAAGGAAGGAATCGCACTGGTCAAAAGGTGGCCTCTCTCCACTGTAGCGTGAGCAAAGCGGACAGAGGAGAGGACCTACAGGAAGTGGCCGACAAGGGTGACATAGCCGATGTCGGCTGACGCCACCAATGCCGGATGACGCTGCAAAGCAGAGGGGCTTAGAGAGGGTTACATCCAAAGTCTAGACCAGCCTATTAAAGAGAAAAGGGAGCATCTTGGTTTACTGAGGAGCATATTCAGAGAATATACCTCCACGTAAGCCCTAGATTTGTAACCTGGGTTCCCCTATATAAGGAGCACCAGGGCCTCCATAGAGAGGTTCAGCCATTTTTCACTAAGGGAAAACCCTAGAGTGTAGTGTGTGGGTAGTAAGAGCATTGTCTCCTTCCCACGAACAACTCGAGGAGCCCTTGTAATCCACCATTGATTGAGAAAGAATACAAGCTTCTGTGTGTGGAATCACCACACTATCCCTCTCTGGATTCCTCTAGTGCAGATTAGCCCCACTCTTAGCCTATAAATGGCATCTGCTGTGCCACCACCACGGCAGCGAGCACATGTTTGAGCTTTTATGTGATTTGTGACTCAGGGAGAGGAAAAAACTGAGTAGTATCAAAAAACCAAGGGCAAAACAGGCTTAGGGATTCAAATAGAAAATATAAACATATTTTAAATATTGAAAGTGAGTGTTTTATGCAATGTAATAAATATTGGCACACATCAAATTATTTGAAATTCAAGAACACATGCAATTTCACTCCAGCATGTGTCCAACCATGTCCAGGAACCCTAGCAACATGCTAGGATTCAACTGCCACATGAAGTGGAGCACCAAGTTGAAAGATGTTAGATCACCACACCCACTTGGATGTGTGTGTATCATTTTGGTTTGGAAAATAACATATGCAATGTCCCTCCAGCTTGTCCAACCATGTCCAAGAACCCTAGCAACATGCTGGGATTCAACTGCCACATGCAGTGGAGCACCGGTTTAAAAGAGGTCGCATCACCAAACCCACTTGGATATGTGTGTGTGTATATCATGTGTATATCATTGTGTTTAGGTAAAGAACACATGCAATGTCACTTTGGCATGTGTCCAACCATGTCCAGGAACCCTAGCAGCATGCTAGGATTCATCTACCACATGTAGTGGAGCACCAGTTTGAAAGATGTTGCATCACCAAACCCACTTGGATGTGTGTATCATGTGTATATCATTGTGGTTTGGAAAAAACACATACAATGTCACTCCAGCATGTGTTCAACCATGTCCAGGAACCCTAGCAACATGCTGGGATTCGTCTGCGACATGGAGTGGAGCACCAGTTTGAAAGATGTTGCATCACCAAACCCACTTAGATGTGTGTGTATCATGTGTATATCGTTGTGGTTTGGAAAAGAACACATGCAATGCCACTCCATCATGTGTCTAACCATGTCTAGGAACCCTAGCAACATGCTGGGGTTCATCTGACACATGTAGTAGAGAACCAGTTTGAAAGATGTTGCATCACCGAACTCACTTGGATGCGTGTGTATCTTGTGAATCATTGTGGTTTGGGAAAGAACACATGCAATGTCACTCCAGCATGTGTCCAACCATGTCCAGGAACCCTAGCAACATGCTAGGATTCATCTACCACATGCAGCGGAGTACCAGTTTGAAAGATGTTGCATCACCACACCCACTTGAATGTGTGTGTGTATCATGTGTATATCATTGTGGTTTGGAAAAGAACACATGCAATGCCACTCTAGCATGTGTCCAACCATGTCCAGGAACCCTAGCAACATGCTGAGAACACATGAAATATCAGAGGCATGAGCTCTATGTTGATTACCTCATTGGCTCTCTAGATGTTGAAGAGAAGGTGAGGGCAAAATACAAACACACTAGTGGAACCAAGGGACATTCTGCTGCCAATATGGTGTAGAAAAATCCCCACAAGTCTAAGGGAAATAACAAAGTCTACTAGACTACCAACTTCAAGAAGAAGAAGGGGCAGAAAAAGGAAAATAAAGAACCTTGCTGGGTGTGTGGTGAGATTGGCCATTGGGCTCATCGTTGTCCACAGAAGATAGACAAGAAGGGTCAAGATGGACAAAGATTTAAATCTATCAACATGGTCATTGGCAATACTGATGCAGGAACATCAGATTCTAGGTATGGTAATTTATTACCTACTATTCTTTCAGTATTTCAACCCACGGAATGGTGGGTTGATACAGGGGCCAATGTTCATGTGTGTACTGACATTTCCATGTTCACCTCTTATCAGGCTTGAGATTCCTCAGTCATGATGGGGAATGAGTTACATGCTACTGTTCTTGGTGCTGGCATGGTAGATCTGAAGTTTACTTTGGTCAAGATCGTACAAGTGAAGAACATGCAACATGTACCTTCTATCAAGAAGAATCTCGTTAGTGGATCCTGTCTTCTAAAAGATGGGTTTAAGTTGGTATTTGAGTCTAATAAAGTTGTACTGTCTAAGTATGGAACCTTTGTTGGAATAGGCTATGAATGCGGAGGCATCTTTCACTTTTCATTGGTAGACTTCCGTGATGATGTTGTGAACCATGTATGCACTACTGGTAATGAGATTAATGTTTGGCATTCACAACTTTGTCATATTAATTTCAGTTGTATGTCGCGGTTTGCTGGTATGAGTTTAAATCCAAAATTCACTATTGCAAAGGCTCTAAGTGCCATGCTTGTGTGCAAGCAAAATAGCCTCGCAAGCCTCACAAGCCTGTAGGCAGAAAGAAACTTGGCACCTCTAGGGCTCATACATTCAGATCTATATTAGATGAATGGTGTGTTGACAACTGGTGGAAAGAAATATTTCATGACTTTGATTGATGATTCTACTAGGTACTGTTATATATATCTCCTGAAAACTAAAGACGAGGCTTTAGATTTCTTTAAGATCTATTAGGCAGAAGTTGAAAATCAACTTGAGAGAAAGATCAAAAGAATTTGGTCTGATCGTGGTGGAGACTAATTTTCTAATGAGTTCAATTTATTATGTTCGGAACATGGTATTATACATGAGTGGACGCCTCCCAATTCCCCTCAATCCAATGGGATTGCTGAGAGAAAAAACTGGACTAACAGATTTGGTTAATGCCATGTTAGACACTACCGGTTTATCCAAGGAATGGTAGGGGATGCTATATTGACTTCATGTCATGTCCTAAACCGAGTTCCAACTAAGAATAAAGAGATTACTCCATTTGAAGAATGAGAAAATAAAAGATTGACACTCTCCTACTTACGAACTTGGGGTTGTTTGGCAAAAGTCGACGTGCCAATCAACAAGAAGCGTAAGCTTGGACCAAAAACCGTGGATTGTGTCTTTCTTGGCTATGCTTCTCACAACATTGCTTATAGATTTCTTATGGTGAAATATGAAGTGGACAACATGAGTGTCGATACCATTTTTTAATCAAGAGATGCTACCTTCTTTGAGGATATATTACCTATGAGAGATATGCCCAGCATATCTAATAAGAAAATATTATCCAATTTCTGAACCTGAAACTCCCATGGAGACTGATGAACAATCAAATGATGAGAGTTCGGATTCTGATGAGGATAACAATGAAGCTCCCACAAGGAGCAAGACACAAAGGATTGCAAGGTCTTTTGGTAATGGATTTATTGTGTACCTAGTGGATGACACTCCGACTACTATTTCAGAAGCATTTGCATCTCCGGATGCAGACTACTGGAAAGAAGCGGTTCAAAGCGAGATGGATTCCATCTTGGCTAATGATACCTGTCGGCGAGGTAGCGTGATCGGGAGTACCTAGATGACACCCTCCTAGCTCTGAGGGCGACGACGCACCCCTTCTCGCCGACTGACCGCACGTGATCCCGACGCCCACCACGCCTCCGGACTTGCGCCGATGTTGTCACTCCTTTTCTTTTATTTGGGCATTTATGTGTTAGATTTATATGGGTTATGGCCCATGTAGCCAGCCCATGTAGTCTAATAAATCCTAAAATCTCAAGGTCCATCTACTATGGCAGCTTCTGAACTGTGCGGGAGACAAAGTTTAGTCCCACATCGCTAGTCCGGAGAGAGTTGGACCGGCTTATAAAATGAGCTGATTCACTCCTATTAAGTGAGTGAGAAGAGAAGGAGTCCATGCGTACTCCTCCTTCGCCGCCGCCCGCACACACGTCGCATTTCGTGAATCGAGTTCGAGTTAGAAACTCATTTTGTAAAAGACTAATTTTTTGCATGGTGCACTAGCTGTTGGGTACGTGTCAACATTTGTGTGCATGTTTGACGCATGTCCTTGTCCTCTACCACGTGGCGACTCGATCGGCTCACCTCCCAGGCTATAGAGGGAGAGAGAGAACAGATCTAGATACATACAGTTCTTTATCTATCTCTCCACCTTGTTTCTCTTGCTACGCTGCTCTGTAGGCTTTCCCATCCCGGCGACTGCGTGCATGGCCGTTCGAGAGAGCAGGCCTCCGAAACCTCGTCCGTTGAGATTCTGCACCGGGAGACGGGCGATAAGATTTTTAGGAAGCGTCTCAGCGCGACTACTACATTCTGTTCGTGTTCTTCTCCATCAACCCACGATCTCAACATCAGAATGGGTGACAACAACAAAGACCAAGGTGCTGCTGCGGTGATGACCTTCCCGGTTAATATGTACGTGTTATTCCTCTCTTTGCATGCACTAGTTCTTGCTAGGTTTTACCTATCTACTAGATGGGCTTATTTAGCTGTATGGTCTAGATCTGCTAATACTTACTTAATGTTGATTTTGGTAATTAACCTTATGCAGAAATTGCCTAATTATCCAACATGATGTGCTGAGGCCAACAGACTGTGGTGTTTCTTTTTTTTTCTTAAGCCGGGTGTGTGTTGTGGTGGAACTTCTGGATTTTGGTTTATTTATAAATCGAGGCGCAAGACTGTTTCTAGTAGATTCCTTATGGCAGCGTGATAATGAGCAACAGTGGCGATGTGATGTCACATCTTTTTTAAAGAAAAGTTATGTCACATCCTCTCATAAAATAACACACTACAACCCCCAGTGCCATGGTAAGGAACACCATGATAGCTTGAATGCATGGATGGTATTGAATGATAGCTTCCTGAAGCACCATATGAATTGGCTTGATGTGAGTAATGTGGCTGGAAATTGGGATTGAATGGAGGGATTGGATAGTTCAAATGAGATGGAGGGAGATTTGGATATTGCTGGCTGATTTGGTTTTGTCTATTTTGTAGGAAATTTTGGTTTTGTGGATCCTAAGGTGAGAGTGTGGAGTTCATCATGCTTGTGTAGCTTTGGGAAGAAGAGTTCTCCATTTTTCTGTGAGCTTGTGGCTGGATGATTTTGTTTGAGCTGGACGATTTCTGCAATGTTTGTATGAGCAGATGGCCAATATATAGATATAGCTAGCTCAAACGGTCATATTTGATACTGCACGAGTGCACGGTCTTGTGAATTGAAGGTTGTTGGTTGATGGTTGTGTGACAGTTGAAAAATATAATATTTAATTGCATGAGATGAAGTGGGCATCACACCATCTAGTTGCTCCGATTCGTTGGAATATTTTTTGGCACCACCTGTGCGATGGAGGGAACCGGTGCCAAAGCTAAAATAGAGTCTGGGCACCGAAAACTGCGTGACCTAACGAGCAACAATGGCGATGTGATGTCACGTTCTTTCTAAAGAAAAGTTATGTCACGTCCTTTCAAAAAAAAAAGAACATATTACAATGCCTAACGAGCAACAATGGCGATGTGATGTCGCGTCCTCTCAATATCATCTCATCTCAATAGTAGAAAAGCAAAACAATGGCGACCGCATGGGGCAGCCAGTAAGAAATTTTCTCGGTTATTATAAGCACAGGAATCGCTTCCAGTCTGCTTGTCACTGTGTGCTTTTGCTGTTTCATGTTCACCGTTTCCCCCAAATTCTGCGTTGAACCTGAGGAGTATGAGCCCTAATGCAGTGCTGCTGCGGTAGTCGGGGTAAGACCCTTGCGGCCAAAGAGAAAAGAAGGCAAATGCAACCCACATCGCTCTGATGATCTGATCTTCCTCTTCTTCTTCTTTTGAGGGGAACCTGATCTTCCGGTTCAGGTAATCTTCCTTTCCCCAAATCTACTCCTAAATCTTGCTCTGCACAGTAGAGACAATTTTAGCTGCAGTATCCGGTTGAGGATTCGGGTGTTTGATTCCCTTTGATCTTGATTTCCCTGTTGTGCATGTAGTCCGTACTCTGCAAACTGGGGTTCTGTTGCCCAAGAGCTCCGTATTTCGTTGCCGATTTTGTGCCCAGCAATGTCTGCGGACTCGACTCAGATCTTATACATCTCAGGGTGATTATAGTTGCATGTATGCATTGTAGTGACACTACTTCGTAATCGCGGCACACCAGTATTCAGTAGTGCAGAGAATTTGAACATTGTATTGTCTTCGTCCAATCTGAGTGGTCAAAGTTCGGAGCAGCCACTCAATTGATCTACTTTCTCCGCGATGTATGGGGTTTCACTAGAATGTTTACTGGCATTGGCTTTTGCATTTGGTTTCAATGCCTAACATCGTGATGTACTGATGTCTTTGCGTGCAAAAATCACCTGCTTAGTGAGTGCTCTCTGAATTTTTATGACAGGCACTGATAGACCGATTGTTCATGCATATAATATAGCCATTGGACTGAATTTCCAGGGAATCTAGCAGATAATTATCCGGAGAATGGAAAATGGATCATCACGTAACAAGAGCAATGTGTTTGACAGTCTAATTGGCGATGATGTCTCCGAAGTAGATCCATCTTACAAGATTTTCCTGGAACATTTATGCCAAGAGGGGAATAGCTATGCTTTTGATGTGCCAGATGGGGACCATGGAATGCCTGCTTCTGTTAGGTACGAAGAGGATGATATATTCCGTGTAGTTGCAATGGACAAAGATTGCACAAATGTCCCTAACAGCTCCCTGCGCAGATATCGGGCTGGTCCAAACGCCAAGCGGCCAGGTGTAACATCAGGCAGGGATGCCCGTATAAATGTGAAGGCGGTGACCGCACAAACTGATGAATCTTATGCAGCATTTCTGAGCCTTCTGAAGATCAAAGATGGTTTCATGGTTATTGAGTTAGAACCAGGTGTTACCGTTGCATATGAGCAAGAGGATGAGACACCCACTGGATACGATGAAGTCGGTACTGTCAGTTCCAGGAAGGACCGGAGGCATTCAATGAATGCGCCTCAAAACATGGTTGAAGATAATGCTATGCATAGAGATGAAGATAGACTTGGACAGACTGGTAATTTTATATCTGAACATGGAATCGGTAGACCTCCTCCTGACAATTTGGATAGTCAGGATTTAACATGCACGGATGAGCATGGACTTGAACCTTGTACTGAACCTTCTGATTTAAACGTAAGTTATACTTCTGCTTAAATTTGTTTGTTATCTTTGTAACAATGCTGTATTTGTTTTATATAGCTTGTTTTCGGGCCAGGTATATGAAGATGATCAAAGATCACCTATTGCTTTTAGTTGCGGCATTCCTTCTACATTTGATGAAAAGCTTTATTATGTTCTAAGTCAGCCATATGACCAAAATGAATACGAAGAGCTTCTGAGGAGAGCGACTGACCGGAAGCCTGTGAGCAGACAAAAACACTTGCGAAATGTATCCAAATGCTACGCCACAGGAGTACTTGGATTGTCGTATCTTGATCACTACCCAGGTGGTTACTTTACTTTGTATATATGGGAAACGTTGTTAGCCTGATGGTTACTTACTGTACATTTTATGATCTGCTACAGATCCTATGTTAGAAGCCACTAAGTTCATAACAAATTATGCATTTCTTCCTTATTTTGGATAGCTTGGATCATTGAATTATGTTACAAGTCACTAAGTTCATAACAAATTTATGGTCTATGGTAACATTCAAGGTAGAACGAAAAATCTTGATCTTGAAGTGGATTATCGTTGGAGGTTAGTTAATTTTAGCTGCTTTTTTGCCACTATGCCCCCGCTTATTGCAGCTACTGTGTTTTCTCCAGTGAACTGACATTTAGATCATTGAACGCATGATGCCTATTTCTTACTATTGTGCTGTATTTTTTTGACACAAGTAACTGTAGAATTTTTATCAACTTTGTGATCTACTACCTCCGTTCCAAAATGTAAGCCTTTCTACCAGTTCTAATTCAACGGCTAAAAAGCCTTATAATTTGGAACGATGGTAGTAGATTCTAGTGACACTAGTAGCAGATTTGGAGGCTGGGGTCTGATGTCGCGACATAAGTGTGTACTTTATATATTATGCTTTGCAATGGATGGGTTGGTTTTGCATTTCTGTCATGCTTTGCTTCCATATCCATAACTGATGCCTGGTATGTCATGCAGATCTGGCCACACAGATAGACTGTGCTGACACTGATGAGGGACGACTGAACCTGCTGAGAAAATTCTTCTTCTGGTTGGAGGTGATGTATTTTACATTAGATCAGATATCAGCCATAGCATAATAATCTGTTGACAATTAGACGAGCAATTTCTTTTCTTTTCAGTGAAACTGAGTAAACAATAAATACCTATATGCAATAGGCAGAGTTTGCGGATCTCAATTATATTAGAGAAAAATGATGTGCTCCATCCTTTAAGATTGCTGCACCCATGTGACTGGCCATGCCTTAGACACCGGACAGCTATTTCGACTAAGCCGAGTTTATTCTGCATTATTGCAGAACTTATCCCATGAAGGGGCACACATGCCATGGATCGCCAAGGCGCTATGGTGTGATCCCATCGTAGCAGACGACTACGAATAGCCGCAAATGCGGGCTTGCCGGGATACCCAGGGATGAAGGAAAAACCGAAGCACCTTCGGTCTCCAGGGCCAAAGGGTGGGCTGAGCCTCCACTCCTTGTGCCTCTCCTGTTATGCACTTCTGCTCACTCCGTCGGTGGTCATATGTACTGTACATATATACTCCTATCACCCATGTACTACTGCCTGTCGCACAGCTGCATGCAAGTCGCCTCCAACGGTTGTATACGCTAGTTTGGGTTTGTGATCTAGCCGGACCTGTGCGATCTTCGCTTCTTCAGTGCTCAGTGGTTTCTTGTAGCAGTGCAGATTCTTCTTGCATAACGGTTGAAGCTGTTAGAACACAACTCTTGTTAGGCTTAAGAGTCCTAGTCGGTTTGTTATGACTCACCCGCTGATCCCGCCGCCGCCGCCGTCGCCCGACTACTTCGAGCGGCACATCGCTATCGTTGCCGCCAAGGTCGCCGCGGCCATGGCCCCTCCACCTCTACCTCCACCAATAGCCCCTTCAATCTCCTTCACCGACATCATATCCGATATTAGTCCCTACATACCCGTAATCTTAGACCTCGCTGCTCACAACTACTACCATTGGCATCACCTCCTCGACGTCCACCTCGGGCGATGCAACCTCCGCTCTCACGTCGCTGACGACGCTCGCCCTCAACCTCACGATCCGCAATGGGTCAAGGATGATCTCGCCATTATTCAATGCATCTACATGCGAGTCTCCACAGAAATCTTCAATCTCGTACACCGTGATGGTGCCTCCGCCGCCGATCTGTGGGTCGCCCTTCGTCAGCTCTTCCAGGACAACGTCGACGCTCGCGCCAACAATTTCCACACCGAGCTTCGGAACACGATGAAAGGTGATGCACCCGTCGGCGTCTACTGCCTATGCCTTAAGGCGATCACGGAAGAACTTCGCGAACTCGATGATCCGATCGACGATTAGCAGCTCATCAACGTCCTCTTCATCGACCTCAGCGAGCGGTTCGAGAAACAAGCCTCCTTCATCCCTATGATGCGTTCGCACCCCTCCTTTGTTGAGGTTCACTCGATGCTGCAATGGGCCGATCGTGCCCAAACCAACAAGTACTCCCGTCCTTAGGTCTTCACTGCTACTCCTCGACCACCTGCACCACCGCCACATCCTCTAATGGCTCCTCCTCAACCATCGGGATGGTGTCCAAGTCCCAACTACAGGGGTCGAAACCCTAAACCGCCATAGTACAATATGTCGTAGTACAATGATGGTGGCTCTATCTATACGCCGATGTCAGCCCTACTGCCGACGCCGCCACACCCGCCAGCTCCCATGTCTACACCGGCCTCTACTTCGACTCCGAGCTGGGACCAAGCTGCTTTTCTACAAGCCATGAACAACTTTGCTGCACAAGAAAACTCAGGTACGGATTGGATCTTCGATTCTGGTGCTTCTAGTCATATGTCTGCATCAAGTAATTTGCTGTCTTCTTGCACATCGTCGCCTTTTCCATCTATTACTCTCGGTGACAGATCATCTATTCCTATTTACTGTGTCGGTCAAGCCCAAATTCAATCCCCAATCAAACCTTTGCTTCTTCGTGATGTTCTTGTAGCTCTTGCACTAATTAAAAATATAATTTCTGTTCGCCAATTCACCAATGACAATCACGTTTCTGTTGAATTTGACCCCTTTGGTTTGTCTGTGAAGGATTACTGGACCAAGGCCAAGATCGCTCAGTTCAATAGCTCCGGTGATTTGTATTCTCTCCATGGTGTTCCGGTCACTGCCCCTCCATCGTCTATGGTGGCCTCTATTGATCTGTGGCACCAACGTCTCGGCCATCCCAATAATAATGTGTTATCTACTCTTCTTAGTGAATTTTCAATACCTTGTAATAGAGATTCTCATAATTTTTCTATTTGTCAGTCGGGTCAATTAGGCAAACCTGTTCGTCTCCCCTTTAGCTCCTCTCTATCCTCTAGTACTTTTCCTTTTGAGTTACTTCATTATGATCTATGGACGTCACCAATGGAAAGTGTTTCTGGTTTTAAGTATTATCTTGTTGTTCTTGATGATTTTACACACTATGTTTGGACCTTTCCCTTACACAATAAATTCGACGTTCATAATATTTTTCTTAATTTTCAGCGCTATGTCTCGGTCCACTTTTTCTTTCCTGTAAGATTTATTTAATGCGATAATGGTCGTGAATTTGACAACTTTAAAAACTAAAATTTCTTTCTCCAATATGGAATTCTTCTGCGGTTTCCTGTCCCTATATATCCCCTCAAAACGGCAAGCCCAAGCGTTATCTTCGCACTCTTAATGACATCACTCGCACCCTTCTTATCCAATCTTCTATGCCTTCGAAGTTCTGGGTGGAAGCTCTCCACACGGCCACACCCTACTTCTCTTTATTTCTTTTTCACCCAAACTAGTTCGGCGTTCGTGTCTTCGGCTGTCTTTGTTTTCCTAACTCCTACTCTACTTCTCCTAACAAAGTTTTACCCCATTCTATCCCATGTGTCCATCTAGGTTTTTCCGACGAACACAAAGGCTATCGTTGTCTAGATCTTGTTAGTGGTCGCGTCCATGTGTCTCGTTATGTAACTTTTGCTAACAATATTTTTCCCTTTTCTAAGCATCAATCTCTCAATCCTAAAAAATCCGCACCATCTACTGGTCCCCCTCGTCAAAATAATTTTCCCTTCTTTCATCAGCCACCTCCTGCCGTCGCTCCTGCCGCGGCAGCAAAAACGCCCGAATTCTCTACCACGGTGCTGCCGCGCCTTCTCCTACCGCCACCTCTGCCACGGCTGCTGATGTCTACGCACTTCTATTCTTGTAGATAGTTGTTGGGCCTCCAAGTGCAGAGATTTGTAGAACAGCAGCAAGTTTCACTTAAGTGGATCACCTAAGGTTTATCGAACTCACGGAGGAAGTGGTCAAAGGTATCCCTCTCAAGCAACCCTACAATCAAGATACAAGAAGTCTCTTGTGTCCCCAACACACCCAATACACTTATCAGGTGTATAGGTGCACTAGTTCGTCGAAGAGATAGTGAAATACAAGTGGTATGGATAATTATAAGTGGTAACGGTGCCAGAAAATAGCTTTGATGGCACGTGGTTGATGGGTAGGAAGAGACTAAAGGCAATCTGAAATAAAGATGGAAGCAAGCAAACATGTAACAGATCTAGTTGCAAACGGTGTTTCAATGCTTAGAAACAATGCCTAGGGATCATACTTTCGCTAATGAACACTCTCATATAAATATATTCTCTTCATGATACTACTATGAACTACTCTCCGGTTGGACACTCTAATCCATGTTAGGGCTATGACAACACTCCTCAAAGTTCGCTTTCCCCATCTACATAACCTCACACTGTCACCTTGAGCTCTAGATGGTTCCAACAAACACCACAATTTTGTAGAGACATCCAACTCCAAATATAACTCAAAACAAGTATTTGTAATCTCTAGCCTAAGTGCCACCATGGTGTGCACGCTGTCACTTTCACATACATGGGGAGAGCAGAGATCTATTAAAGCACTTGAGTAGTTAAATAGATCTATAGATTACAAAGCTCATGATCACAATATGATCATGCATAGAGAGAGAGATGAACACATAGCTACCGGTAGAACCCTTAGCCTCGAGGAAGAACTACTCCCTCATCATCATGGGAATCAGCAAAGGCGATGGAGATGACGATGGAGATCGATGGAGATGGCTCCGGGGGCACTTCTTCGTCCCGGCAGGGTGCCGGAACAGGGACTTTTTGTCCCCCGAATCTCCCCTTCGGTGGTGGTGGCGTTGTGGAAATTTTCGTGGCTTTCTCCTTAATTCTTTAGGGTTTTTGCATCGGAGGCTTCTTATAGGCGAAGAGGCGATGTCAGAGGGTGGACCAGGGGCCCACACCACCTAGTGGCGCGGGCAAGGGGACCCGCGCCACCCTATGGTGTGGCCAGCCTCTGGCCCTCCTCCGTCTCGTCTTCTGGCTCCATGAGTCTTCCGATAAAATATCGACTTTGGCTTTTGTCCGGTCTAATTCTGAGAATATTCATTTTCTGGCTTTTCTGGAACCAAAAACAGAAGAAAACAGGCAACTGGCACTATGGCATCTTGTTAATAGGTTAGTTCCAGAAAATGTGTAAAGATATTCCAAAGTATGGATAAAACATAAGAAAGTAGATATAAAATAAGCATGGAACATCAAAAATTATAGATACTTTAGCAACGTATCAGCTGCCGAAACCGCTGAAAACTCTACCGTGGCAGACTTCCTGCCACCGCCGTCTCCATCGCCGACTTCCACGTCCGCTTCTTCCGTTGCACCGGGCGCGTCTTCCACATCATCATCCGTACCTCCTCATCATTCTATTATCACCCCAGCTCCCACTAATGATCATACCATGCGCACACGTGGAAAATCCGGTTTTCGTTTACCCGCTAAAGATCGTATAAATCTCAATGCATCTCTGTCTTCTTCCTCTATTCCCAAATCTTACAAATAATCTCTCCTAGATCCTAATTGGGCCGTAGACATGAAAGATGAATATGATGCTTACATTCAAAATAATACATGGCAATTAGTTCCTCGTCCATCAAACACTAATATAGTTTCTGACAAATGGGTTTTTCGACACAAATTTAATTCCGATGGAAGTCTTGCATGTTATAAAGCTCGATGGGTATGTCGTGGTTACTCTCAGCAACACGGCATCGATTATGATGACACTTTCTCTCCAGTTGTCAAAACCAGCACTATTCATACTGTTCTTAGCATCGTCATTTCTTCTTTTTGGCCCATCCATCAACTCGATGTCAAAAACACTTTTCTGCATGGCTCTCTTCAAGAAACAGTTTATTGTCAACAACCTCTTGGCTTTGAAAATTCCACTTATCCTAATCATGTTTGTCTTCTTCAAAAATCTCTGTATGGTCTAAAACAAGCACCACGGGCTTGGTTTCAACGTTTTTCTACTTATGCTCAAACAATTGGCTTTACTCCTTCTCGTTCTGACACTTCTCTCTCCACCTTTCATCATAATATCGACACCGCTTATCTACTTCTCTATGTTGATGATATTATTCTCACAGCTTTCTCACAACACTTTTTTGATCATATTATCTCTCTTCTTCGCAAATAATTTTCTATGTTCGATCTAGGTCTTCTTCATCACTTCTTAGGTATTGCTATCATCCGTGACTCATATGGCATTTTCTTATCTCAACATTAGTACACCCTAGATCTTCTTTCTCGTGCTGGTATGCTTGATTGTCAACCGTCTCGTACTCCTGCTGATACAGGTTCAAAACTTTCTGCCGATGGTGATCCCTTTTCTGATCCTTCTCTTTATCATAGACTTACCGGCGCCCTCCAATATCTTACTCTTACTCGTCCTGAAATTTCTTTTTCTGTCCAACAAGCTTACCTTTACATGCATGATCCTCGTGTTCCTCACTTCAACCATGTCAAACGTATTCCTCGGCATCTCAAAGGCACATTAGATTTAGGTCTTCATATAAACAAATCCTCTCCTACCTTGTTGACAGCTTACTATGATGCAGACTGGGCTGGTTGCCCCGATACTCGACGGTCCACAATCGGATTTTGTGTTTTTCTTGGTAACAATTTGGTTTCTTGGTCTTCAAAATGGTAGGTTACGGTTTCTCGCTCGTCAGCCGAAGCTGAGTATCGCGTTGTGGCTCATGTGGTTGCCAAGACGGTTTGGTTGCATCAGTTGCTGTCAGAGCTGCATCACCCTATTGAGCAAGCTACTATTGTTTACTGTGCTAATATTTCAGCTGTTTGCATGTCAGGGGATCCGGTTCAACACCGTCGTACCAAGCATATAGAGATTGACATTCATTTTGTTTGAGAGAAGGTGGCTCTCGGTCAAGTTCGTGTTCTACATATGCCTACTTTAGCTCAGTTCGCTGATATCTTTACTAAAGGCCTGGCGACTACTCCGTTTCAAGATATTCGTTTCAGTCTCAATGTCGTCGAGCCTACCGTTGACACTACGGGAGATATTAGAATACAACTCTTGTTAGGTTTAAGAGTCCTAGTCGGTTTGTTATAGGGCTAGGCCGGTGCACCTAGAACCTCATATATACCTCTTGTAATTGTCACAATATTATCATTGATTATTATTCTATACAATTCTACAGAAGCATCAGATCATCTTTCTCTTTTTTTTGCGGGGGTCTTTCTCTTTCTATTAGGGAGGCATATCATTACTATTGTGGGGGTAATAATATACTCCTTCCAGTCTATATTAATGGCCTCAACTTTATTTAGATACAAATACATCTAGTCTAAATACTTAACTAGATACATACGAATCTAGATAAAGTTGAGATCATTATTATGAATCGGAGAAAGTAAAAATATTCAGAACATGGTTTGACAATTCTAATGATTTTCCCTATGGTTTCTTGCCATGAACTTTTCTATAATTCTAAATTTCTATGCAGTGACATACTCAAAATAATTTAATAAAAAGTCGAAAACAAAAATACAATATGTAACTAGTAATAAAAATGACTTGATACCAGGATTAGCTTAGTTACACACACCCTGTAGAACGACACATTACGCATATCTGACAAAGGAGATTACTATAGAAAAACAGGGAAGTGTTCTGACTTTCATGACCATTTGCCAAAATGTATCAGACCGACTAATGCAAAATCAACTGGATCTTCGCACCTGCGCGACGATTGTGGCGGACTTCACGCGGGGGGGGGGGGGGGGGGCTTCGAGCTGCGCACAAAACCTGGTGAAGTGCTCCATCGACCCCATCCGGTGCTGTCCTCAGCATGTGGAGTTGGCGTGCAGCATCCTGGGTTGTGCGGTGGGGAGTTTTTCTTGCAAGTACTTGGGCCTCCCATTGGGTTTGCGTAAACCGACTCCAGCCCAGGTCTAATACATAGTAGACAATGCGGCTAATAAGATGCAGTCGTGGTGTGCTGGCCTCATGGGCCGCGGGGGTCGTACCACCCTCGTGAGCATGACTTTGGCGACCATCCCGATTCATGCACTGCTCTCGTTGGATGTCCCGCCGGAGACTTTGGTGGCTTTCCGGAAGGTGCTTAGGGATTTCCTTTGGAGGGGCAGGAAAGAGGCCAATGGAGGCCACTATTTGGTCACGTGGGAGAAGGTGTGCTCCCTAAGACGCATGGGGGGTTGGAGATTCCTAACCTACGCCTCATGAACTTTGCCTTGCTATGTCGCTGGGCCTGGCTGCAGAGACTGGACCCAGATAAACCGTGGGCCAAGTTTGACTTGGGCCTACCTTGTCAGACGTGGCAACTGTTTCACGCAACCACCTGGTACACGTTGGGGGATGGCCAGCGTGCGCGGTTGTGGCAGGACCGATGGATTAATGGTAGGAGGGTGCATGAGATCGCCCCGAACTTGCTGGCCATGATCCCATCACACAAAGTCAAAGAGAGATCGGTCGGAGAATGTCTACGTGGTATGTGGCTGCTGGACTATGGGCCCGACCTAGGGGCAAAGGCGATCCCGGAGTTCTTACTCTTGTGGCACGCTATTGCCGGGATTCAGCTGACCCCAGAGCGTGACGACGTGCTGACCTGGAGATGGTAGAGTGATGGGTGCTACTCGGCAAAGTTGACGTATATGGCTTTCTTCGCCGGTACCACCCTTGCGCCGGACGCGACTCAAATCTGGCGATCCTGGGCCTCGAGCAGCTGCAAGTTCTTTGCATGGTTGGCCTCTAGGGACCGTTGCTGGACGGCGGACCGGCTGGAGCGTCGGGGACTACCGTGGCCAGCTAGGTGCCTCCTGTGCGACCAGGCACCGGAGAGCATACGACACTTGCTTCTTGGACGGCGTGGTAGCCCGGGAGGTGTGGGCGTGGGTGTTGCAGAGGTGGGATAGGCTCGAATGGATACCGACGGCGGACTCTGGACGGCGATCATCTTGGTCTTCTGGTCCATTTGGTGACATCGGAACGGTGTGGTCTTCAACAAGGTAAGACCAGCCGTGGAGACCATCCAGACAAGGATCAAGGAGGACGTCGCGCAATGGCGTCTAGCTAGGTTGTTTCGGTCGGAGATATTTGGCTTCCCGAAGCCGGTGCCCTTGTTGTGGATGAACGGAGAGTAGGCTTAGGGTTGGGGAGCTGTCACCCCTGTTGACAGCGTAAACTTGCCACTCCGCGGTGTTGTAACCTGCCATCGGCAGTCCTTCTATGTGTTTGGTAGACCTCTCAGGGTGTATCTTAGAAAAAAAACTTACATCAAAGATTTCGAAATTATCATATCTAGATCATCTTTTTTTCTGAACCATGGTATCTAGATCATCTTTTTCACTGACATTCGTCCAGGACTCGAGTGAACAAATCGTAAAAGATGAGGCATGCATAGGTCTCACTAACCCCAAAATATTTTGAAGAGGCGCTTAAGTCTCCCAGCCCAATAGGCGAGAACCCGGAAGATCCTGCTTTGAAAGCAATCTGCAAATCAAAATATCTTCCCAAATTAAGAGTTTTTTTGTTAGCTGCTAACGATGGCTGCTAATGATGGCTTGCCAGATTGTATGATGGTTCTTTTGCAGGTCGTGACTCGTGACTCGTCATTTTTTGGAGTGGTGGGCGCCGATTTTGGGGTTGCTAGTGCTATTGGTTGAGTCGTATTTAGGTTTTGTCGGCATGCGAGTGCTGTTGGTTCGTTCACTGCAGCCTGCCTTAATATGTTCATCAAGTTTGGGTGAGAGAATGCTACATTTATACAGTTTCGAGAAAACCTTCTTATCTGATGGTATGATAATTTCATTCTTAGGCTTTCGTGTTGCAGAATATCTATTCAAGTGCACTGCAAAGATTTTATGACATCTCCTTTCCGGGGACGAGACAATCTCAGTCTTCGGCGGTGTTCCGAACCTAGTTGAGCTAGATAGTTTGGCTGTGTGCAATTTTCGTCCTTTTTTAAAAAACCGTATCGTGATGGTTTCTCTTACTCCCTCCGGTCCATATTATTGTTCTCAACTTTGTCTAGATACGGATGCATCTAGTAAAAATAGTTAACTAGATTCGTACGAATCTAGACAAAGTTAAAAATGTTAATATGGTATTTAGTTTCCCTTATAAACCGGACACGTGGTCCGGCCGCGACGCGGGCGACTAGTCCAAGAGACTCCTAGGAAACGCTCCTAGGAATGACAAAAATCGTGTCTTAAGACATAGAAATGTATTAGGCCTCCTTAGACCATAAAGCAGTGGTTAGACTTTTATGTTTTAATAAATCATTTGTTTGCACATGAAAATGGACTTAGTACCAATCATTAGGGGTACACTTGCACATGTATATGGCTGCAACTATTTTAGACTCTGGCCAACGAGATTAAAACTCGATAAGATGTTTATCATGTTGTTTTAGAAATCTTTACGCTAAGTAAGTCTATAATCGCTCTCATAAACGTTTGCCACATATAAATATAGATTTGAGATTGTCCTCTCCCTGCATAGAGGATTGAGCTTTTTCTGAAAAGAGCATATACTTTCTTGCAATTTACTTATTTGCAAACCATAAACCCAAAGACACAAAACTCCTGCATATTTTATTATTTTACTTGTTAAACTTGCTAACTAATACATTCGGTTCCTTGTGGGTTCGGCAACCTTTTCAATATTAAAAGGTATTAGAATAGCTCTCCTGCACTTGGTAGTCATCAGGCGAGCCCATTGATGGGGCCATGATGCGTCTAGGAGCGCGAGCGTTCCGTCTACGGACACCGTCGAGCATCTTCGAGGATCTCAGCGATGCCCGCTCGCCACTTCTCATAGGCCGACGTACCTTGCGCCAAAGGGAAATTGAATATGGCTTTTACCATAGCGAGCGCCTCGCCGCGAGTATGGACGCTTGATGGCAGTGGCACAGACCGCTAGCTTCATGATGCCGCATGATGGCCCCCACCCTATCCCAGAGGATGGGAGTTTGCGGTTGGTGTATGCGACGCGCTACAACCAGGTTGGGGTGGAAGTTGGGCGTTTCTGCCCGACATTCCT
The DNA here is from genome assembly GCA_910589775.1 of Avena eriantha. NCBI lineage: Eukaryota > Viridiplantae > Streptophyta > Magnoliopsida > Poales > Poaceae > Avena > Avena eriantha. Next base: position 322,387,030 of record OU342740.1, on the reverse strand, counting down.
CCGGCTGCTACGTCAACAACATTGTTCTATTGCAGGTCCACCTCGACAACAATGTCAATGCCTTGTTGCACGATGGTCGGGGCTTTCTGAGGCCATGGAGGCCGTGACTGCTCCCATTGACATTGGCACTGCTCTGTTGATGCTCCATCACGCTGCACGCGGGGTTTCGTCGACACACCATCCCCGAGATGGTCACGCGCGAACATGTGCGTTCCGTGGGTGGGTCGGTGGCGATGGCGCCTTTGGCACTTGGCGCCTTATTGGTGGGTGCCATGCTCGAGGGTGATGGAGATGGAGTCAACAAAAATGATCGAGGATGGCGCGCACGTGCCCCTACCTAGCGCGCTAGGTGTCGTGTGTCTGAACATATACACTGGATGCTTGTTACCCCCATTTTGTTTGACAAAGAACGAGCACAACACTCAAACACAAGAACAAACGACCTTTTTACCCAGGTTCATGCCACGTGATCATGTAAGTCTTGCTTGTGTGGACTCAGCGGGGTGAACAAGTGTTCACAAATGGTGTCTCTCTCACTTGCCGAGTCGCTATGGAGGCTAACATATGTACTTCCAAGGCTTCTCTCTATGCGTGTATATATCAGGATTCGAACCCCTTAAATGTTGGCATTGGTTCTCCTTTTATAGTCCATGTTGCCGATGCCTTGGACGCGAGCCTGCCAACGCCTTGGACGCGAGCCTGTCGAGGATTCCTTGTATTCATTCCTAGGAAAGCCTCCCGGGAACATCCTATGTGGCTAGGGAGCGCCTCTATGGCGAGATCCTCGAAGATGCCTAAGGACGAAATCCTTAGACATCTTTGAGAAGCTCCATCATAGTGGTGCTCCTTGCACTAGCTTGCCGATACAACTTTCCGGCTGATGCCCCTCCCCACATGGTTTAGCTCTTGTAGGTCTCCGCGCTCTTCTAGTTCTCCTTCTTGGATCGCTTGAATAAGCTCGACGAAGGGCTTTAGTATTTATTGCTTGAGCGCTGCAACGTCTCTTGTCTTCTTCCTCGCTGAAGGGGCGACCCCGTGGCTCCTTATCTCCACGAAGAGGCACCTCATGGCCCTGACTTTCCCCTGACAGGGCAACGTGCGTGCCTCGGACTCATCTCGTAGCACAATGGTGCGCCACACATGTCCCGGATCCGTGGGACCTCGGGAACCATTGATCCGATAGACACTCATAGCTAAGTCTAGCAGCTATAGAGTAGCATGATGTGGAAGGAGCAGTGCAAGAATTTTAACTGGAGTTGTTCGACCGGAGCAACAAGCACCAAAGGCGCCATGTCGGATGCGAGTGGACTCTGCGAGGGAGGCACAAGTCCGACTTGGACTATGTGGCAGAAGCGTGAAGTTAGGTCACGACCATATCTAGCTCTGATACCATGTCAATTGACCAAGTCATATTTTCTGTATTGCAAAGAGTAATATACAAAAGTTACATGGGCCAACTTGGACTAGGCTATACTATTCTAGGCTAGCTAGAAACTAATCGTATACACAATATTCTAACATGGATCAATTAACCCTGCGTTTGCCATTCGGCCCAAATACTGGAATGTTTAGATCTTATTAAACTTTCTAGGAGAGGGTTTTAATGTTCAGGTCCGAAAAAGCAAACTTGTCGATTCTTCAGCGTTTCTAGGAGAGGTTTTTAATGTATGGGGTGTGACAGAGTCATGGCACTTCAAATGGTGTTGGAACTACCTACTTGGGGTTGCTAGAGTAGGGGTGCCAATCCTAGAAAGTGAGAAATGAGCAGCAAGCCTTGCAACATCTATCGATTTCTTATCGCAATTTAAAACTTACATTTGGTGCAGCTCACACAACCTTCTATTGTTGGTACTCCCTTCGGTTCATATTAATGGTCTCAACTTATCTAATTAGGAGGCTTGCTTCGGTATCTCCTTTAACCCACCAATGGAAACTGGAAGGGTAAGTTCTCCCTGGGCAGTTTTTCTTTGGCCCAACGAAACCCGTATCTACAGCCTTTATACCCTCGTATCAGTATATGATGTAGAGTTGGGTATTGTCAACACCCGGATTTTTAAACCCAGATGCCTATTATGTCATACATCGTAATCCCAGGATTACCATTTTTGCGAGACATAACAGATTGGATATCACAGTACATCATCCATTACAAACCATAAATAAGGTCTTACACAAATAAGGATCTCATGATCCAGTCTTAATACAACAAGCAGCGGAATAAATAATACTCGTACCGGTGGGGTCCATCTTTAGGGGCACAGGCAATGCTGACGAAGGCAGATAGTCCTAGTTATCATAGCCGTCCTGCTGTCCATCATCTTGGTAATCTCCTTCATAGTCTGGCCATAGGAATAGCCAGGGACAAAAGCCATGAGTACTCTTTAAGTACTCGCAAACTACCCCTAACAAGTAGTATAGTTCTAATGTAAATGCTAACTCTAAGTTTAACTATAAGGTTAAGTTTGAAACCTAAGCTGAGTTCTGAAACAAAGAAAGATAAAATAAAGTTCTAGAATCACTTAAGTTGGGAATCTAGTGTCATAGTCGCAACCCTGTTGTGGTCAAGTTAAGATTCATCATTCATTTCATAAGTCATTTTCAAAACATTTGACAACGAAACAGTATGGCCACTCCAACTGTCCATAACCGCGGACGCGGATATTCGAATAGTTTGACACTCTGCAGAGATGGTACACTTTCACCACAAGATTCGATACATCTATCAAGGATAACCCTGAATCATCATACTTAGTATGCAGATAATCAAACATAACCCTTCCTTTACACACCCTAGTATAAGCACGTCTCCTATGAGCATGGCCTCGCAACCATGACCATCTGTCATCTTGGGCACTGCATAGGTGGACAACATTGAAAGGTAGGCTCATCTCAAACCTCTCCCGCGAGGGAACTAATACTAATGCATATAAATTTCCAGCTAAGCCTTATCCAAATCAGGTATTGTGGTTGTATGGTAAAATTGGAATGATATCACATCTGAATCCAACCATCAGTTTTTGTAAAAGGGCTAAGGCTCATGCCTCAGCATTTTCCTCATAAACCCTTTGTGTTTCTCAACACATGTCAAAACATCTCAATAGAATGACTCATTATTCCAAGGTTTTCACAATTCATTTTCACCAAGTGTTCCCATCTAAAGTGACTCAAGTTGATTTAGCTCTAAGCTACTAAGTTAAGAGTGTTCACTAAGGTGGGGATGCTAAGATCAATCTCATGCCATAGAATGATATCTAAGGTTATCTAGATAGGTCAAGTTTTATAGTTTTTATGCTACCTTCAAAACAAGTAAAGGACTTCGGTAAAGTAAAGAAAGTAAAAGCTTGAAAGTAAACTTGGAGTAGGTACTAGTCAAAGTGTTATAACCAAAGTATGCCTAATGCATCTAACTTAGGTTATCTAACTTAATTCTAGCTTGCTCACAATAGCTTGCCTTGGTTGGTGCAGTGGTTGAAGTTTTCTTCCTCTTCCTCTTGATAGAACTCGTCCTCCTCGAAAGCTTGGTCGGTACTATCGTCTATACATACATACGGAGTACACAATCACCAAACAATACTTAACTAGTCTACTTAGCACTCTAAGGCACACATTTGATGATCTATTATCATCACAAGCATCACAAGGTTTTATTAACTAGCTCCATTCTTTTTATTTAAGAAAAGTAATTTCTACTCATTGAAAATAACTAAGATTTAATATTCTCCAATTAAAATATGGGATCATATGCACACATGTCATCCCCACATATTCTAACATATGGGAATGTGATTTAAATGTTGGATCACATTTTAGTAAGTTTAAGTTTAATATTTAATAATTTAAAGTGACTAGAAATGCCTACATAGCATTATTTGGTACTAGTCCAAAGTCACTGCATGTAAACCTTAGAATTATTACATATTCAGATAGGTATGGTTAAATGTGATTTTTGAGAGTTGGAATCAACTCCAAAGCTATCATGGTTGATTTTATAAAAATGTTTGAATGTGCAAAAGCTTCTGTCTTGTTATTTTTACTAGGAGAGATCTCTCACTCTAAATGCATTAAATCCAACGGGCTTGGATAGATCTTTTCAGTAGCTTTTTAACAAAATTTGAATCACTCAATTTGGTTTAGTAGATCTTCTTGAATTGATTTTTGAACTAAGGGACAGAAGTGAGTTCAAACTAAAATAGAAAAATCTATATTTGAACTAACTGGGTCACGCGGGAAAACTAATGGGCCTGCCCAGTGGCGTTCTGCGGCGCAGAGAACAGCTGACATGGGGGTCCACATGTCAGCGGCTCTTTAAACGCGAAGCGGTACGAGGCGACGTGGACCGTTAGATTAAAAGGAAGATCTACGGCTGTGGCTTGTCATCGACGACGGACAGGTCGCCGGCGAGGTGTAACCCTAGAGGCTCGGTAGGGGTCTGGGGCGGCTTACCGGGGCTCCGGCGAGGGTCGGCAAGGCGGGCAAACGAACAAGTCGAGGACGGCGGTTCTCCTGGTACTGGCGACGTCCCGAGAGGTGGCCTTGATCAACGACCCCCTTCTTCTCCCTCCGCGGCAGACTCCGGTGAAATTCCGACGCTGCGGATGGCGGCTTGCTCCGGTGGGGCTCTGGGAGTGTTCTGAGAGGGAGGGGATGAGAGTAGTGTGAGGAAACGGTGCTGGGGAGGCCTCTATTTATAGGCTCGGCGAAGCGGCAGAGGAGCATGGGCGGTGCTCGCCGGTGACGACGGCACAACGAGCTAGAGGTGTGGACGGTGGGCGGTGCCCTGGCGAGTGTCACGGAGGTGCGTGCGCAGTGAATTGCGCTCGGGAGAGGTGAGTGGCGCGGCGCGCACGATGTCTTTGCCGACGACAAGTTTCGTGGCGGCCGGTGACTACGGGGCACGGTCGGGGGAACGAGCATGTCCGTTAGCTTCCTAGGACGGTGATGATCGTGTAGGTGGGCGGCTGGAGCGAGGCGGGGTCTGGTCGAGCGGGGACCATGCGCGCTCCGCGGGCGGCATTGGCATGGCCGAAAGACTCTGGGCGCGGCGGTTCTGGGCTGCTCGTTGCGCTATCCTCAAACTGGGGATGGCTGGGCGGTGGAGGTGGACCACAGGCAACGTTCTGGACATGGTGGGCGAGACTGGCGGCGGCTGTGGCACGCTGTCGCCGGTGGGGTGCTCGATTTGGGGCACCGTGCTTGGTCGGGCTAGAAAGGGGTAGGGGAAGCAGTTGAGTGGCTTTGGTTGCAAAATGGGAGGCCACATTGGTCCAAACACTGCTCATAATAGTGTTTTTGGTTTTTGAGTGAATTTTGCCCACAAGGTGTTTGTAGAAATGGCCGAAAGAATTCAAGTTTTGAATTTTGAGATGAGTTTTGGTGGAGTTGTTTGTCACATGCTTAAGCATCTATGGTTGCTTGGGATTTGAAAATGGAGTTCATTTGAGTGGTTTTTGAATAAGTGTGATCTTGATACATACACTAGATCCAATTTTCAAATGCCATTTAAATTTAGTGTTTGAAAGTTTTTGGTAGATCACAAAGTGGGCCTTGGTACATCACTACTTGGACTAGCAAGGGGTGCAAAGATCCACATTTGTTTCTATTAAGAATTGAGTTCTAGGAATAGCCAAAGTAGGCATGGTAGTTAAAATGGCACAAATGACCATTTGTTTATTTTATTCATTTTGATTTGTTTTTCTTTGGGATTTGTTTGGGAATGATCTAGATGATGTTTATTTCACCTAAGAATCATTTTACAATCAATGGATCACTTAATCAAGGCAATTCAAATCAACTCCTAAATTATATGCACACACACATATGAATGCTTTAATATTTTTAATTTGAAAAGTTTTTGTTAACCCTAAATTTGATGATTTGGATCTTAATAACCTGGATTAGAGTTTTGGGATGTTACAAACCTTCCCCCCTTAAACAAAATCTCGTCCCGAGATTTACGAAAGAAAACTAGGAACTAAAGAGATCTGGGAACTCTGTCCTAATGTAATCTTCTCGCTCCCAAGTGGCTTCCTCTTCGGTATGGTTGCTCCATTGAATCTTGAGAAACTTGATACTCCTGGTTCTGGTGGTTCTGTAAGCTTCCTCTAAGATACGGATGGGCACTTCACGATATGTCAGGTCCTTGTTGATCTCAACGGCTTGATGACCGATGTTCTTGAAAAATTCAGTCTTCTCCGGTACTTCCAGGCATTTGCGAAGTAACGAGATATGGAACACATTGTGGATGGCTGACATCTCCTCGGGCAGTTCCAGTTGATATGATGCTTCTCCTTGATGGATCAGAATCTTGAATGGTCCAATATATCTGGGGGCTAACTTTCCTTTCAGACTAAAGCGTTGGGTTCCCTTCAATGGCGAAACCTTGAGATATACAAAATCTCCAACATTGAAAGTCAGGTCTCTCCTTCTCTTGTCAGCATAACTCTTCTGTCTGGACTGGGCGGTCTTGAGGTGCTCACGGACTTTGTGAACCTTCTCTTCGGCTTCTCGGAGAATGTCGGGTCCAAAGATCTGACTCTCTCCTACTTGCGACTAGTTCAGAGGGGTATGTCACTTTCTTCCATATAGGAACTCAAATGGTGCCATTTGCAAACTAGCTTGATAACTGTTGTTATATGAGAATTCTGTGAAAGGCAGACAGTCTTCCCATTTTGATCCATACTCTAACGCACAAGCTCTCAACATATCCTCTAGGATTTGGTTAACTCTTTCAGTCTGTCCATCAGTTTGCGGATGATAAGCGGTGCTGAAGTTCAACTTGGTTCCCAATCCTTCCTGGACTTTCTGCCAAAATCTCGAGGTAAACTGGGTTCCTCGATCTGATACTATGGTCTTGAGGGTTCCATGCAGACTAACAATTCTAGCAATATACAGCTCTACTAGCTTCGAACTCTGGTAGGTTGTCTTGACAGGTATAAAGTGAGCTACCTTAGAAAGTCTATAAATGATGACCCAGATTGAGTCATTTCCCCTACTAGAAGTAGGCAAACCGGTGATAAAGTCCATTCCGACGGAATCCCATTTCCATTCTGGAATCTGCAATGGTTGCAACAGTCCTGCGGGTCTCTGATGCTCTGATTTGACTCTTTGACATATGTCACACTTGGCAATGTAGCTTCCGATTTATCTCTTCATCTTGTGCCACCAAAATTGCTCTTTCAAATCTTGATACATCTTTGTTCCTCCGGGGTGGATAGAATAAAGAGTATCATGAGCTTCCTGCATGATAACTTGCTTCAGCTCCGAATCTGTTGGCACACAGATACGTCCTTTGTACCACAGAACTCCTTCTTCGTCTTCAGTGAATCCAGGTACCTTTCTTGTACCAATACGACGTTTGATTTTGTTGATACTTTCGTTTCCCTTCTGGGCTTCTTTGATTTGGCTGATTAATGTGGGTTGAAGTTCAATGCTAGCTAAAAATCCTTTGCTAACAAGCTCAGTCCTAAACTACTGCCACTCCTCATATAAACTGGGTTGCTTCTCCTTGACCATGGTGTTTAGCCTACACGGCAATCTGCTAAGAGCATCCGCTACCACATTGGCTTTGCCGGGGTGATAGTGAATGTCAAGGTCATAATCCTTGATTAACTCTATCCATCTCATTTGCCTCATATTCAGCTCCTTCTGAGTGAAAATATACTTCAAGCTCTTGTGATCTGAGTAAATCTCACAGCGATTACCCATAAGATAATGACGCCATGCCTTCAATGCCAAAAGTACGGCTGCTAATTCAAGATCATGGGTCGGATAGTTCTGCTCATGCTGCTTCAGTTGTCGAGAAGAATATGCGATAACTTTGCCTTCTTGCATCAATACACATCCGAGACCAATCTTGGATGCATCACAATATACATCAAACGGCTTCTTGATATCTGGCATGATCAGTATTGGGGCTGATATCAATCTCTTCTTCAGCTCTTGGAAACTGGCTTCACATTTGTGAGTCCATTCAAACTTCTTGTCCTTCTTTAACAATTGGGTCATGGGTCTGGCGATGCTCGAGAAACCTTCGACGAACTTGCGGTAATATCCCGCCAATCCAAGAAATGCACGGACTTGGGTTTGAGTGGTTGGGGCTTCCCATTCTTCGACATCTTTGATCTTGGCGGGATCAACAGAGACTCCTCCGGCAGACACAATATGTCCTAGGAATCCTACTTCTTTCAGCCAAAACTCACACTTGCTGAACTTGGCATATAACCGATGCTCTCTTAGGGTTTCTAGGATGATTCTCAGATGTTGCTCATTCTCTTCTTCTGACTTGGAGTAGATAAGGATATTGTCGATAAACACAACGACAAATTTATCTAGGAAATTCATAAAGATCTTATTCATGAGATTCATGAAATAAGAAGAGGCATTGGTTAATCCAAAATACATGACCGTATACTCGTATAAACCATAGCGAGTAGTAAAGGCGGTCTTCGGAATATCCGTTGCACAAATCTTAAGTTGGTGATAACCAGTCCTAAGATCAATCTTTGAGAATACCTGGGCACCAGTCAACTGATCAAATAGATCCTCTATCTTTGGCAAGGGGTACTTGTTCTTGATGGTGACGTCATTCAGCTTTCTGTAATCTATGGACAAACGGTTGCCTCCATCTTTCTTGTTGACGAATAACACTGGCGATCTCCATGGTGATGCGCTTGGTTGAATCAAGCCTGTTGGTAACATAGCATCCAACTGCTTCTTCAATTCCACTAACTCCGAGGGGTTCATGCTATAGGGTCTCTGGGCTATGGGTCCGGTTCCGGGGATTAGTTCGATAATGAACTCAATATCCTTATCGGGGGGCATACCTAGCAATTCATCTAGGAATACGTCGGGGTATTCACAGACTACTCTGACTTGGTCTATGGTGGGTAAGGCTAGACTTTTGTTGCACTTGAATTGACAGGGTAAGGTTTCAGATATATGCTCTACTGTGACTCTAGAGCTATTGGTCATGGTGATGGCTTTCTTAGCACAGTCTATCAGTCCTTTATGCCTTGACATCCAGTCCATACCTAGTACTACTTCCAATCCTTTGGTTCCGAGTACGATTAGTTTGGCATAAAAATCTATCCCATGTATTCTGATAGGCACAGCTTTGCAAATTTTTCTAGCTTTTGTAGCTGAGCCGGGGATTTGAACTATCATGACATGCTTCAAGTTGGTTGGGTGAATCTTACTAGTGCATGCAAATTCTTCGGTGACAAATGAATGCGATGCTCCCGAATCAAACAATACCCTTGCTAAAACTGAGTTGACAGAAAACATACCTAGCACTACATTTGGCGCTTCTTGGGCTTCCTCGGCATTCATGTGGAAGAGACGGCCGTTGCGGTTGTGAGGGTTCCCTAGGGCAAACCTTCTCCCTGGTTGAACACGACGCTGCTATTGAGCTGGGGCATTCACATTGCCAGTGGCGGCAGTCTTCTTGGGGCACTCATTGGAATAGTGACCCTTCACTCCACACTCGAAACAAGTTATCTGGGACTTGTCTTTTGCTGCGACAGGCACATCATTGCTTCCAGTTCTGGGTGCAGTGTTGCTATTGTTGTTGGTGTTGTTGCTCTTGGGAGGGGCATGGTTGAAATTGTTTGTGTTGCCAGAGTTGTTGTTGTTTCCCCTGGACTTCACATTGCCTCCGCTATGGTTGGGGTAGCTTGGGCGAGACATTGGGGGTCGGTTGTTCCTTGGTTCATATCCTAGTGAGGGGTTGGGACGGTACTTCTGGTGACTGTTGGGTCCAGATTGCTGCATCATACGACGTTTGCGGTTGTCGTTTGCCTGATTAATCTTCCCTTCCATCTGAATGGCAGAGTCGACTAGCTCTTCGAGATCCTCGAAGCGGATGTTGACGAGGACAGTCTGCATCTCGTCATGCAGTCCGTTCAGGAATCTCTCCTTCTTCTTTGCCTCCGTGTTGATCTCATCGGGGGCATACCTTGCAAGCGACATGAATCTGTCACGGTACTGCACCACAGTCATTCTGCCTTGCTTCAACTCTCTGAACTCATCCCTCATTCTGGTGACTAGGCCCTGCGGCACGTGGGTGCGGCTGAACTTGATTTTGAAGGCTTCCCATGTCATCACTTGACCATGGTTCATCAGACAGATGCTGTTCCACTAGGCTCTTGCATCTCCTTCCAAGTAGTGGGTGGTAAAGAGAACTTTCTCGTTGTCATCAACTCTGGCTACTTCCAAATTGTTCTCCACCATCTGCAACTAGTCATCAGCATCTAATGGGTTCTCTGAAGTGCTAAAGATTGGGGGATTGGTATTCTGGAAGTTCTTTAGCTTGGATCCTCGATGATCCTGATTTCCATGCCCTTGGTTGTTCTGGGCCATTTGAGCTATCTGCTGCAGAGTTGCTAAGTTTTCCTAGCACTCTGCCCTGCTTGCTTGACGGTCTGCAACTAACATCTACATAATCTGCAGCATGGGGTCCTGTGATGAGCTGCTCCCTCTTGGGTTTCCATGAGTCATCTGAAGATTGAGATAGATAAAGGGGTAAGAGGGAAAGTTCTAAGGTTCATGGTTTTGGTTTCAAAGCTAAAACTTTGAGTTTGACTAAGGTTTGGCAACCAACTCTATTTCATTCCTTCAAGCAAAGCACACGATACAAACACACACACACCACAACAAGGAAAACAGATGGTTTTAAGAACCATTCTGCAAGCTACAATACAGTGGGGATGATACATCTCATGCTACGACAATACTCTAGTGCATATACTCATCGACGATGAAGTCAGAGTCCTCATCGTCAGTGTAGAAGTCCACAACATCCTCCTCCAGAAAGTCATCGTCATTGCTGAGGTAAGAATCCATGTCTCCCTGGATGTCTTCACCCTCCTCTTCTTCCTCCTTTGCTCCAAGCTGAGCTTCTTGCTCCTTGACGGTCTTCTCGAGGTCGGCCACCTTCTTGCGAAGACGGGCGATGGTGCGATCCTTCTGTTCACGCTAGAGGCAAAGAGACTGACGGTCCTTGACTAGCAGTGAGAAAGTCTAGGCCTTCTGGTTGGCAATGGCACGGTTGTGGTTGGCAAACTCCCTAGCATTGTCCAATTCCTTCTGGCGATCTACAACATGAAGTCAAGGTTCTCCACTTGACGCTTCAACTCCGGGTGACTTGGCATCTCCATCGGCATTCCCATGAAGTCACGTCTTGCATAGTGCGCAAAGCGAGTTCCTTGGATTTGGTTTACACTGAGGGCACATAGACGTGCGAGAGCTTCATGCATTGCCCTGGCTAATCCATCTAGCTAGTTGTTCTCCCTTACGGAGAACTGGATTCTCCCGGACGTTGGTGCTTCTATGCTTCCTCGAAGATCAGCGGTGACTAGCCACTATAAATCTCCTCCTAGGGGTCCAGGAAGTTGAGCTCCAAGAAACTCTGGATGTGGGCGTCCCAATAACTTAGATAGTGAATCCAGATCCCTCTCAAAGATCAGCTGGCCTCCGTTGCCCAACTGGTAGAACTTGCTGAACTGAGTCTCCATCTACAAGAATTAAGGATGAGGAAGTTAGTGGAGTGATCAAGTGTGTCAAATTTTAGGTAGTAATGTAAGAATTGAAGGAACATGAATTTTTGAGAAAGAATGAATTCCCAAGGGTAAGACAGGAAATAGTTTTTCATAAATACTCACTTTGGTTTTGAAATTAAGTTTTTGTTCGGACGTCCATTCTAACTAGGGTCTCCTATGGTCAAGATGGCTCTGATACCAACTTGTCAACACCCGATTTTTAATCCCAGATGCAAGTTATGTCATACATCGCAATCCCAGGATTACCATTTTTGCGAGACATAACAGATTGGATATCACAATACATCATCCATTACAAACCATAAATAAGGTCTTACACAAATAAGGATCTCATGATCCAGTCTTAATACAACAAGAAGCAGAATAAATAATAAGCGTAGCGGTGGGGTCCATCTTCAGAGGGCACAGGCAATGCTGACGAAGGCAGATAGTCCTAGTTATCATAGCCGTCCTGCTGTCCGTCATCTTGGTAATCTCCTTCATAGTCTGGCCATATATAGCTCAATCCGATAAGGAGCGGTTATTACCGATAAGAAGCACAAAAAATTACAGCTCAATCCGATATACAGAGATCTCTCACGAATTTTTACGGTGAATTACAAAATTTTGTTTCGGGACAGCAACTTCCCCAAATCTTACTTCTCTCTCATTAGAGGTTGATCTTGACACAAAAACCAAACAAAACGGATAAGGAGCGGTTATTACCGAAGTAATAACTTCCAAGACTCAAAGAAACGAAAACAAACTGAAAGCAAAAACAAATTGGGTTGTCTCCCATAAAGCTCTTTCTTTATAGCCATTAAGATGGGCATGATAATTTTGAAGAAACTCTCATAGGGATATGATTTGAAGTGAAAGAGAGCATTAATAAGCAAAAACACACGCACATTTAAGTCTAACCCACTTCCTATGCAAGGGAATTTTGTAAACAAACAAGTTATTGGAACCAAAGGCAACTTGCATAAGAAGGCAAAAGAAGTGCAACATAAAAACTTTCAGCATAAAACGAGGAAACTTGATATTATTGAGATGCACAAGAACACTTTTCCCTCTCTCATAATAGCTTTCAGTATCATGCATAAACTTAACAATATAGCTATCACAAGGACTATCATAGAAATGATCACTTATTCTAACAGAAAACACAAGAATACTAGCTCTCATAACACTACTATGCGAAACAATATTAGAGGTATCCTTACAAAGGATAATGTGTCCCTCTTTTTCATATTTAGGAACAAAGTCTTTCACATTTGCTACAATAGGTTCATCAATCATTTGTTTATCAGGTTCAGCAGCCTTACTCATACTTTCATTAACCATACTAGCTGTCATAGAATGCTCCTTTACCTTAACTGGGAAAGGCATTTTCTCAATATAAGGTTTAGGTAAAACATGACTAGCAGTATAAACTTCAGTATTTCTTGCAGGAACACTCTTAGCAATATCTTTATAAGGTTCATGATACTTATTCCACTTCTTTTTAGGCACTTCAATATAAGAAGCAAAAGCCTTAAAATAAGAAGCAATAGCTTGAGAGTCTAGACCATAAGCATTTTTAATATTTTGAAAGTCATCATTTCCCATAAAAGATTCAATGCATTCATAATCATATTTTATACCTGACTTTCTACCTTTGTCGTTCTCCCAAGCTTCAGCATTGTCTTGAATACGGTCCAGAAGGTCCCATTTAACTTCTTCTTCCATGCGAGTGAATGATCTAGCACAAGAAGCATCCAATAAATCCTTGTCATGTAGAGGGAGCCTTGCGTAAAAGTTATTGATAATAATATTGTTGGGGAGCTCATGAATGGGACATTTGAGCATTAGTAACTTCAATCTCCCCCAAGCTTGAGCAGTACTCTCTCCATCAAGAGGCCAAAAGTTGTATATTTGATTCCGATATTTATGAATTTCACTAGGAGGATAAAACTTTGAATAAAAGAGAGCCACTATTTCCTCCCATTCCAGAGCTTGACCATTCTTCAGCAGCTTATACCATTCCTCAGCTCTTCCTTTCAGTGATAATGAGAATAACTTCTTCTTAACTTGATCTGTAGTAATACCTGCACACTTGAACAACCCGCATAATTCGTGTATAAAGAGCAAATGATCACCGGGATGGACAGTTCCATCCCCAACATAGTAGTTATCCATAACACGATCAATAATTCTTGTAGGTATTTTGAAAACATCTTTCTCAGCAGGTGGTGGCTTATCTACTACCTTAGTAGTGGTAGTAGCATTACCAAATAAGAAACTCAGTGAATTATCCATAACGAAAATAAAGCAACTAGTAGAAGTAAACAATACTCACAGTAGAAGTTTCCTTTACCAGTTCCACTCTCCAATAGCGCTTCACTCCCCGGCAACGGCGCCACAAAATAGTCTTGATGACCCACAAGTATAGGGGGTGTATCGCAGTATTTTCGATAAGTAAGAGTGTCGAACCCAACGAGGAGCAGAAGGTGCTGGCTAGTGGTATGGATCAGGAATTCTCTGCAAATACTTAGCAAACGGATTTTTAGGGGTTTTCGATAAAGCAAGTAAACAAAGTACGAGTAAATAAAAGACAGTAGGAATAAATGCAGCAAGTGGCCCAATCCTTTATGCAGCAAAGGACAAGCCGGTTGTATTTCTATAGATGACCAAACGTTCTCGAGAACACATGGGAAGACTGTCAAGTGCTTTCGCTTCATATAGTCGATTAATCTTCTCTAGCTTGCTAAGTGTTGTGTGGGTGAACCTGTGCTAATGTACCGTCCCATCCAAGACTTAATACATACTTGTGATTAAACCCCCTTGCAAACATCCGTAAGTACAGGAAAGTAATTAAGGTAGAAACCTAACCACAGCTTTAAACTCTAAGACCCTTACGTCCCTTATGCAATGGTTTCCTAACGGGGGTTCAGGTTTCTGTCACTCCGGCAACCCCTACGATTAGTAGCCAAATACACAATGCATTCCCCTAGGCCCATATAGGTGAAGTTTCATGTAGTCGACGTTCACATGACACCACTAGAAGAAGTACACCACAACTTAAATAACAATCTATTGAATGTTTCTCAACGCAACTCCACTACTAACAACAAGACTTCTCCCATGTCCTCAAGAACAAAACGAACTACTCACAAGACATCATATGGATCATGATCAGAGATGGAATAATGATGTATAACAATCTGAACATAAACATAATTCAATGGTTCACTCAATAGCATCAACTACAAAGAGTAATCAACACCGGGAAAGTTTCCCCTATGAACTATAGCAAGATTCAACACAATTGTTACAGCAATATGGAGATGGTGATGAGGGTGCTGATGGTGATGATGGTGGTGGTGATGATGATGATCCCGATGAAGTCCAGCTTGATGATGGTGTTGATGGCGACGAGCTCCCCTCTCCGGGAAGGAATTCCCCCAGCAGAAATCTGTCTGCCGGAGAGATCTTTCTCTCTCGGTGTTTTCCGCCCCGCAGAGGCAGCGAAATCTTTTTGTGGTCGCTAACCGAGTCTTAGGATTTCGGGAGGAAGATATACGCCAGAGGGGAGAGGCTGGAGTGGGCCAGGGTGGCCACACCACTCCCTGGCGCGGCCTAGGCCTGCCCGCGCCATGGGGTGGTGTGGGCCCCCTATGGCCCATCTCCACTCCATCTTCTGGCATCCTTAATCCTCTGGAAAAATAGGATTTTCCATATATTTTCCCGAATTTTCTGATCTTCGCAAATTTTGCCTCAAAACAGCACCTTTTCCATCAGAATCCTGACTGCAGCGGTCCATGCTCCAAAAGTCATCAACCATGTAAAAACAGATGAAATAACATAAGTATCACCTCTCAATACGAAATATATCAATGAATAATATTGAATTAAGACATAGAATAGTGGTGCAAAATGGACGTATCAATCGGCGAGGCGGGCAAACGAACAAGTCGAGGACGGCGGTTCTCCTGGTACTGGCGGCATCCCGAGAGGTGACCTTGATCAACGACCCCCTTTTTCTCCCTCCGCGGTAGACTCCGGCGAAATTCCGGTGCTGCGGATGGCGGCTTGCTCCGGTGGGGCTCTGGGAGTGTTCTGAGAGGGAGGGGATGAGAGTAGTGTGAGGAAACAGTACTGGGGAGGCCTCTATTTATAGGCTCGGCAAAGCGGCAGAGGAGCATGGGCGGTGCTCGCCGGTGACGACGGCACAGCGAGCTAGAGGTGTGGGCGGTGGGCGGTGCCCTGGAGAGTGTTATAGAGGTGTGTGCCCAGTGAATTGCGGTCGGGAGAGGTGAGTGGCGCGGCGCGCACGATGTCTCTACCGACGGCGAGTTTCGCGGCGGTCGGCGACTACGGGGCACGGTCGGGGGAACGGGCATGTCCGTTAGCTTCCTAGGACGGTGGTAATCGTGTAGGCGGGCGGCTGGAGCAAGGCGGGGTCTGGTCGAGCGGGCACCGTGCGCGCTCTACGAGCGGCGTCGGCATGGCCGATAGACTCCGGGTGCGGCGGTTCTGGGCTGCTCCTTGCACTGTCCTAGGGCTGGGGCTGGCTGGGCGGTGGAGGTCGACCGCAGGCAACGTTCTGGACATGGTGGGTGAGACTGGCGGTGGCTCTGGCACGCTGTCGCCGGTGGGGTGCTCGATTTGGGGCACCATGCTTGGCCGGGCTAGAAAGGGGTAGGGGAAGCAGTTGAGTGGCTTTGGTTGCAAAATGGGAGGCCACATTGGTCCAAACACTGCTCATAATAGTGTTTTTGGTTTTTGATTGAATTTTGCCCACAAGGTGTTTGTAGAAATGGCCGAAAGAATTCAAGTTTTGAATTTTGAGTTGAGTTTTGGTGGAGTTGTTTGTCACATGCTTAAGCATCTATGGTTGCTTGGGATTTGAAAATGGAGTTCATTTGAGTGGTTTTTGAATAAGTGTGATCTTGATACATACACTAGATTCAATTTTCAAATGCCATTTAAATTTAGTGTTTGAAAGTTTTTGGTAGATCACAAAGTGGGCCTTGGTACATCACTACTTGGACTAGCAAGGGGTGCAAAGATCCACATTTGTTTCTATTAAGAATTGAGTTCTAGGAATAGCCAAAGTAGGCATGGTAGTTAAAATGGCACAAATGACCATTTGTTTATTTTATTCATTTTGATTTGTTTTTCTTTGGGATTTGTTTGGGAATGATCTAGATGATGTTTATTTCACCTAAGAATCATTTTACAATCAATGGATCACTTAATCAAGGCAATTCAAATCAACTCCTAAATTATATGCACACACACATATGAATGCTTTAATATTTTTAATTTGAAAAGTTTTTGTTAACCCTAAATTTGATGATTTGGATCTTAATAACCTGGATTAGAGTTTTGGGATGTTACAAACCTTCCCCCCTTAAACAAAATCTCGTCCCGAGATTTACGAAAGAAAACTAGGAACTAAAGAGATCTGGGAACTCTGTCCTAATGTAATCTTCTCGCTCCCAAGTGGCTTCCTCTTCGGTATGGTTGCTCCATTGAATCTTGAGAAACTTGATACTCCTGGTTCTGGTGGTTCTGTAAGCTTCCTCTAAGATATGGATGGGCACTTCACGATATGTCAGGTCCTTGTTGATCTCAACGGCTTGATGACCGATGTTCTTGAAAACTTCAGTCTTCTCCGGTACTTCCAGGCATTTGCGAAGTAACGAGATATGGAACACATTGTGGATGGCTGACATCTCCTCGGGCAGTTCCAGTTGATATGATACTTCTCCTTGACGGTTCAGAATCTTTAATGGTCCAATATATCTGGGGGCTAACTTTCCTTTCAGACTAAAGCGTTGGGTTCCCTTCAATGGCGAAACCTTGAGATATACAAAATCTCCAACATTGAAAGTCAGGTCTCTCCTTCTCTTGTCAGCATAACTCTTCTGTCTGGACTGGGCGGTCTTGAGGTGCTCACGGACTTTGTGAACCTTCTCTTCGGCTTCTCAGAGAATGTCGGGTCCAAAGATCTGACTCTCTCCTACTTGCGACTAGTTCAGAGGGGTATGTCACTTTCTTCCATATAGGAACTCAAATGGTGCCATTTGCAAACTAGCTTGATAACTGTTGTTATATGAGAATTCTGTGAAAGGCAGACAGTCTTCCCATTTTGATCCATACTCTAACGCACAAGCTCTCAACATATCCTCTAGGATTTGGTTAACTCTTTCAGTCTGTCCATCAGTTTGCGGATGATAAGCGGTGCTGAAGTTCAACTTGGTTCCCAATCCTTCCTGGACTTTCTGCCAAAATCTCGAGGTAAACTGGGTTCCTCGATCTGATACTATGGTCTTGAGGGTTCCATGCAGACTAACAATTCTAGCAATATACAGCTCTACTAGCTTCGAACTCTGGTAGGTTGTCTTGACAGGTATAAAGTGAGCTACCTTAGAAAGTCTATAAATGATGACCCAGATTGAGTCATTTCCCCTACTAGAAGTAGGCAAACCGGTGATAAAGTCCATTCCGACGGAATCCCATTTCCATTCTGGAATCTGCAATGGTTGCAACAGTCCTGCGGGTCTCTGATGCTCTGATTTGACTCTTTGACATATGTCACACTTGGCAATGTAGCTTCCGATTTATCTCTTCATCTTGTGCCACCAAAATTACTCTTTCAAATCTTGATACATCTTTGTTCCTCTGGGGTGGATAGAATAAAGAGTATCATGAGATTCCTGCATGATAACTTGCTTCAGCTCCGAATCTGCTGGCACACAGATACGTCCTTTGTACCACAGAACTCCTTCTTCGTCTTCAGTGAATCCAGGTACCTTTCTTGTACCAATACGACGTTTGATTTTGTTGATACTTTCATTTCCCTTCTGGGCTTCCTTGATTTGGCTGATTAATGTGGGTTGAAGTTCAATGCTAGCTAAAAATCCTTTGCTAACAAGCTCAGTCCTAAACTACTGCAACTCCTCATATAAACTGGGTTGCTTCTCCTTGACCATGGTGTTTAGCCTACACGGCAATCTGCTAAGAGCATCCGCTACCACATTGGCTTTGCCGGGGTGATAGTGAATGCCAAGGTCATAATCCTTGATTAACTCTATCCATCTCATTTGCCTCATATTCAGCTCCTTCTGAGTGAAAATATACTTCAAGCTCTTGTGATCTGAGTAAATCTCACAGCGATTACCCATAAGATAATGACGCCATGCCTTCAATGCCAAAAGTACGGCTGCTAATTCAAGATCATGGGTCGGATAGTTCTGCTCATGCTGCTTCAGTTGTCGAGAAGAATATGCGATAACTTTTCCTTCTTGCATCAATACACATCCGAGACCAATCTTGGATGCATCACAATATACATCAAACGGCTTCTTGATATCTGGCATGATCAGTATTGGGGCTGATATCAATCTCTTCTTCAGCTCTTGGAAACTGGCTTCACATTTGTGAGTCCATTCAAACTTCTTGTCCTTCTTTAACAATTGGGTCATGGGTCTGGCGATGCTCGAGAAACCTTCGACGAACTTGCGGTAATATCCCGCCAATCCAAGAAATGCACGGACTTGGGTTTGAGTGGTTGGGGCTTCCCATTCTTCGACATCTTTGATCTTGGCGGGATCAACAGAGACTCCTCCGGCAGACACAATATGTCCTAGGAATCCTACTTCTTTCAGCCAAAACTCACACTTGCTGAACTTGGCATATAACCGATGCTCTCTTAGGGTTTCTAGGATGATTCTCAGATGTTGCTCATTCTCTTCTTCTGACTTGGAGTAGATAAGGATATCGTCGATAAACACAACGACAAATTTATCTAGGAAATTCATAAAGATCTTATTCATGAGATTCATGAAATAAGAAGAGGCATTGGTTAATCCAAAATACATGACCGTATACTCGTATAAACCATAGCGAGTAGTAAAGGCGGTCTTCGGAATATCCGTTGCACGAATCTTAAGTTGGTGATAACCAGTCCTAAGATCAATCTTTGAGACTACGTGGGCACCAGTCAACTGATCAAATAGATCCTCTATCTTTGGCAAGGGGTACTTGTTCTTGATGGTGACGTCATTCAGCTTTCTGTAATCTATGGACAAACGGTTGCCTCCATCTTTCTTGTCGACGAATAACACTGGCGATCTCCATGGTGATGCGCTTGGTTGAATCAAGCCTGTTGGTAACATAGCATCCAACTGCTTCTTCAATTCCACTAACTCCGAGGGGTTCATGCTATAGGGTCTCTGGGCTATGGGTCTGGTTCCGGGGATTAGTTCGATAATGAACTCAATATCCTTATCGGGGGGCATACCTAGCAATTCATCTAGGAATACGTCGGGGTATTCACAGACTACTCTGACTTGGTCTATGGTGGGTAGGGCTAGACTTTTGTTGCACTTGAATTGACAGGGTAAGGTTTCAGATATATGCTCTACTGTGACTCTAGAGCTATTGGTCATGGTGATGGCTTTCTTAGCACAGTCTATCAATCCTTTATGCCTTGACATCCAGTCCATACCTAGTACTACTTCCAATCCTTTTGTTCCGAGTACGATTAGTTTGGCATAAAAATCTATCCCATGTATTCTGATAGGCACAGCTTTGCAAATTTTTCTAGCTTTTGTAGCTGAGCCGGGGATTTGAACTATCATGACATGCTTCAAGTTGGTTGGGTGAATCTTACTAGTGCATGCAAATTCTTCGGTGACAAATGAATGCGATGCTCCCGAATCAAACAATACCCTTGCTAAAACTGAGTTGACAGAAAACATACCTAGCACTACATTTGGCGCTTCTTGGGCTTCCTCGGCGTTCATGTGGAAGAGACGTCCGTTGCGGTTGTGAGGGTTCCCTAGGGAAAACCATCTCCCTGGTTGAACACGACGCTGCTGTTGAGCTGGGGCATTCACATTGGCAGTGGCGGCAGTCTTCTTGGGGCACTCATTGGAATAGTGACCCTTCACTCCACACTCGAAACAAGTTATCTGGGACTTGTCTTTTGCTACGACAGGCACATCATTGCTTCCAGTTCTGGGTGCAGTGTTGTTATTGTTGTTGCTGTTGTTGCTCTTGGGAGGGGCATGGTTGAAATTGTTGGTGTTTCCAGAGTTGTTGTTGTTTCCCCCGGACTTCACATTGCCTCCGCTACGGTTGGGGTAGCTTGGGCGAGACATTGGGGGTCGGTTGTTCCTTGGTTCATATCCTGGTGAGGGGTTGGGACGGTACTTCTGGTGACTGTTGGGTCCAGATTGCTGCATCATACGACGTTTGCGGTTGTCGTTTGCCTGATTAATCTTCCCTTCCATCTGAATGGCAGAGTCGACTAGATATTCGAGATCCTCGAAGCGGATGTTGACGAGGACAGTCTGCATCTCGTCATGTAGTCCATTCAGGAATCTCTCCTTCTTCTTTGCCTCCGTGTTGATCTCATCGGGGGCATACCTTGCAAGCGACATGAATCTGTCACGGTACTCCACCACAGTCATTCTGCCTTGCTTCAACTCTCTGAATTCATCCCTCATTCTGGTGACTAGGCCCTGCGGCACGTGGGTGCGGCTGAACTTGATTTTGAAGGCTTCCCATGTCATCACTTGACCATGGTTCATCAGACAGATGCTGTTCGACCAGGCTCTTGCGTCTCCTTCCAAGTAGTGGGTGGTAAAGAGAACTTTCTCGTTGCCAAGCAGTGGAGTGGCTTTGGTTGCAAAATGGGAGACCACATTGGTCCAAACACTGCTCATAATAGTGTTTTTGGTTTTTGATTGAATTTTGCCCACAAGGTGTTTGTAGAAATGGCCGAAAGAATTCAAGTTTTGAATTTTGAGATGATTTTTGGTGGACTTGTTTGTCACATGCTTAAGCGTCTGTGGTTGCTTGGGATTTTAAAATAGAGTTCATTTGAGTGGTTTTTGAATAAGTGTGATCTTGATACATACACTAGATTCAACTTTAAAATGCCATTTAAATTTAGTGTTTGAAATTTTTTGGTAGATCACAAAGTGGGCCTTGGTACATCACTACTTGGACTAGCAAGGGGTGCAAAGATCCACATTTGTTTCTATTAAGAATTGAGTTCTAGGAATAGCCAAAGTAGGCATGTTAGTTAAAATGGCACAAATGGCCATTTGTTTATTTTATTCATTTTGATTGGGATTTGTTTGGGAATGATCTTGATGATATTTATTTCACCTAAGAATCATTTTACAATCAATGGATCACTTAATCAAGGCAATTCAAATCAACTCCTAAATTATATGCACACACATATGAATGCTCTAATATTTTTAAATAGAAAAGTTTTTGTTAACCCTAAATTTGATGATTTGGATCTTAATAACCTGGATTAGAGTTTTGGGATGTTACAGGTATACTCCGCGTTCCTATATTTAGGCGATGCGGACGATATCATTATATATACCCTGATTTTCCACCTCCCGTAGACACGTGCACGCACACATGTATACCTGTTAGACCGTGCATACATTTCCAAAAGCAGATCGTACGGGTTTCAGGTGGGTTCATATGGGATTAACACTGAAACATTATCGTCAAATCCCGGTCGTCCATGCATTTCTGTTTGCCATTTCTTGACAGAAAACACCTTGGAGATCTGGTAACAAAACACATAATCTAAAAAAGTGATAGGTACTGTAATTAATGTGGCATCTTCTTATTTGAATATTTTCTGTGAATAGTTTGGAGGAGGGGTGGACACATTTAAATGTTATCGTCAAATCCCGGTCGACCATGCATTTCTGTTTGCCATAGTTTGGAGGAAGGATGGACACCGAAGCAAAAGTGTCTAATTAGTTGTTGGACTATCTACATGTTAGTTTGGATGTTTCTATACATACATTGTATTATACACCGTAGTCTCGCGAAACAAACTGCAACCATTTCTTGACAGAAAACACCTAGGAGATCTACTAAAGAAACACAAAATCTAAGAAAGTGATAGGTACCGTAATTAATGAGGCACCTTCTTATTTGATTTTTTTGCGAATAGTTTGGAGGAGGGGTGGACACACTGAAACGTTATCGTCAAATATCGGTCGTCCATGCGTTTATGTTTGCCATAGTTTGGCGGAGGGGTGGACACCGAAGCAAAAGTGTCTAATTAGTTGTTGGACTATCTACGTGTTAGTTTGGATGTTGCTATATATACATTGTATTATACACCCTAGTCTTGGGAAACAAACCGTAGCCATTTCTTGAGAGAAAACACCTAGGAGATCTGCTAAACAAACACAAAATCTAAGAAAGTGATAGGTACCGTAATTAATGAAGCATCTTCTTATTTGATTTTTTTCCGAATAGTTTGGAGGAGGGATGGACACACCGAAACGTTATCGTCAAATACCGATCGTCCATGCGTTTCTGTTTGCCATAGTTTGGAGAATGGGTGCACACCGAAGCAAAAGTGTCTAATTAGTTGTTGGACTATCTACGTGTTAGTTTGGATGTTGCTATACATACATTGTATTATACACCCTACTCTCGGGAAACAAACTGCAGACACCTAGGAGATGTGCTAACGAAGCATAAAATCTAAGAAAGTGATAGGTACCGTAATTAATGAGGCATCTTCTTTGTTTTTTTACGAATAGTTTGAGGGGGGGTGGACACACTGAAACGTTATCGTCAAATCCCGGTTGTCCATGCGTTTATGTTTGCCATAGTTTGGAGGAGGGGTGGACATCGAAGCAAAAATATCTAATTAGTTGTTGGACTATCTACGTGTTAGTTTGGATGTTGCCATACATATATTGTATTATACACCCTAGTTTCGGGAAACAAATTGCAGCCATTTCTTGACAGAAAACACCTAGAAAATCTGCTAACGAAACATAAAATCTAAGAAAGTGACAGGTACCGTAATTAATAAGACATCTTCTTATTTGAATTAATCAGCCGCCTAGCAGCGTTGATCGACAAGAGAAAAATACTTCCTCCGTCTTAAAAAATGATTTAAGTTTGTTTAGATAAAATATTTGCATGTATCTTGATACTAAAACATATGTATCTAGATACTAAAACATGTTTAGATATATGCAAATCTATATAAATCCAAATCAATTATTTTAGGAAGAAGGGAATAACAATTATGTGCAGAGTCGTTGCCAGCTCCGTCCTTACCTGCTAGGGACGGTGGGCCCGCGCGCCATTACCTCACCAAAGTTATCATCAGAGTTGTTAACAATATTCCTCTACCGGATTGAAATGTGCTCGACAACAAATGTGCACAAAGAAGTGGTACGGAGTACTAAATTAGTAAACTACTGTACTACTCTTGTCTACTTTGCAATCTGGCATTATTATTATCAACGTGGTAATGGTCTTAAAAAACATGAGAGGACAGTCATCCTACGAGACGGAGATGAAACGGATACAAAGGCGAAACCAAGCATCATCGGAGACTTGATTGAAGGAGAACCTCCACAGGAATCTCCGTAGGAGGCGAGAATATCATTTTGCGGTCTAAAAATTGGGGCGTCCAGGCAACGTGGTATCTAAGTTGATTTTAATCAGCCATGATGACTACAGTTGGTGTGTCAAATACTCAGAGGGTCTTTTTCGGCATGAATTCAACTTTACGTTTTAATACAAAATATCAGGCTAACAGCCGTCAAGTTGGGCCCCCTGTCAGTTCTCGTCGTTATGTTGCTCCTGTCGCTTAGGCGGGGTGACTGTCACGTAGGCTTGCAGCGCTGGCACAGTGGATATGACAACGCGACCGGCCTAGTGTATTGATGTGACAAAACAGGGCACATATATCGTCGTTATATTTTTTTGTTTACTCAGAAGCTGGAAGGGCCACCGCCAGGCGTCTCTCCTTTGGACCTCCATCCTCGTCATTAACCACTATCTTAAAAGCGCATTGACGGATCCACCGTTCCCCTGTCTCGCAGAAACCACTCTTCTTCTTCATGTCATCTGTGTTCTTCCCATCTTCTCCTTGCTGCCATGGAAGGTCGTCGCACTCTATAGACAAGCTTCACTACCCATGATAATAAGAAGATAGACGTCGTCTACACCAACGAGGAGGAGATAGTGGTGCGAGTCCTGAGAAAGTACGAGGGTTGGCTTGAGAAAGAAGAGAACAAATTTGTGGGATTGGACCTCGAGAACATCCCGGAGGACCCATACGAAGGGAGTGAAGTCGCCGTCGTTCAACTGGCCATGAGGAAACACGTCCTCGTCTACCACCTCTTCCGGTTTATAGATCTGCTCTCTGTAGCTAACCGTTTTTAGGGTTTTCTCCTCTTGTTCTTTATCCATTTGCTCATCTCGCAACTACTGGATTTTATTTAGGACCAAATAAATTATGACAAGACAATGTTAAGAGTCTTGATCTTGCATTTACTAAACTTTTTAAAATTATATTCAGATGTCGATCTTGCATTGATAAAATATTTGTAGTTATAAATTTTGGTGATGACAAATTACATACTTTCAGGACTGACATGAATTGTTCGGCCTTGCGCCACTTCCTTGTAGAAAAGGGAATTGTTTTCTGCACTGCCGATAATACAACTGATTTTTCGAAATTTCATCGAGAGGGAATTACAATTCTTGTGCACAACTGGATCGATATTCAGAGTCTTGTTAAGATCCTAGGGAACTCGAGGAAGGATGGAATGGCATCACTCGCAACTAGAATCCTCGATGAGTCGTACGACAGAATGAAGGCAGATTTCCCGACGGATAGGAATGATTTCAAGGACGAGTGGCCGTTGTCTGATATAAACCTAAAGTATGCAGTCATAGATGCTTACGTGACCTGCCAGATATACAAGAAGATCCATTTTTTTCTACGTTACCTCGTGTTTTGCCCTATTTGCAAGAGGGAAGACAAGCTTAGGGGAGCATTTGTAGAAAATGCAGAATATCTGAGTTTGAAGCTGCATATGCAAAGGAAATGGCTGCATCTAAAGCAGCTGACAGAGAGGCCGCAAAAGCAGCTGAAAGAGAGCTTGCAGCTGAAGCAGAAGTAGCTGACAGAGAGGATGTAGCTGAAGCAGCAAACAGAGAGGCAGCGTGTTCTAGCGGCAACAATCAGGTCTGTGATGCATCGCTAATTGCCACAGGACGCTGAAGATAGGGAAGCCAAGTTAGATCCTAGGTGGGCGAAGCATTTCGTGAGTTGTGGAGTGGCAATAATGTAAGATCCACCTGAATTGATCGCAGTTGGTCGCCTAAGAACAATGGCAAGCGCCTCAGTGGGCTGATGAGAAGTGAATTAAATTTTACTCATTTATGTTATGTTTCTATTTTGTGGAACTCATTTATCTTATCATGATGTCTAGCGCCTCAAGTGAGAGTAGTAAAATAAATTTAACGCTCTTTGTGTTATATTTCTATATGTGTCTTGTAGCTTGTCAAGATGGTAGCTCGTTAACTGGCAGTTTGAAAGACTATTTTTTTCCTCTCTCGCTAAACAAATATGTTTCATTTTGCCCAAGTTGCAAATCTAGAGAAGATTCTCTCTTCAATAATTCGTTCCCTTTTGGACCTCTTTTTGCCTCCGACCTGGTAGCAAATCTAGAGCAGCAAATCACACCAGGCAGAATACATTCATTCAGAAAAGAAAAGAAATGTAGATATAGCTTTGCGCGGCTAAATAGGATATAGCGATAGAAAGTAGGTTGCTTAACGAGGTTCGATGCATTCAACCAGAAATAGGATGCAAGCAAAATATAGAAAATCAAAAGAAGCTGCTTAGCAGCAGTAGCAGACATATGCAACCCCTCCTTGCATGCGCCCGCGCCTCCGCCTCCTCCCTCTGACGCTTCCTCCACTTCTTCCTACCCAGTCCCTTGATCTTGGGGGCCTTGGGCCTGATTGGAGGCATGCGACCCTCTTTGATGGCCACCCGCTAGAGGTTTCGGAGGTGAATGCCGAGAGCCTAGTGTTCAGCGATGTAGGCGTTGACGTTCACGGTCTCGCCGCCTTTGTGGATGCTGGAGCCTGGGGCCTCTGCATGCTTTAGTAAGTGGGTGCCGGCGAGAGTCACCCAGTAGAAGGCGATCCCCTTGCAGAAGGGGCAGCTGTAGTTGCCTCCCCTGAAGAAGGCGTTGTACTGGCCGACCTGCAGCCTCCTCAGCACCTGACGAGTCTTGGTGTGCCTGGACTCGTCATCGCTGCAGACGTCGCTGCCGGAAACCTATTGGAAGAAAAGGAAAATGGGGGAGTAGATGATGTAAGAAGATCGAGCAATAGAAATGCGAACAAGCAAATCCTAATAAACCAAGATCTAGCATCCAGCAATGGGAACGGTAGAAGAACCAGGGAAGGGAAGCAAACCCTAGTTACCTTCGACCATGGGTTGTCGATGCCGGTGTCGTATGGGTTCATCGGAGCGATGTACTTATATGGATCGTAGGTTCCCATGAAGTGTTGGATCTGCTTGTGACCGACGGGGGCCTCCTCGCCGGCGGGGGGCTCCTCTTCGGCGGCTACGTCGGTAGAGGGGATGGGGGCCTTGACGGGAACAATGGCTGCCATCGATGCCTCGACTGGGGCATGTATAGGGACGGTGGCTGCTTTCAACGCGTCGAGGGGGACCGGCGAGGAGACGGGGGCCTCGTCAGCGGCTACGTCGGTAGCGGGGACGGGGGCCTGGACGGGAACGACGGCTGCCATCGATGGCTCGACTAGGGCCTAGACGGGGAAGGCAGCTGACGATGGCCACCGTATCCTCGTCCAACATCGCTGGCGCGGACGGGGTATTCTCGGGAGTTTGCAGATGCTGGTGGGACAGTGGAGAGGGTTGCGTGGGGAGAGTGAGCGAGAGTGCGAGTGGGTGTGCGGAGAAGGGTGGTACATTGCAAATGTATCTATAATTTTTGATGTTCCATGCTTGGTTTTATCCACTTTGTTGTGTTTTGTCCACACTTTGGAGTACTTTTCATATGATTTCTTGGACTAACCTATTAACAAGAGCCACAGTGCCAGCTGCCTGTTTTCTACTGTTTTTGGTTCTAGGAAAGTCAGAAAATGAATATTCTTCGAATTGGACGGGACAAAAGCCAAAGTGCCTATTTTTTCGGAAGTCATCAGATGCCAGAATACGAGACGGAGAAGGGCTGGGGGGGCGGCCACACCACTTTCCCACACGGCCAGTCCTGGCCCGCGCTAGGGGGTGTTCTGGCCGACCCCAGCACCCCCTCGGCCTCTCCTTCCGCCTATAAGATGCCCTCGGGACGAAAAACCTAAGTACCCGATCAAAAATCCATGAAAGAGTCTGTAGCCGCCGTCGTCTCCATCCCTAGATCGGGAGGGATCTGAAGCTCTTCCTGGCACCCTACCGGAGAGGGGAATTCACCCTGGAGGCCTTCTTCATCACCATGCAAGCCTCCGGTGTGATGCCTGAGTAGTTCATCCTTGGACTACAGAACCATGTAGTATCTAGATGGCTGGTTCTCCTCCTTTGTGCTTTCATGTCTAGATCTTGTGAGCTCCGTTCATGATCAAGATCATCTATTTGTAATTCTGCATGTTGTGTTTGCGGGGATCCGATGGATATTGAGATGCTATTTCAGATTGATTATTGATTCGATCATGTCTTTGTTATTTGTGATCTTGCATGCTTTCCGTTGTTAGTAGCTATCTTGGCCAAGTAGATGCTAGCAACTCCAAGAGTTAGTATTTATGCTCGATAGTGGTTTCATGCCTCTGGTAATCTGGGGAAGTGACAGAAATCTCTAAGGTACTAGATGTGTTGTTGCTACTAGGGAGAAAACAACAATCCTTTGTTCATAGAACAATCGTATTGTTTACATTACACGCAATTCATAAAGCAATAATCTGTTGCTTGCAACTTAATACTGGAGGGGGTTTGGATGATAACCTGAAGGTGGATTATTAGTCATAGATGCAGTTGGATGGCGGTCTATGTATAATGTTGTAAGGCCCAATCAAGTTCCAAAGGAGTCAAGATGATTAGTATATGCATGTATTTCTTTCTCGATGTTTGTCAATTGCCCCGCTGTAATTTGTTCACCCAGCATGTTATCTATCTTAAGGAGAGCCACCTCTAGTGAACTATGGATCCCGATCCTTTCTTTTACATACAATCTATAAATTGTTTACTGCTTTGTGTTTACTTTCTACAAACTATTACTTCCTTCCATTCGATACGTTTAATCCTTTGTTTTCAGCAAAACCGGTGAGATTGACAACCTCATCGCAAGTTGGGGACAACGTTCTGTGGTTGTGTTCTGCAGGTCTCCACGTTGCTGCTGGCACCGATAGTGCACCCTACCAACGTTCAGCTAGCTACACCTTTGGGGTGTTTCCTTGCTCCTACTGGATTGATAACCTTGGTTTCATACTAAGGGAAAACTTGCTGCTATGCTCATCATACCTTCCTCTTGGGGTTCCCCAACGAGTTCGATATATTTTGGGCCATCAAGGGGCTCTATAGTTAAGGTGGATGGAAGCAAGGCATGTTTCGTTGTACCACCGTGCAACGCGCCGTGTAGTCTACTGCACCATGCACCGTGAAACGCACACGGTACGTCACGTTTTTTTCCCGGGCCATGCATGGCAGTTCTGTATTGAGCCGCATGCAAAGGGCGCATACACAATTTCTATGTACGAAGTTTGACATGGCCCTAAAATTGGCGATAATTAAAAGTGGAAATGTAGAGGGGAAGGTAGGTGGCTGTACGGCGAGATTAGTGGGGTTGTGCTAGATTGGGTAGAGGGATGTGTTGATGACTGCGAGTGACTCGATGAAGGCGGAGACGTTAGGTCTCGTCGAGCTCAGCTCTTCGGCCTCCGGCTAGCGCGTGCAAGTTTCTTACGGTGGGGCCTAGTTGGAAGTGAGATTGAGAGCCGCTGCGGGAAAAATGGGTTATGTCTTATTAAAATCAAGTGGCAATAAATTGCAGCTGTCCATCGACGACCGTGCACTCGATGACGCATGTGTTGTGGCGTAGTAGTAGCAGTAGTAGGCTTTTCAGACTTGATTAAGCATGACATGACTAGTCGATGACTTTTTCCATGGACGGCTTCGTGTTCCTTCTTGTAGAAGTCTCGTTGAGGGAGACGTCCATGCTGTCTCACGCTGTACTGTGAAGGGCACGGCGTGTGCAACGATCATCGTTGGATCGCACAGAATCAACGATAGGTGCACACACTCCGCGTGACAACTATGACAACCAATCAGGGAGTAGCAGACAGAGTGAGCACAGGTTTGGGCTTCTACGAAAGATAGAGAGAGTGGGGCAAAACTGAGTAGTAGAAAAAAACCAAGGGCAAAACTGAGTAGTATAAAAATAGAAAGTGAGTGTCTTGTACAATGAAATACATCGTGGCATACATCAAATTATGCCAAGATAGATCCACTAGAGTTCATTGGATGTGTGTTCTTCTCATAAACCACATGGACCCACTAGAGTTCATTGCATGTGTGTTATTATCATAAACCACATGGATCCACCGGTGTCATTGCACGTGTGTTCTTTTCATAAACCACATGTTGATCCACCAATGTCATTACATGTGTGTTCTTTTCATGAACCACATATGAATCCACTAGTGTCATTGAATGTGTATTCTTTTCATGAACCAGATATGGATCCACCAAAGTCATTGCATGTGTGTTCTTTCAAAAAACCACACATGAATCCACCAGTGTCATTGCATGTGTGTTCTTTTCATGAACCACAACTAGAGTCATTGCATGTCTATTCTTCTCACAACCCACATAAGGATACACCAGTGTCATTGTATGTCTGTTCTTTTAATGAACCACAACTAGAGTCATTGCATGTTTGTTCTTCTCACAAACCACATAAGGATTCACCGGTGTCATTGCATGTGTGTTCTTCTCATGAACCACACATGGATCCACCAGTATAATTGCATGTCTGTTCTTCTCACAAACCACACATGGATCCACCCAGTGTGATTGCATGTCTATTCTTTTCACAAACCACATATGAACCCACCAGTGTCATTGGATGTGTGTTCTTTTCATGAACCACACCCAGTGTCATTGCATGTATGTTCCTTTCATAAACCACACATGGATCCACCAGTGTCATTGCATGTGTGTTCTTTTCATGAACCACATCTAGTATCATTGCATGTCTGTTCTTCTCACAAACCACATAAGGATACACCAGTGTCATTGCATGTCTGTTCTTCTTATGAACCACACCCAGTGTCATTGTATGACTGTTCTTCTCACAAAGCAGACATGGATCCACCAGTGTGATTCCATGTGAGTTCTTCTCACAAATCACACATGGATCCACCCAATGTGATTGCATGTCAGTTCTTTTCAAAAACCACACATGGATCCACTAGTGTCATTGCATGTCTATTCTTCTCACAAACCACACATGGATCCACCCAATGTGATTGCATGTCTGTTCTTTTCACAAACCACATAAGGATCCACCAGTATCATTGGATGTCTGTTATTTTCATGAACCACACCTAGTGTCATTGCATGTCTGTTCCTTTCATAAACCACACATGGATCCACCAGTGTCATTGCATGTGTGTTCTTTTCATGAACCATAGCTAGAGTCATTGCATGTCTGTTCTTCTCACAAAACACATAAGGATACACCAGTGTCATTGTATGTCTGTTCTTTTCATAAACCACAGCTAGAGTCATTGCATGTCTGTTCTTCTCACAAACCACATAAGGATACACCAATGTCATTGGATGTGTGTGTTCTTTTCATGAACCACACCCAGTATCATTGCATGTCTGTTCTTTTCACAAACCACACATGGATCCACCCAGTGTGATTGCATGTCTATTCTTTTACAAACCACATATGGATCCACCAGTGTCATTGGATGTGTGTTCTTTTCATGAACCACACCCAGTGTCATTTCATGTATGTTCCTTTCATAAACCACACATGGATCCACCAGTGCCATTGCATGTATGTTATTTTCATGAACCACACCCAATGTCATTGCATGTATGTTCCTTTCATAAACCACATAAGGATACACCAATGTCATTGCATGTATGTTCCTTTCATGAACCACACATGGATCTAGCTAGGGTCACTACATGTCTGTTCTTCTCACAAACTACACAAGGATCCACCAGTGTCATTGGATGTGTGTTCTTTTCATGAACCACACCTAGTGTCATTGCATGTGTGTTCTTCTCACAAACCACAGATGGATCCACCAATGTCATTGCATGTCTGTTCTTCTCACAAACCACACATGGATCCACCCAGTGTCATTGCATGCGTGTTCTTCTCACAAACCACATATGGATCCACCAGTATCATTGCATGTATGTTCTTCTCACAAACCACACATGGATACACCAAGTGTTATTGCATGTCTGTTCTTCTCACAAACCACATAAGGATCCACCAGTGTCATTGGATGTGTGTTCTTTTCATGAACCACACCCAGTGTCATTGCATGTGTGTTCTTCTCAGAAACCACACATGGATCCACCAGTATCATTGCATGTCTGTTCTTTTAACAAACCACACATGGATCCACCTAGTGTCATTGCATGTATGTTCCTTTCATACCTTATATGGATCCACCAGTGTCATTCCATGTCTGTTCTTTTCATGAACCACACACAGTGTCATTGCATGTCTATTCCTTTCATAAACCACATAAGGATACACCAGTGTCATTGCATGTCTGTTCCTTTCATAGACCACACATGGATCCAGCTAGAGTGATTGCATGTCTGTTCTTCTCACAAACCACATAAGGATCCACCAGTGTCATTGGATGTGTGTTCTTTTCATGAACCACAACCAGAGTCATTGCATGTATGTTCTTCTCACAAACCACATAAGGATACACCAGTGTCATTGCATATCTGTTCTTTTAATGAACCACATCTAGAGTCATTGCATGTCTGTTCTTTTCACAAACAACATAAGGATCCACCAGTATCATTGGATGTCTGTTATTTTCATGAACCACACCGAGTGTCATTGCATGTTTGTTCCTTTCATAAACCACACATGGATCCACAAGTGTCATTGCATGTGTGTTCTTTTCATGAACCACAGCTAGAGTCATTGCATGTCTGTTCTTCTCACAAAACACATAAGGATACACTAGTGTCATTGTATGTCTGTTCTTTTCATGAACCACAGCTAGAGTCATTGCATGTCTGTTCTTCTCACAAACCACATAAGGATCCACCAATGTCATTGGATGTGTGTTCTTTTCATGAACGACACCCAGTATCATTGCATGTCTATTCTTTTCACAAACCACACATGGATCCACCCAGTGTGATTGCATGTCTATTCTTTTTACAAACCACATATGGATCCACCAGTGTCATTGGATGTGTGTTCTTTTCATGAACCACACCCAGTGTCATTGCATGTCTGTTCCTTTCATAAACCAGACATGGATCCACCAGTGTCATTGCATGTATGTTCTTTTCATGAGCCACACCCAGTGTCATTGCATGCCTGTTCCTTTCATAAACCACATAAGGATACACCAGTGTCATTGCATGGATGCTCCTTTCATAAACCACACATGGAGCCAGCTAGGGTCATTGCATGTCTGTTCTTCTCACAAACCACACAATGATCCAGCAGTGTCATTGGATGTGTGTTCTTTTCATGAACCACACCCAGTGTCATTCCATGTGTGTTCTTCTCACAAACCACATATGGATTCACCAATGTCATTGCATGTCTGTTCTTCTCACAAACCACACATGGATCCACCCAGTGTCATTGCATGTGTGTTCTTCTCACAAACCACATACGGATCCACCAGTATCATTGCATGTTTGTTCTTCTCACAAACCACACATGGATACACCCAGTGTTATTGCATGTCTGTTCTTCTCACAAACCACATATGGATCCACCCGTGTCATTGGATGTGTGTTCTTTTCATGAACCACACCCAGTGTCATTGCATGTGTGTTATTCTCAGAAACCACACATGGATCCACCAGTATCATTGCATGTCTGTTCTTTTAACAAACCACACATGGATCCACCTAGTGTCATTGCATGTCTGCTCCTTTCATAAACCTTACATGGATCCACCAGTGTCATTGCATGTCTGTTCTTTTCAACCACACCCAGTGTCATTGCATGTCTATCCCTTTCATAAACCACATAAGGATACACCAGTGTCATTGCATGTCTGTTCCTTTCATAGACCACACATGGATCCAGATAGAGTGATTCCATGTATGTTCTTCTCACAAACCACATAAGGATCCACCAGTGTCATTAGATGTGTGTTCTTTTCATGAACCACAACCCAGTGTCATTGCATGTGTGTTCTTCTCACAAACCACACATGGATCCACCAGTGTCATTGCATGTCTGTTCTTCTCACAAACCATACATGGATCCACCAGTGTCATTGGATGTCTGTTCTTTTCATGAACCACACCCAGAGTCATTGCATGTATGTTCTTCTCACAAACCACACAGGGATCCCCCTAGTGTGATTGCATGTATGTTCTTCTCACAAACCACATAAGGATACACCTGGTGTCATTGGATGTGTGTTCTTTTCATGAACCACACCCAGAGTCATTGCATGTCTGTTCCTTTCATAAACCACACATGGATCCACCAGTGTCAATGCATGTGTGTTATTTTCATGAACCACAGTTAGTTGAAGGAGTTATGCCCTAAAGGCAAATAATAAAGTGTATTATTTGATATATCTCCTATATGTTCATAATACGTTTCATGTTGTGCTATAACTGTGTTAATGCGAAACATCAATACAAGTGTGGTATGTAAACAAACCGTGTCTCTAGTTACCTCTAGCAAACTAGTTCATTGGTCATGAGGATGGTCTGGGTTTCAAGATCATGGGTGACAATGAGGTCATGTTATTGGTTGAATAACATCATAGATAAACATCCGACCGTTATATCTTAAATGAGATCTAGTTACAAAGTTCACCATTGACGATAAAACACAGAGAACCTCGCAACCTGATCCTTTGACTGTATCACCATTCCGGAAGAAGCTTAGATGGTTATCAAGAATCATCTCATAACAGGGTGATCAAAAAGGTGCCACTCAGGTTTTCCAAAGGGATGCGTAGAGGAGTACATATCAAGACCAGGATTTGTCTAGTCCATGTAACGGCCAGATACATGTGGCCATCTCGGTGATGTTGCATTAATGAAGCTTGCAAGCATGTGACTTGGTCACAGAATGCAACGACACAAGAACGAGTAAACAAGTTCATCGGTAACGAGACCAAACTAAGGTATGGAGATACCGGAGATCA
Source organism: Avena eriantha (assembly GCA_910589775.1). Classification (NCBI taxonomy): domain Eukaryota; kingdom Viridiplantae; phylum Streptophyta; class Magnoliopsida; order Poales; family Poaceae; genus Avena; species Avena eriantha. The sequence goes on along the minus strand of OU342740.1, from coordinate 322,352,270 downwards.
AGCCTCGGATGAATTAGGTATCGAATGACAAAGGGAACGGGAAACGACTATCTCACGGTTCGAGCGATTATATTCGTGAAACACACGGGGGTCACATGGCCATCCACCCTCTATTGATCATTGATGTGAGAGTAGTATCGATCATGTCTGGAGTGTTTCTGAACCGAAGGATGTCACGCTTAAGGGTAGGGACGCTTAGGGTAGACGAGCTATCATAAGAGAAATAGAGAAGAGAAACCAGAATAGTTCCGGTAACATCCGATGTAGATCGGAAGGGGTCCGGAAGGTGTTCCGGAGTGAAGGAATAATATAATATGTGTATTTGAATGTTAATTTGAGAATTAATATTAAATATATATTTTATTTTATTATTAAAGTCATCATAATGCTAATGGGCCTCACCGGAAGGGAGGCCCAATAGAGCATGGCGCCTAGGGAGAGGGGGCCAGCCGGCCTAGGCTTGGTGGGCCACCCCAATGGGGCCCACCTAGGGCCGACGGCTGCCCCAAGGTGGCCGACGGGTGTGGGGTTTAGTCCCACACCGCCTAGCCCCTGGGTGGTGCGCCTCCTGCCACTATATATAGGGGTCTCCCCTTCCCCTTTGGAATCACTCCATTCCCTCTCATTCTCTCTCTCTCATCCATTGAGGACTTCTCTGTAATATTGGGGAGGACCTTGTGGGTGAGTTCTCCACCTTCACACCACCGTCGTGTGATCTGTGATCCGACATCTACTTCTTCCGCTGCTCGGCTAGATCGGAGTCCGGTTGACGTCTCCTACACTAGACGTGTGACGAACTTTGGAGGCACCACACTTGGGGTGCTGCTCGTCTTCATCAATATACGCCTTCCTGATGGGTTCGTAGCATGTAAAATAAAAAATTTCTACCGCAAGAACGAACAAAACCCAGATCTAATCTAGATAAAAGCCAAGATCTAATCTATTAGACATGTGCAACGAGATAGATAGGAACTACCCCTCGCAGATCCGAAAGCATTAACGAGATTAGATCTCGTGGTTGATGTAGTCGATCACTTGCCGATCTCAAGATCGTGTGGACGATCCTTTCGGCGTCGCGTTCCGGCAGCGCTTTCGCAGTCGGTCAAGTGGACGATCCTTCCGGCGTCGCGTTTCGGCAGCGCTTCCGCAGTCGGTCACACGTGCGGAGTCAAAGCAGACCTTCCTCTCCTCGTTCCAGCGAGCAGCGGAGGTAGTAGATCTTCTCCACGGAATCCCAGCAGCACGACGGCGTGGTGGTGGTGGTGGAGTAGAGAATTCTGCAGGGCTTCGCCTATGCCTGTGCAAAAGAAAGGAGGAGGAGAGAGGCGGCGGAGATTTGGAGTTGTGGAGGAGAGACAAGGGGTGGCGCCTCCCCCTTCTATTTAAAGGAGGGAGGGCGCCTTGGGAGGGGGAGTCCTAGTAGGACTCCCCACCTCCTTGGCCGGCAGATTGGGGAGGGGGGAGGAGTCCTCCTCCCCCACGACTCCTTGTCTTGACCCACCAGGATTCCTTGATCCCTTCCTTGGTTTTCAAGCAAACTCCAAGAAACCTTCCGGAACATTCCGAAACCTTCTAGAATCCTCATACAAATAATCCGGAACATTTCCTAACTCAGAAAATGATCCCCAATATATGAATCTTATTCTCCGGACAATTCCAGATCTCCTCGTGATGTCCCGGATCCATTCCGAGACTCCGAACAACATTTGGTCTCCAACGCACATTCCATATCTACTTAAAAAAACTTCGAACCTTAAGTGTGTCACCCTACGGTTCGTAAATATGTAGACATGACAGAGACACATCTCCTATCAATAACCATCAGCGGGACCTGGAGATCCATAATGGCTCCCACATACTCAACGATGACTTCGTGATCGATATAACCATTTACATACGAAACCAATTCCCTTTGTCACACGATACTGTACTTATCCGAGGTTTGATCGTCGGTATCTCCATAGCTAGTTCTACCTCGTTGCTGATAAGTACTCTTTACTCGTTCCATGTTATGTCATCCCTTGTGACCCAGTCACATGCTTGCAAGCTAATTAGATGACATTCCACCGAGAGGGCCCAGAGCATATCTATCCGTCATATGGATGGACAAATCCCAATCTTGGTCCATGCGCTTCAACACATACTTTCAGAATACCCAATGACACCTTTATGACCACCCAGTTACGAAGCGGTGTTTGACGTCATCAAAGTACCCATCCGGTGATGGTGATTGACATAACCTCATGGTCGAAGGATTAGGTTGCTATGTATTTTAAAGCTTATAGCAAACGAACTTAATGACTTGATCTTATGCTATGCTTACCACGGGTATGTGTCCATCACATCATTCTCCTAATGATATGATCTTGTTATTAACGACATCCAGTGTCCATGATCAGGAAACCATGATCATCCATTAATCAACAAGCTAGTTTAACAAGAGGCTTACTAGGGACTCTTTTATGTTTACAAAACACACAAGTATTAATGTTTCCGGTTAATACAATTATAGCATGAGATGTAAACATTTATCATAAACATAAAGATATAATAATAACCACTTTATTATTGCCTCTTGGGCATATCTCCAACACTTCCTGCGTAAGGCGTTCCTCGGTCTTCAAAGGTATGAATACCATATCCCTTCTCCGTTACGTATGTCTACATACTATAGATCCTGATATTAGTGTTCGAGTAGATAGATTTTTTTTGTTTTCTGCTATGGAACCCTTCAGTGGTATTAGAGTGGGTCTATGGAAAGACATGTCGTACGGATAGAACGCATAGCGATATGTGGGCATTGATTCTCTAGTTGCTACTGTCCATAATGTTGTTGCTCATATCGCGGCACTGTTTGATGAAGCGACCCCCAACCGACGTCATGTGGTGATTCACGAGACTGGTCGACGAATCAAAGTGTCTTAGGGGGGTGTCTGTCTCTCTATAGTAGTTGATATGGCATTGACATTGGAGGGCCCTGAAAAGGGAAGAAGAACGGCAATCATTGAATCCGTGTTGTGGCTCAACGTTCGTAGGTGGGAAGGGGTTCTACTGCGAAAGCCCTAAAGCCGCGTAAAACTTGCAATAGATAATATAGAAGCGTCTATTTTTATTATTGCATAGGGGCAAGTATTATAACGTGGCGATGATAAGTTTATGGAACTTTCATTGAAGCGGTTGATGATGATCATAATGCTATATCCACGTCATAACACTTTACTTTTGAAGTATTACTTATTGTTCTGGTATATTTATATTAGACGGTAGCATAATAAGATAATCCCTCACAATATTCCAGTAATCATATTCCTCTTGTGTGTGCACCACCAAGAAAGTTCTTCGGTATCAGGTGCCCTGCGGTGAGTAGGGGTCAGACATATCTACGTTCGCATACAGTGGGTGTAAGCCATGTTGCACTGCGAATACATACAAGTTAGGACTAGTGAGCCTAGCACGTTAGAGAAATGTGGCCTCAGAATACATGAGACCGAAAGTTTGAGCATGAATCACATAGTTGATGTGATCGACATTAGGGAATGTCCACCCATGATACTGCACTGATGGCTGCAATGATCAGGGGAGGTGTAGGGGATTGGGATCATGTGATCACTAAACGAGTATAGGGATGTTCGTTTAAGTGGGAGTTCTTTTAGTTAAAACTTGAACTCATTATTATGAACATGGTCTAAACACTTTGAAAATCCATTGTAGATGTCTCACCCACCCACCTTCAACCTTAGCACTTTCCTCGAGAAGGAGAAGCTGAAAACTGATGGAACCAACTTCATCGCATGGTTCCGCAATCTTAGGATCCTCCTAATCCCCTACAAGTTGACTTATGTCATTGAGGCCGAGCTTCCAGCTAAGCCTGCAGATTCCACGTCCCAGGATGAAAAGAATGTCTGGAAGTCCAAGGCGGACGATTTCTCCCTCATCCAGAGTGGAATGCTCTATGCCATGGAGCCGGAGCTTCAAAAGCGTTTTGAGAACATGAATGGTTTTGAGATCATTGAGTATCTCAAGGCCATCTTTGCTCCACATGCCCGTGCAGAGAGGTATGATGCTTCCGAGCTCTTCTTCTCTGCTAAAATGGAAGAGCACAACAGTATTAGTGAGCACGTGGTCAAAATGTCTGGCTACGTTAAGCGTTTGAATGCCTTGGATTGCAAAATCCCGGAGGAGCTCGCAATTGATAGGGTGCTGCACTTGCTGCCCCTAGCTATAAGAGCTTTGTGATGAACTACAACATGCAAGGGATGACTAAGACCCTTGCTGAGGTGTTCGCCATGCTCAAAACTGCTGAGGTTGAAATCAAGAAGGAGCACACGGTGTTGATGGTCAATAAGACCACCAACTTTAAGGGTCGGGGCAAAAGGGAAAAGGCAGGGGAAAGAAGTCTAAGAAGGATGGCAAGATCGTTGCCGGTACCTCAAAGACTACCAAGCCCGGCCCTAAGCCTGGCACTACGTGCTACTACTTCAAAGGGGATGGACACTAGAAACGCAACTGCCCCAAGTACCTTGAAGACAAGCGAGCCGGCAAGATAGCCACCAAGGACAAAGGTATATATGATATACATGTTATTGATGTGTTCCTTACAAGCGCCAGGAGTAACACCTGGGTATCCGATACCGGATCTATTGCTCACATTTGTAACTCTCAGCAGGATCTACAGAGTAGGAGGCGCCTGAGGAAGGACGAGGTGACGATGCACGTCGGCAATGGTTCGAGAGTCGAAGTGATGTCCGTCGGCGCCCTGCATCTCCGTCTACCGTCAGGATTACTATTGGTTTTGAATAAATGCTACTATGTACCCACATTGAGTATGAATATTGTGAGTGGGTCTTGCTTGTTGCAAGACCGTTATTCGTTTAAATCAGGAACAAAGGGTTGTTCAACTTATATGAATGATGTTTTCTATGTTCATGCTCCTGTGTGTGATGGTTTATTCCTACTTGATCTTGATTGTAATACACACATCCATAGTGTTGATGCTAAATTTTGTAAGCATAGTGATGATAATTCCATGTTTATGTGGCATTGCCGTCTTGGTCACATTGGCGTAAAACGCATGAAGAAGCTTCATTCAGAAGGGCTTCTTGGATCATTGGATTTTGAATCCCTTGATACATGTGAGCCGTGCCTCATGGGCAAGATGACTAGGACACCCTTCTCTGGGATAGTGGAGAGAGCTATAGACCTACTGGGAATCATGCATACAGATGTATGTGGACCAATGAGCGTCTCAACACGCAATGGTTATCGTTACTTTGTTACCTTTACTGATGACTTAAGCAGATATGGATATATCTACTAAATGAAGCACAAGTCTGAAACCTTTGAAAATTTCAAGGAATTTTAGAAAGAAGTAGAGAATCAACTTAACAATAAAATCAAGCATCTTCGATCGGATCGAGGAGGCGAGTATTTGAGCTATGAGTTTAACATGCACTTAAAGGACTGTGGGATTATCCCACAGCTTACGCCAGCCGATACACCTCAGCGTAATGGTGTGTCAGAACGCTGTAACTGAAACCTATTAGATAGTGTGCGGTCCATGATGTCTTTAACTGTTTTGTCTATGTCTTTCTGGGGATATGCATTAGAAACCGCCGCTTTTATTTTAAACCGAGCACCATCCAAATCCGTGGAGACAACCCCATATGAGATATGGCATGGCAAGAAGCCAATGTTGTCATTTCTGAAAGTTTGGGGATGTGAGGCTTACGTTAAGAAACTGCAGCCTGACAAACTCGAACCCAAATCAGAAAAATGTATCTTTGTGGGATACCCAAAGGAAACCGTTGGGTATACTTTCTATAACCAAGCCGAAGGCAAAACGTTTGTCGCAAGAACCGGCACCTTTCTCGAGAAAGAGTTTCTTGCTAAAGGTGTGAGTGGAAGGAAAATTGAGTTAGATGAAATTGTTGACCCTTCTCTCCAAATTCCGAGGAGCGCAACGGAAGTTGTTCCGAAACCACTCTCCAACATGGAGGAAGAGCCCATTGTTGATGATCAAAACAACGACATAGAGACTCCTGAGATTCGCAGGTCTACAAGAGTTCGTGCCACTCCTGATTGGTACAGTAGCCTTGTAATGTCTATCATCCTGGATGAACAGGAAGAACCTGCAAACTACAAAGAGGCTATGGATAGTGCTGACTCCGAGAAATGGCTGGAAGCCAGGAAATCTGAAATAGGATCCATGCATGAGAACAAAGTTTCGAACTTGGTGGATCTTCCAGAAGGCCGCAAGGCCGTGGAAAATAAATGGATCTTTAAGAAAAAGACAGATGCGAATGGTAATGTGACCATTCACAAAGCTCGACTTGTCGGAAAGGGTTTTCGACAAATTCAAGGAGTTGACTGCGACGAGACTTAAACCGCCTTTTTACTCTTAGTTTTCTTATTAAACTGGGTGATTTTGTTCACCATAATCACATGATTGGTGTCCTTGGCCATTCAGCTTCAATTGTCCTCATCATGGAAAAGAGGTCGTTCATGCTTTTGTCCATCACATGCATGTTATAATTCAAGATAAACCGTCGTAAGAAGGTGGTAGGGACAGAAGTAGCACATCAGTGCTCAGAGACTTAGGATGGGAAATCCGAGAGTAGTGAGCCTATAACTATAACCAACCATTTTTATTGCGTGTTCATCGACAAAGCTACCTCCATCCATCTTGCATTCCCATAGGGCATTGATTATCTCATAACACTCGGTCCTGGCTTTTATCTCGTACATAGCCTGCAGCTTTCCAATCATATCGAAAGTGTTGTCGTTTTCAAAACTCTTTTGAAGACTTGGTGGTCCATGCAAGTCAACATCATAGACTACACTACCGTGCCATCATCCATCTTGGTAGTATGGATGTTATGTTCCTCCTGAAGGAATATGCCCTAGAGGCAAATAAGAAATAGGTTTTTATTGTCATATCTTAATTCGTTTATAATAGTTTAATATTGTGCTAGAACTGTGCCAAGTAGAAACATTGGTACAAGTGTGATATGAAACAACCAAGTCCCTAGTAGCCTCTATTCATACTAGTTCGTTGGTCACGAAGATGATCTAGGTTTCAAGATCATGGGCATTTATGCCGACTGACAACGAGATCATATCATTGGAGAATGATGTGATTGGACATTCCTCGAAGGATTGCAACACGATCAAGTCATCTAGTTCATTGTTGCAACAGCTATACCTAGACTCCTTCTCCTTAGACCGTGAGCTCATATTACTCACTGTTTCCCTAGGCTCCTTAGACTGCATCAACCGTCATCTGGTAATACGGTGGCCATAAAGGTGTATGTTGGGTATTCCGAAGGAACAGTAGATGACATGTGACTGCAAGACCGGGATTTGTTCACCCACATGACGGGTAAAGATACATACGGCCGGCTTGGTGAGATTACATCCATAAATGTTGCAACATGTGACTAGGTCACGGGGATGTAATATCACGGTAACAAGAAAACATAACTTGTTGTGAACGAGATTGAACAAGGTATAAGATACCATTGATCAGATCTCGGACAAGCTGTATCTAGAAACAAAAGGAAGAGGATGCTACATTTAGACGGTTCAAACAACATTGTCATCAGGAATGCATAGGGGTCACATGGATATCCCTGGTCGCTCTGTTGATCATTGATACATATCATGTCTAGAGCATTCCCGAGCCGTGAGAGGATACACTTAAGGGTACGATGAGAGCGATCATTCGTAAGGTGGAATCACAGTAGAGAAAGAGAGAAAGCCGGAATCGTTCCGCAGAGAGATCTGAAGTTGTTCGGAGAAAGAATAAAGGACCGGAATCATTCCGGGAAAGATCCGAAGTCGTTCGGAGGAAATCGAAAGGGGACTGAAAGGTGTTTCGGGTCAAGATGGATTTTGTAACATGTATTTACATATTAATTAATGTAATTAATATTAAATATAATATTAAAATCTAATTTGAAGGGTTATTCCACTAATGGGCCAAACTTCCTAGGGAAATAGGGCCCATGAGGGAAAACCAAAAGGGGGGAAGGACCAAGGGCCAAGGCCCAGGCGCCTTGAGGGGGCCCACCCGACCAGCCTAGGGCTGATCACGGGGTGGGGCCCACCCCAGGCCGGCTGGCCCATTCAGGCCCATGCGCCTCCCCCTCTCCCTTGTTTAGTCCCACATGGGAAACACAAAGGGGAGGGCACACCCCCTCCCCCTATATAAAGGGGTACCCATGGGTGGGATTAAACACACCATCAATTGGAGAAGTCCTTTGGTTGACTTCCTCCTTCTCTCTCTCTCCATGCCTCGTGACCATGGCCCCTAGTATGGGCTGTGCGATCGAGGCACTCCTGCAGTACGCTGTTGCGCTGCAGGGATTCCTAGTCGGATATCACTTCCGCACTCCTGGCGGGATCAGGGAGCCTGAGGTCTCATCATGCACCGGATGTGTATGAAGACACGAGGCGCAACACTTGGGGCGCTACAATGTCGTGAGCCGGAGCTGTTGCACGATGAAGATGATGAAGATCAAGAAGGAGCAAGGGGTGACCAACGAGAAGCTTTGCGACCTTGAGGTCGGCTTCGAGTACGACTACATCAACCACGTTCCCCACGGAACGTTAACCGCATACAGACTACAAGGGTATATATTCTCTACGCATCGGCCGTTACCGCATTACTACATAGATAGATCCTAGGCTAAGTTTCCGGGGATCCTTCGTACGGAAATTTTTGTTTTCTGCGTCGATCCCCTATAGTGGTATTAGAGCTGAATCTATGCGTAGGAGTGTTGTACGGCCAGTACGCACAAGTATTGTGCGGGCATTGATCCCTTAGTTGTTACCCTCTAACGTGTACTTGTTTATGTCGCGGTATTGTTTGATGAAGCGGCCCGGACCGACCTTACGCGTATTCGTACGCGAGACTGGTTCCACGCTCAATATACGGCTTGTACCATATAAGTGGCTAGCGGGTGTCTGTCTCTCATTCGATAGTTGATATAGCATTTACAACGGAGGGCCCCAAAAGGGGTGTAGTAGAGACAACTGTCGGATCCATGTTGTAGTTGGAAAGTTCGTAGTTTAGAAACGGTTCTAGTGCGAAAGCCCTAACAACCACGCATAACTTGTAATAGATAAAGTAGAGGCGTCTAACTTTATTTTGTAGGGGGCATGTGATAATGATATGGCATTGGTTGTTACAAAGGTAAAGTAGTTTACTTTTCTGTGGCTAAGTAGTATAGTAATAGTCATCGTTCCGATGGACGACCTGGTGGAGGTGTCGTGGACTTGGCATCAAACCAAGGGCACGATGGATATCATGCCGGAGCGCTTGATGGAGATCAAGGCGCAAGAAAGATCATATCATATCACATTATACATATGATGTTGATACTAGTTTTTACATCTTATCGTGTGCTAGTATTTAAATACTCAACGGTAGCAAATAAGATAATCCCTATTTAATTCCAATGTTCTGTGTTCCCTTGTTTGTGCACCACCAAGAAAGTTCTTTGGTATGAGGCAATCCAGGTTACAGGCATGGGTGTCAAACATATCTACTTTCGCATACAGTGGGTGTAAGCCATGTTGCACAGCGAATACACACAAGTTAGATTTGGCGAGCCTAGCACACTAGAGAAGCGTGGCCTCGGAACACAAGAGATCGAAAGATCGAGAATGAGTCACATGGATGATGTTATTGGCATTATTGAATGTCTAACTTTGATACTGCACTAATGGCCGTGACGATCGGGGGAGGTGCAGAGAATAGGGATCATGCGATCACTAAAATCGTCCAGGGGATGACCGTTTTAGTGGAGACCAATTATAAATTGATCTCTTATTATAAACTTAGTCTAGATGTTTATTTGCAAATATCTTAGTAGATCTTAGCCTATCCCATTGAGGTCCTTTGCGACCATGGGAATAAAATGCTTAATTTGGAACTTAGAAAAAGGGTCCAACTTCTTAGATTAATACCCACGCCTGAGGGATATCCTCGTAAAAGATGATCTTCTCTTCATGATATGATAACCATTAGGAGATAATTCGATGACTCCATAATGTTTGTATTTTCTCCATAATCATCCAATAAGCCATCCTCCATTCGATGGAGAATTGGGCTGCATTTTGTATTCTACAGAATATGGCACATAGTGTATGAGCCGTTGGATGGGTTTTCCTCCATCATGGATGAAAAGAGACAATTTGGAAAAACACTTAGCGATCTTGCATTAGAGTTGAGAACTCTTGAAAGGGCTTGATTGCAAGAGGAGGTCATGCATGAAGAAGGTATATGTTAGATATACAAAATTATAAATGTGGTTCTTGCAAAACTTGTTGTTGGGGATATACTTTCCGGGTATCCTCACAGATCCTCACTGACCAGGGTGGCCCACTTCGGGTTAGAGCTTTGCTTCACGGGCGGCCCAGTTAGGGAGAGAAGACGGAGTCCAATCCGACTACGGGAAGGCCCAGAAGACTTACCGACTTAGGCCCATAATGTTACTTGTAGTTCAAGATGTACTCTGAAACCAACTCTTATTCGTAGCCGGATTGACCTCTCTTGTAAACCCTAGGCCGGATATCTATATAAGTCATCCTAGGGAGAGCCTTTAGGGCAACCCAATAGTCTACAATCTCAACTCGCACAGGCGAAACCCTTGTAACCCATATTCCGGCTCTGCCGTATTACTGGTTTGCTAGCAGGAGTAGGGTCCGTCCAAATCCGGCGGATTCAAACCTGGGTAAACTTGTGTGCTCACCGTCCCGGAACACCGTACGTCTCACACCCCTCTCTCCCGCACGCCTCGAGGACCCCCTCATGGCGTACTTGTTCTCAAACCGACGACAGTTGGCGCCCACCGTGGGGCAAGTGAGCTTTGGATCTGCGTTCCGAGCGGAATCTGCAAGAATCGGAATCGGCGAGACCATCGCCGTTGGTCGCATCCTCTACGCCAGTGACGTCCCTCTCATCGTTCTCGACGAGACTTGGATTCCAGCTAGGGAGGCCGTGACGGCCTACACAATCATGTCTTTTGGCGAGATCGATGTTTACATCGGTTTCGCTGAACCTGCCCAACCCACCCCAGCGGTGATGATAGAGGCAGAAGAATTTTCTGGGCCCCCTTTGTCCGCGGAGGCGGCAGAGTTCCGGATCTCAGATAACCCTAATCCCACCCAGCCCGCACCAGTTGCGGAGATAGTGGAGAAATCCGAGCCTGAAGAAGACCCCATGGTCCAAGCCGAATCTGGAGTGGATCTCCCTAGAGAAGCCAGATCCCAGATCGACCCACCCGTGGAAGTCGAAATCCAGGAGGAGCACATTAACAACACGGATTCCAACTCTGACGACGTCGGGACAGACAGGCCTTTCCTCAGGTACACACTAAGACGTATGATACTGCAAGGCGCTAGCGCAGATGCAATCCTCGAAACCATTAAAAGTTTCGATATGGCTGATCGCGAAAGCCGCAGGTACCTCAGGAGGCACGCATCGCACTTCGTCGGATATGTTGGATCTGAATCCGGCTCTGCCGATGCTGGAGAAAACACCGACTCGGTGCTGGAAGCAATTGGAACAAACGCCGACGTTCCCGCATCCTCGGATGAATCCATGACGTCGGCAGATTTCCAAAAGTTCTCCGCGGAATATGACGAGGAATATTACTCCAAAGCTGCAGAAGAGGGAGAAGCCATGGACAAAGGATCCGGGGAACACTCTCCCAAAGCGCAGGACGATATGGAAGTCGGAGACAATCCCGAACTCCAGATGTCCGAAAGTACCGATCAGAGCTTGACTCTGGGAAACGGACCCAAAGCCGTCTTTGCTACCGGCGCTGCCAAGAAGGCAAAGAAGAATAAAAAGAAGAAAAAGACCCCGGAAAAAGACCCTCTGGCAGAAGAGGTGATTGCCGAGGAATACGAGGAAGACTCGGATGGAGCACTTATCCCAGACGAGCCGAAAAAAGAAGCATCGCTGGATGGACACGTGATCACCGAAGGTGCGCGTAAACTCATCGATGCCGCATTAACCACACCTATCCCTATAGCTGCAGAACTTACTACAGATGAGCTGGACGAAAGGGCCCAAGCCCTAGAAGCACGTTGTCAACAACTCCTTGATGAAGCCAAAAACATCGAGGTGGAGAACAAGCGCATGTCAAACAAGGAGTATATGTCCCGTCTACATCAGAAGACACGGAAGCGTCACACCAATGATGACCAATTCCCACGTGTCCGTGAGGTCCTTTTTGGAGATGAGATGGGAAAGCCACAAAAGGACAGCAATGGAGATTGGGTTTACCCAACACCAGTGCAAAATACCGTGGCAGCTCGCGAAATTCTATCGGCCAATCCAGGACCAGAAGAGATACGTTTGGGTATCAAGCTACTCAATAAGGGACTGGAGCAGCAAAAGGTCGCCCTGTCTGGAAGCCAAAAGCTGGTCTCGGATTCCGACCAATGTCGCACAGATCCGGCATGGGCTGGCGTAAGATCCCATTACGTTCGGGCGCAGTATCATAACCCCGAACGACGGGAAGACAATTATTCAAGAACCGGATCATCTGGGCAGCACCGCAGAGCTACACATAACTCGAGCAACGTCGCTCCAGTAGCCGAGAAAGACGCGATCGCTGCACTGAATCCGAGGAATCCTCCCCGAAAGGGAGAAGATAAAGAGAAACGTCGGGAGGAGGATCGTTAGAAAATGCCACCTCCTAGACATGAAAACCGTCCGGCTGAGCCTTACCATGGTGGGAACGACGGACGAAGGAACGACGGAAACCACGCTGGCACAAACAGACAGGGGGCTCGTCATAGTCAAGAACCTCCCCGGAACCGGAATAATGACGCTCCGGACGGAGGCCGGCGATCAGCCGGAAACAACCCAGCTGCACCACCCTCTCCACAGTACAGTTATCACAACGGCCCCCAAGGAGGTCAAGGAGAACGACATGGCGGAGGAGGTGGTGGCAGAAGCCGAAGTCCGGCTCCAAGGCACTGCAGCCACAGCCGATATTCGGGACGATCCCTATCCCCGAACGACGCAAGGCACAGGATCAACTCCAACATAGAGGCTCGGCGCTACGAAAACGATGACGTGTACGTGGGCCTAAAGTGCTTCGGACCATGCATCAGAGCTACAAAATTCCCAGAAGGATTTGCAATCTCAAGACATATTCAAGCCTACGATGGCATTGCTCGGCCAGACACCTGGTTACAGGACTTCTTCCAAGCTTGCTGCATCACCAAAGGCGGAAACAGCCTGGTCGTAACCCGATATCTCCCACTTATGTTGCGGAAGACGACACGATCATGGCTCAATGAACTTCCGGCGAACACCATCCACAACTGGTATGACTTATAAAGTGTGTTCTTTCGTAATTTCGAAGGCACATATCAGAGGCCCTGTACGATGGATTGACACCAAGAACTCCTGCGAGGGAGTAAATGATCAAACTGCGATTGAAGCTTTCATTTCAGGTCTCCCAATTGGTTTACTGCGCCATCGCTTGAAGTGTGACAAGGTTACTGATCTGGGAGAGATGATAGAAACAGCGAGCAAGTATGCAGATGCTGACGACGATGCAGAGGGATTACTCAACGTCCTGGCTATACCTCAGTCAGCAAAGACAAAGCAACAGGCTCAGAAGCGCAAAAACACCTCGGAAGAAAAACCCAACGCGGAGATGGCAGTAGTCACTACTGTTTCCGGGTCTGGAGGACGAGGAGGGCGCGGCGAAGGCCGCGGGCGTGGCCGTGGGACATCAAGGGTCCAAAGTAGAGGAGAGCAACAACCAGGTAAAACCTACACTTGGGCCGACATCGCCAATAACCCATGTGTGCATCACTTGGACGCCAATGGAGGCTCGTCCCACACCAACGCTGAATGTCGTTTTAACGACGACATCAAGAGAGATGATACCGCGGGCTACAAAGCTAAGCGGAAGAAGGGAAAGAAAAATCCCAAAAAAGACAAAGAGACCAAGGAAGATTCCGACATGGAGGAAGCCGACGCTTCAAATCCCAAGTCGGAAGGGAAGAAAACCTTTCCTACCAAGAAGGACACTTACGTCACCTTCCTCGGATCTCAACCAGCAAAGGTCAAGAAAGCAGTTCTCCACGAGCTCAACGCAATAGTTCCGGCTGTCCCTCCGTATTTGGACTGGTCGGAAGTGGCAATAACGTTTGACCGCGCTGATCATCCGCCTAAATTACACAGGCGAGGAAAATACGCCTTAATCGTCAATCCACTTATTAACGGTTATGGTTTCTCCAAGACCCTCATGGACGGTGGTAGCAGCATCAATATTCTCTATGTAGAAATGTTACGCCGGATGAAGATCTCGGAAACACAGCTTAACCATAGCTCTGTGATTTTTCACGGGGTTGTCCTAGGACGACAAGCTAACTCCCTGGGAGAGTTCAAGAGAGCATACCACGCTATATTCGGACGTCCGGCTTACTGGGCTTTTATGGCTCGTTCGTGTTACATTTACAATATGATGAAAATTCTAGGTCCCAACGGCGTGATCACCATCAGGGGAGACCCGAAGAAAGCGCGAGAGTGCGAGGATGGAAATGCCACCTTTGCTGAAGCCGTGTTGCACGCCCAGGAGTACCAGGAGATCAAGAAGAGCATAGATCCGTCTGAGATGCCCGCGATGAAGAAGGAGGTGAAAAAGCCAAATCTGGAGTTCAAGGCATCAGAAGAGACGAAGACGACACCATTGAAGGATGATGACCCCTCCAAGGTGACCCAGATAGGCACAGGCCTAAGTAGCGCATAGGAAAGCACGCTCGTCAAGTTCCTCTGAGCAAATCAAGATATCTTTGCATGGCAGCCATCTGACATGACCGGAGTACCTAGGGAACTTGCCGAGCACTCTCCAAATGTAAACCCGAACGCTAAACCCGTCAAACAGTCCTTACGACGGTTTGGTGATGAAAAGCGTAAGGCAATAGCTAAGGAACTAGCACGGCTCGAGTTAGCCGGATTCATAGAAGAGGTCATCCATACTGATTGGTCGGCCAACCCTGTAATGGTCCCTAAAAAGGACACCACTGATTTAAGGATGTGTGTTGATTATACTGCCTTGAACAAGGCTTGTCCAAAAGATCCGTTCGCTCTGCCTAGAACTGATCAAGTTATCAATTCTACGGCAGGCTCGGAACTCCTCTGTTTTCTCGACGCATATTCCGGTTATCACCAAATCCGGATGAAGGAATCTGACAAAATCAAGACTTCATTCATAACCCCTTTCGGAACCTTCTGTTATGTTACGATGCCCTTTGGGTTGAAGAACGCAGGAGCTACGTACCAGCGCACGATGCAGCGTTGCCTCCATGATCAACTCGGACGCACTATACATGCATACGTGGATGATATCGCGGTCATGTCCAAAAATAAGGAAACATTGATTTCCGACTTAGAGGAGACGTTCGCCAATTTACAAAAATACAACATCATGCTTAACCCGAAGAAATGCTTCTTTGGAATACCAACCGGAAAATTGTTAGGTTTTATCGTGTCTCAACGAGGCATAGAGGTGAACCGTGACAAGATCAAGGCTATTCTCAATATTTCCAGGCCAACTCGCCTAAATGACGTACAAAGATTAACTGGTTGCATTGCTGCGGTCAGTCGATTTGTAAGCCGGCTTGGTGAAAGAGCCGCACCATTATACAAGCTCCTAAAGAAAACCAAGGATTTTGTCTGGACTGACGAAGCTGAAGCTGCACTACAAGACCTGAAGAAAGTACTCTCATCTGCTCCTATCCTTGCGGCGCCGGAACCTCAGGAACCGATGTTGCTTTACATTGCTGTGATAAATAGGGTTGTCAGTATAGTTATGGTGGTGGAGAGACCAGAAGAAAATTAGGAACACCTGGTGCAGCGTCCGACGTACTTTGTTAGCGAGGTCCTGACAGAATCAAAACAGCGGTATCCGCACTATCAAAAGCTGGCTTACGGTGTTTTTCTAGCATCTCGTAAGTTACGACACTATTTTCAGGAGCACCCAATTACCGTGGTGAGCAAAGCTCCCATGAGAGATATAATCAACAACAGCGATGCCACAGGACGCTTCGCCAAATGGGGCATAGAGCTTGCAGCTTTCGATATTGAGTACAAACCCCGGACAGCAATCAAATCCCAGATCCTTGCCGACTTTGTCGCTGATTGGACAGAGACCAAGGAGAACATGCTCCTCCCTGAGTCAGAATATTGGACTCTCTTTTTCGACGGGTCTAAGGCTCGAGGGGGCTCGGGGGCTGGCGTAGTGCTCAAATCACCCCAAGGAGATAAACTTTTATATGTGTTGCAGATCCACTTCACAGTGACAAATAACATTGCCGAGTATGAAGCACTGCTGCATGGAATCCGGATTGCTAAGGATATTGGCATCCGACATTTGATGTGTTACGGAGATTCGGATCTTGTTGCTCAGCAAGTCTTGGATATTTGTAATGCAAATAAGCACATGGCAGCGTATAAAGCTGTCGTGGATGATCTATCTAAATCGTTCGAGGGGTTTGAAGTTCAACACATCCCTCGAGCAGAAAACAAGGAAGCAAATGCACTATCTCGAATAGCCTCTACGTGGAAAGAGGTTCCGGATGGCGCATTTTTAGAGCACCTCAAAGTTCCCTCAATAAAGGGAGTATGTGAGGATTATCCGACCAAATCCGACTCACCTTTAATAGCAGTTCTGACTGTAATTCCCAGCTGGACTCGACCCTACCTTGATTACTTAGTAGATGGCAAATTACCCGAAGACGAGGCGATGAGCCGGCAGATTATCCGACGAGCAAAAGCCTATACTATTGTTAAAGGTGAGCTCCATAAACAGAGTGTTTCTGGGGTTTTTCAGCGTTGTGTATCTCCGGAAGAAGGAGTGGAAATCTTAAGAGAAATCCACAAAGGCGAGTGTGGTCACCACGCTGCAGCCAAATCTTTAGTGGCAAAAGCTTTTCGACATGGTTTTTTCTGGCTTATAGCTCAGGAAGATGCCGAACGATTAGTCAAGACATGCAAAGGCTACCAAAAGTACACCAAGCAAGCTCATGTTTCGGCTGATCAGCTGCGAACAATACCTATAACATGGCCTTTTGCGGTCTGGGGGCTTGATATGGTAGGACCTTTTAAATGAGCTCCAAGTGGATTTACTCACCTCTTAGTGATGGTGGATAAATTCACGAAATGGATCGAGGCTGAACCTGTCACTAGTTGTGATGGAGCAACAGCCAAAAGATTTGTCGAGAATGTTATAATCCGGTATGGTTATCCACATAGCATTATCATGGACAACGGGAGTAACTTTTCCATGGGAGAGTTGGCTGAATTCTGCGACGAGCAAAATATCCGGCTTGACATTGCGTCAGTCGCACATCCACAGGCTAACGGACAAGTCGAAAGAGCAAATGGTTTAATTCTACAAGGCTTGAAACCAAGACTCGAAGCACCACTGAGACGTGCTGCGGGGGCTTGGGCGGAGGAACTACCCTCTGTAATTTGGAGTTTGCGAACAACTCCGAACAGGTCAACAGGATATACACCTTTCTTCTTGGTCTATGGCGCAGAAGCAGTTCTTCCTAGTGATTTGATTCATACTTCTCCTAGAGTGGCCGCGTATATCGAAGAGGATGCCGAGATTTCTCGACAAAATGATCTCGACTTAGTCGAAGAAGTTCGCGTCGTTGCTGAAATGAGATCTATAGCCTATCAGCAGAAGTTACGCAAGTATCATAGCCAGAGAGTCTGAACTAGATCTTTCAATAAAGGTGATTTGGTTCTCTGGCTTGTGCAACAAAGAAGGCACAAACTTTCCCCAATATGGGAAGGGCCCTTTTTAGTTAGTCGAGTATTGCACAATGGGTCGTACTACTTAACTGACATGAGGCCAGTCAAAGAAAGACCTGCTACTAAGAAGAGAAAGAGAGCTGGAGGCAGTACAAATCCGGATGAGTTAGGCAGACCGTGGAATATTGCTCAGCTACGTCCCTATTATTCTTAGTTTTATCTTTCTTTGTAATCATACATATGTACATGCTCTGTGAGAAATAAAAGTTTTGGTTACCTCAAAGTTTTCCTGAGAAGTTTTTACCATCTTATTTCCTAATGATCATGTCATAGTCGAAAATCCCAGAATGCTTGAAAGTACTTTATGCTCATGTTCGTTCTGGTTTAGATTTCCGATTCTAAAACTGCTACCTTCGGGTATAACTCTAAAAAATTCTAGTCTTTACTTGGGTTATTTGTCTGATTGCTGGATGCGGGTATCTTCCGAGTAGTGAATTGTTGGTACTGGAAGCCGGCTTTGTTTCCGAGTTTAAACTGGTTTAGCAATTGAGCTCCGTTGCTCGGCAAAGTTTCCGGCTGAAGGTTTAGCCGGCTCACGAAAGGGATGAGGCGGAAAGCCAGATAAACGATAAGTAGAGACGGAAAATTCTAAGTGCTTATGCAAACATTTCAGGCACACAAATAATCTAAGACAAAAGTGCTGAATAGATAAAAAAACTTGCACTAGCAAAAGTCATAGTACTTAATATTTACAATTGCATCAGGTTTTTTCCGGAATAATACATAGTTTTCTGGTCTATGATGCAGGAGGAGATGAAGGATTTGCCGGCTCGCTGGCTACTCCGCCTTGATATCTTGCCGAGATGTCCGGATCCGAGGTGGTCCGTTCATCGTCGGAAACTTCTTCGGCGTCTTCTGGAGGAGGTGGCGGAGTATCCACGCGGGTGAAGAAGGGCGTCTCATAGCTGGTCAGATCAGCTACATGGCACCCATATCCGGCACAAGAGTGCATGATGGCTTCAAGGTTTTGCTCCTGGCCGTCTTCATCTACTTTGCAGTACCCTCTGGTCACTTGCCATATCTCCATGTTCCCATGGTGGCTCATGACCATGGTGAGAGCGTTCTACGCAGCAGTCCGCGCGTAGGACATGTTCCAGTCCCGAACGAGCTGCGGCATCTCCTTGGCCTTCTCCCGCACCTGGAAGTCCGACATGCTTGGCATGTCCGGAATCCTGAGAGACTCGCCAATGTCCTCAAAGGACTGGCGGTAGTCATGAAGAAGATCACCAACTTCGGTAAGCCGGTGAGTGCAGGGTTTGGACGAGGAGGAGTCCGTCAAGTTCAGAGGACCTATACACAAAACAAGGATATGAAAAAACTGACATTGATGAAAATCGAAGAAATGATAAGTCAGATAAATGGAACATACCAAGAATGACGTCGTCAACCTTGGCTTTCTCCTCCCGGAGACTCTGGAGTTCAGCCCGGAGCGCCTGGGAGATATCCTTTTCTCTGCCAACCTCATTCTTGAGGTCCAAGATAACCTTATCTTGAGCGGCAATCTTGAGATCGCGCTCTTCAGTGGCCATGGAGGAGGACTCGAGGACTTGAGCTATGCTCCTTTCATGATCCGCCTTGAGCTTATCCAGCTCTTGGCGAAGTCCCTTGTTCTCCACCACCAAGGTCTTGAGGTTCTCGGCCTCTTCAATCATAGCGATGGATTGTTTCACCAACGCTATAAGACAAAAAGAACAAAAGTTCAGAAAAATTTGACATTGAAAAAAGTAAAAGACAAGGTTTGAATCTCGAAATGTTTACCTTCGGCTTCATCCTTGGCTAACTTGAGCTCAGCATTTTTAAGCCGGAGAGCTTTGATTTCTCTCCGCTTATCACAGACATTTTTTAACAATTCCTGGTTATAGGAATACACTTTCTGTAAGTCAAAATACCCAAAGTCAGAAAGCTACTTAAGACTCGGGCTAATATTTTTTGCTAAATATCAGCACGAGCCTTGGGGGCTACACTAGTTCGTTCTTTGGCATCCTAATGAAAGCATAAACCCGGATTTCTATATCCTACTTCATGCTTGGGGGCTAGAGGATATGATATAACATAAGGTAGCAAGAGTTGGAATTCGGACTTACATATTGTTCGCAGGTGAGTTTGTCTAATCCCGCGTTCACCTCAACTGCCACCTTCTCGGCAAGAGTAAGAGGAATTACTGGGGCTGTTGGAAGCTCGCCAGTCCTGATCCTCTCGTCGCGAAGGCGGACTTGGGCAAGAAGGTCAGAGAACTTGACGTCCTCTACTTCTTGCGCTTCCTCCTCGGGGGATAGATGGCTTTTGTCCAGGACTTTCCTGGCCAGCCACTGGATCTCCTCTACGGACTTCCAGGATAAGCCAAACTTGGCAAGTCCGGGATTGCTGAGGAGGTTGTCGGCGAAGACTTCAGCCGAGGGATCATTACCTGGAGAGGGTTCACCCTTATCTTGAGCTGACGCACCCACGGTGACGTCAGTGTGCGATCCAAAGATCACAGGCGCCGTTGGAGGAGCCGGATCTTCTGCAACAACCGGAGAAGGAGTAATCGCCGGTGTTGCAGAAGGTTGAGGGGCAGGAGTCGGAGGAGCCGTGGTAGGGGAAGCTATGGTAAGCTTCATTTGTCGCAGGGGCTTTGCAGGAATCCCCTTCCCCTTACCCTTGATGAGAATCTTTGCTCTGAGAATGTAGTAAAGTCGAAAACATTACATCTTAGAAAGAAATTCGAGAAAGGTACAAAGGCGGAAATTGTGAATGAAAGTTACCTCTTCACAATGGGCACTTCCTTTGTGCCAACAGCCACTGTCGGAGATTTGCGCTTCTTGAGCGCAAGGTCCAGCAATGGGACCACTTCAGTCTCCTGAGAAAACTCAGGAGGATATCCTTCGAGTGGAGCAAGCTCCGACTCGGGGAGATCAGCAAGCTGAAAACAAGAAAACATATCAGTATTGCAGTATATGACTTAAAAGATTGAAACACGTAAAAGGTGTACTGATGAAAGCTTACCGCTACCACGAGGTTTTCCGCCGTGTGCATGTCCAGAGAAATCTTCGGAATTTTCCTCTCGATCCGCTCCTTGATCAGCCATTTGATCTAGCTTATGTCACCTTGGATGGTGTAGGATTTGGGGCTGATGCAGAGAGAATCTTTTTTGGAAGATGTGATGGAGTGCATCAGTCTATCCCCGTGGTACTAAAGTGGCTGGATCTGACGTGCGACCCAGCACTGGACTAAGTCGGATCCTCTCAGACCCTTGTGCTTGATAAGATATTCGATCCGCCTCTTAGCGAGGATCAGATCGTCGGTGAGAGCCGGAGCGGCCTCATCCCAGGAAGGCTGGGTTGTGGCGGCTCTGTCGACAAAAGCCGGCAAAGCAGTGGCTTTGCTGGGAGCCGGAATATCCCTAAGATAGAAAAAAGTGGCTGGCCACTGTTTGACCGAGTCACTGGCAGAAATTTTGGGATATGCCCAGTCTCGTCTAACAGAAAAACTGATGGTACCGGTGATATAAGGAACACCGGCAGTAATGGAATTTCTCCAGACATGGAAATAATACCGGAAGAGAAGCAAACTCAGCCTAATGCAGAGAAAGCCCTTGCAAAGCGCAGCATATGCGCTCATCTCTAGAAGAGAATTGGGAGGAAGATTATGGAGTTTAACTCCATAGTGGTCAATCACCTCGGAGAAGAACTCCGAGGGAGGAAAGGACAAACCTCGGTCCAGATGGGTGCCGAAGTGGACGCGTTCGCCCTCACGTGGATTGGGGACGGTTTCGCCCGAACCGCTCTGCCAGTCGCCGGCGGCGAGAAGCCCCTCCTTCTCCATGTTTTTTAGGTTGTCGTCGTCGAGGGCGCAGGGGATCCAGATTCCCCGGAAGCTCTCTTTCTCCGCAGCTACTTCTGCCGCCGCTGCCGCCAGAGAAGAAGAAGAAGATGAAGCCATTTTTCTCTCCGGTGGAAAAGGGTGACCTTAAAGTGGTGGCGCTAGGAGCTCTGTGGGAGGAGGACGAAAAGGCTCTGGGCGCGCTAGGAGCTCTGTGGGAGGAGGACGAAAAGGCTCTGGGTGCGCTGGAGGATTGGGAAGAAACGAACGGCGAAGGACTAGTGAAAAGGAGAAGAAGAAATCTAAACCTCTTATATCCACCTACCTGCGCCAAGATTCGTGCAAACACTACAGTTTAAGTACCACGTGTCGTGGAAAGAACTGGGAAGGGCCCGCGCGATGATTGCGTCGCCTCGATATCCACGCACGCATTGAAACAGTGCCTCGGTTCCGCGAACCGTGGACCCACCAACGGTCGTGCTGACGGAACGTCTGTCAGATGACGTGACTGGACCATGCTTGTGCCAGGTGGCGTTAGAGACCAAGTTCTGGCTTAGTTTAAAAGCGAGCTGGAAAATCCGAGTAACTAATTGAAAGGTCCGACTTACTTTTAAGACCCGGATCGTATTTTTTGTTGTGAAGTTTCAGGAACCCTTCAAGATTCTGCAAGCCGAAGATCAAGCTAGACGATGATAAAATCCAACTTTGGATCTTGGAGGCCTCCGGGGGCTACTGTTGGGGATATACTTTCCGGGTATCCTCACAGATCCTCACTGACCAGGGTGGCCCACTTCGGGTTAGAGCTTTGCTTCATGGGCGACCCAGTTAGGGAGAGAAGACGTAGTCCAATCCAACTACGAGAAGGCCCAGAAAACTTACCGACTTAGGCCCATAATGTTACTTGTAGTTCAAGATGTACTCTGAAACCAACTCTTAGTCGTAGCCAAATTGACCTCTCCTGTAAACCCTAGGCCGGATATCTATATAAGCCGTCCTAGGGAGAGCCTTTAGGGCAACCCAATAGTCTACAATATCAACTCGCACAGGCGAAACCCTTGTAACCCATATTCCGGCTCTACCGTATTACTGGATTGCTAGCAGGAGTAGGGTCCGTCCAAAGCCGGCGGATTCGAACCTGGGTAAACTTGTGTGCTCACCGTCCTAGAACACCGTACGTCTCACACCCCTCTCTCCCGCACGCCTCGAGGACCCCCTCATGGCGTACTTGTCCTCAAACCAACGACACTCGTTGCAGTTTGCAAAGTATTTGATACTTGTCATGTTTTGTGAAAACAGGAATATCTGCTTGAGAAATTGCTGGTTTTGAGGCAACGTGACTTGATGACGGCAAGCAAAATAGTTGATGGCCGACATCACCTCTTCCCTCAAAGTTTATCATTTGGATTAGTGGACTTGAATATAGATTTGTAATCCTAGTTTGTGTGTCTTGCTTTAGGCAAAAAGATTATTCATATGAACAAGTTACAAACCAGTTTGTATTATTCTTATGAACAATACCGTTGTGGTCACATTATGATTACAAACAAGTTATTCTCATCACTATGTTAATGATAATAGTTTAAACATTTATAAAGGATTAGAATGCTAAAAGATATCCAAAGCTTAATAATGAAATGACGCTACAGTTTAAGTCATTTTGGTTATTGTAGGTTCTTTATGAAAGATCGGGGTCCTAGATGCTTAATCTAGAGACTTTGCAAAACCATGCCTTTTGGGCAGAATGACTAAAACTCCGCATTCTGGTAAAACGGTGATATGGAAAGAAATGTTGAATCTTATACATAGGATGTATCGTATTTTCAACAAGTAGTGGAAATCATTTATTGTGGACTTAAGTGAATAAGTGTATTTACTTAATGAAACATGAAGTTTGAAATGATTTGAATTATTCAAATGAGTTCATAACTAAATGGGATATTGAATTAACTGAATTAACAAGTCTCTTCGATTTGATCGACACGACTAAAGTATTCAAGTTAAGTTTAGCATAAAAGGGACTTGTGAAAGATGTTTCACAAATTATGATAATTGGACGAATTCAAACTATGTTGAAATGTCTAAACATCATAATCATTTTGTATTAGATACATATTATCTCTTATCAGGGTTATAGTTGTCATTTAGAGTTAAAGATCAAAATAAGAAAACACTCATTTGAAATACAAAGGAACATCTAAAAGATTCGTGGAAACAACACCATAAGTGTTATGGCAAGTTCGAGTTTCTGGAGATTTCGATAAGTCGAAGTCGTGGCGAATAAACAAGTCTTTGTAGAGCATTCTTAGGAAACTATGAATGCATCTTCCACAAAGGGACAAACCTGCTGTTGTCCAAAGTTGATGTGTCTTGATGAAGATACAGGTGGAAGAAAGTAAAAGATAAAAACAAGGTATTTGACCTTACCTCCGAATTGTTGAGTGGCACAGCGGAATTTGTTTCGTGAAACCAAACTCTACAAATAGAGGAGAAACCAATGATAATGATCATAAAGTTTCAAGTAAATACTTCTACTAAAGAAAGTAGGATTCAACTATATATTCTACAAGTTTGAAGAATCATATTATTGATTCACTTGTCATGTTTTTGAACAAGATATACCTACAAATTACAAAGAAGCGTGATGGACCTGAGTGCGAGAAATGACAAGGAGTCATAAAATCCTATATTAAGTTACATTTAAGATTTTAAAGTAACATGTTACTTGATCTTATTAAAGTAAAGAAGTTTACTTGATATTTCTGATTGACTCCAAAGTCATAAGAAGTAAATGAAACTTAATGAATGACGAAAGCTCGATTTGTCACAAGTTTGGACAAATTCAAGAAGTTGACTACAACAGTAGTGATGCTTAAGTCTTTTGGATTTACAGTAGAAATATATGGATATTGAAGTCTCGTAATTGGAATTCTCAAATTGATGATGATCAAAGAATTTTGGAATGTCCAAGATTATTGAGAGAACCAAGATTTGAGTGGGAGCAAATCAGCTTGGCTAGTTCATAATATGTAGCTGACATATTTTGAGTGGGAGCTAAGTAAAATCCCTGGATCTCAAACATGAATGTCAATTTGAGTGGACAACATATGTGAATGATGTGATTGGTGTTAATAACATTTAAGTTAGATAAATAAGGATGAAGTTGAAGTTATTAAACAAAGAGATCTATCAGGATAGATTGGTGAGTTTAATAAACACTGAATGTCTAATGCTTCCTGGACTTGATTCTGAAAGATGTCCAGAAAGTTCTAAGCAAGATTCTGAAGAAGTTCATAATGGAGCAATGTAAGAAATAAGTTCTTACTATATGAAGCATTTAGTATTGCAACTATGGTTGAAAGAAAGAGATGCGTTGCATCTCCTATGCCTCAGTCATATGTTCTTCCATATAACCATGTTGTATACTCGACGTAATGTGACCCAAGGTTCTGGTTGGGAGGACTAGCTCTTAACTGTAAGAACATGTCTTTAAGTGATTCCTGAGTTGATCACTCAACCAGAATTAAGTTTGTACTTAAGTAGCAAGAAGCAATGTAAGTGGCATAAATGCATTTCATGCACTAGGATCTACATAGATATAGAAGTATAAAAGCTCCATCTGATGTGATGTATAATGTTATGGCGGGGCTAGTTCGCTTCTAACGTAGAATGATGTGTCGCAGGGCCCAGTGCCCATGAGAAAGCCCTCGAGGTTGATCTAACGTCACTATAAGCTCATGGAATTCGGCCTCGTTCTGCTGCCATGACTATAGTATATACACAAAGGATAGCAAAGTGTGTTTCGAAGTTTAGATGACAACAGTGAATAACGACCATCATCATAAACACTAGAAACAAAAAGTCTCACTTTGTTGCCAAACAAATACTTCGACCCATTATAAGATAATGGTATGAATGTCAAAATTAGGAAGACATTAACGATTTGCAAAAGACATAATGATCTGGTAAAACAAAACATGGACATGACGTTTCCCATGAGCATGCATGATCTGTAAACGCATATGGTATATGGTTTATATGAGTAAAATGCAAGCTGGATTATTTGTACTCTAGTGCCAGTGGGAGACTGAAGGAGATATGCCCTAGAGGCAAATAAGAAATAGGTTTTTATTGTCATGTCTCAATTAGTTTATAATAGTTTCATATTGTGCTAGAACTGTGCCAAGTAGAAACATTGGTACAGGTGTGGTATGAAACAACCAAGTCCCTAGTAGCCTCTATTCATACTAGTTTGTTGTTCACGAAGATGATCTAGGTTTCAAGATCATGGGCATTTATGCCGACTGACAATGAGATCATATCATTGGAGAATGATGTGATTGGACATTCCTCGAAGGATTGCAACACGATCAAGTCATCTAGTTCATTGTTGCAACAGCTATACCTAGACTCCTTCTCCTTAGACCGTGGGCTCATATTACTCACTGTTTCCCTAGGCTCCTTAGACTGCATCAACCGTCATCTGGTAATACGGTGGCCATAAAGGTGTATGTTGGGTATTCCGAAGGAACAGTAGATGACATGTGCCTGCAAGACCGGGATTTGTTCACCCACATGACAGGTAAAGATACATACGGCCGGCTTGGTGAGATTACATCCATAAATGTTGCAACATGTGACTAGGTCACGGGGATGTAATATCACGGTAACAAGAAAACATAACTTGTTGTGAATGAGATTGAACAAGGTATAAGATACCATTGATCGGATCTCGGACAAGTTGTATCGAGAAACAAAAGGAAGAGGATGCTACATTTAGATGGTTCAAACGACATTGTCATCAGGAATGCATAGCGGTCACATGGATATCCCTGGTCCCTCTGTTGATCATTGATACAGATCATGTCTAGAGCATTCCCGAGCCGTGAGAGGATACACTTAAGGGTACAATGAGAGCGATCATTCATAAGGTGGAATCACAGTAGAGAAAGAGAGAAAGCCGGAATCGTTCCGCAGAGAGATTTGAAGTTGTTCGGAGAAAGAATAAAGGACCGGAATCATTCCGGGAAAGATCCGAAGTCGCTCGGAGGAAATTGAAAGGGGACCGAAAGGTGTTTCGGGTCAAGATGGATTTTGTAATATGTATTTACATATTAATTAATGTAATTAATATTAAATATAATATTAAAATCTAATTTGAAGGGTTATTCCACTAATGGGCCAAACTTCCTAGGGAAATCGGGCCCATGAGGGAAAACCAAAAGGGGGGAAGGGCTAAGGGCCAAGGCCCAGGCGCCTTGAGGGGGCCCACCCGGCCAGACTAGGGCTGTGTGCGGGGTGGGGCCCACCCCAGGCCGGCTGGCCCATTAAGGCCCATGTGCCTCCCCCCTCTCCCTTGTTTAGTCCCACATGGGAAACCCAAAGGGGAGGGCACACCCCCTCCCCCTATATAAAGGGGTGCCCATGGGTGGGATTAAACACACCATCAATTGGAGAAGTCCTTTGGTTGAATTCCTCCTTCTCTCTCTCCATGCCTCGTGACCATGGCCCCTAGTATGGGTTGTGCGATCGAGGCACTTCTGCAGTACACCGTTGCGTTGCAGGGATTCCTAGCCGGATATCACTTCCGCACTCCCGGCGGGATCGGGGAGCCTGAGGTCTCATCGTGCACCGGATGTGTACGAAGACACGAGGCGCAACACTTGGGACGCTAGAATGTCGTGAGCCGGAGTTGTTGCACGATGAAGATGATGAAGATCAAGAAGGAGCAAGGAGTGACCTGCGAGGAGCTTCGCGACCTTGGGGTCGGCTTCGAGTACGACTACATCAACCATGTTCCCCACAGAACGTTAACCGCATACATACTCCAAGGGTATGTATTCTCTACGCATCGGCCGTTACCGCATTACTACATAGATAGATCCTAGGCTAAGTTTCCGGGGATCCTTCGTAGGGAAATTTTTGTTTTCTGCGCCGATCCCCTACACCTCCTTCGAAGCATCATCTACCGGTTGAGGTGGAAGTGCCGCATCAAGGATATACTCCTTCTTAGCACCTATGAGAATGATTCTCACGGTATGAACCCGGTCAATATAGTTACTACCATTTGCAATTAACCTATATTTCTCTAACACATGGGGGCCAAATTGAAAGTTTGGATACGGTCCATCTTTCTACAACTCAAACAAAATTCACTTAGACATTATTCATAATTGAGATTACTAGTTGTTAAACTAAAGTACGCTCCCACAGAAAATAACATCCACCGTCTATGTTCTCATGATTTAAGATCTAGTAAGAATAGTTTCCATTAATGTGGACATCACTGATGACAACATTCTGTTTTGGTAGGCCACCTTGCCAATTATATCTCTATATAACTCTTGTTCATATTTCGATGGGCATGCTCCGATGTAATGACTATCGTTCCACATCATTTAAGAGAAACAAGTGATCTAGCTGTTGAAGCCCCAATTCAAATCATCTCACTCATGAGAAGTGTGTCATACCCATATGACATGGATCACCTACAAATGACAATAGTTACAGATGGTGCCACACTTGGAATACTACTAACAACTTAAATATTTTTGTAAATGATCCCCTATTTAAATTACTATCGCAAAAATATTGAATAGAAAAAGGATTAACGCATCACATAAAATGCAAAATATTATGGATATAGTATAATTTTCTTCTCCGCGTTGACACATCTTCAACATCTTTCTCCATTAAGGCATAGCGCCAAGGTCCATGGAACCCGATCATAATCTTCATGTCAATGCAAGAATTAAACTACTGCTATATAATAGCTTAAGAATTAAAGTTACATCATATGAACATGGACTCACAGGTCCCATATGACAATCACATGGCTCCAACCATCATGCCTTAATTACAATCATATAGCATCTCATACAAACTTTGAATGATCAAACTATACCACATCACAGGCATTGCCTACAAAAACAAGTTAGATGCCTCTATTCGTTCTTTGAAAGTTTAACGTGGCTTTCAAGGTTTCTAGTATAATATGATAAACTACCTACGCAACATAAAAGTATGATCCATCCTATGCTAGTTTAACTTGCGGGGTGATAGAGGAGTGAGAGTTCGTGAGAAATATCCCAATGCTATCTAGACTTTGTCATTACGCATGACCCCCATGTGGATTAGATCTACATTTCCCCATATTGTTCGAAACTCTCATATCTTTCTTACTATAGATACACCCATAAAAATGAAGCACGTCATTGATCAAATGAACCGGATATGCTTAGGAGCAACCGAATGGATCGTGGATAGTCAGAACTCTATAGAATATCTGTGTGCCGCAAAGATCAATGCATGTAAACTCAAGGTAAGCTTATGATCATCAAGTGATCGATCCAATCTAACACCAGCACACCAAATTATGCTATACACGTACATCTCATGTACTCTATATCAACTGTGATCTACACATAGACCGTTGTGATACCACTATTGGGTTTCACATCGGGATTTTAAAAAAATCTAGTACTACGAACACACGAAGATCGAGCTATGAAAGAACACGAGATATATGAGACCTCGTACTCACTAATGTTGGGGTAGGGATTCGTTCATTGATGAAGAAGTTGGTGAACTGCTTTTTGTAGGATCAAAGGTATGATCTCATACAAGGTATCCACACGTCGAGTGATCTTGTTCTACAGAGCTTCGTGATGACCCACAAGTATAGGGGGTGTATCGCAGTATTTTCGAGGGAAGTGAAACCCAATTTATTGATTCGACACAAGGGGAGCCAAAGAATATTTATAAGCCTTAACAACTGAGTTATCAATTCAGCTGCACCTGGAAACAATCTTGCTCACAACAATTTATCAGTAGCAACAGTTTGTAGTAGGAATAGTAAAGTAACAGCAGTAGTAAAGCAAGGACAGTAGTAACAAAAGCAGTAATCAGTGGGATTCGAGTGCGGTAGGCATAGGGATGGATGGACAGGCGTTGCATGGACAAGACAATTCACATAGCAAACAGAGCATAGGGCAATTGCAGATAAATAATATAAAGCATCCAAGTACTAGACAATCCTAGGCATGTGTTCCATATATAGTCATACGTGCTCGCAATGAGAACTTGCACAACATCTTTTGTCCTGCTAGCCCATTTGCAGCGGAGCCTCTAGGGAACTACTGGCAATTAAGGTGCTCCTTTTAATAGAGCACCGGAGCAAAGCATTAACACTCCGTGAACACATGTGATCCTCACATCAAAGCCATTCCCTTCTGGTTATCTCGATTTCTGACACTTCGGGGCCATAGGTTCCGGACAACAACGTGTGTATACAACTTGCAGGTAAGACCAAAAACAATACTATCATAATGAATCAATAACATGTTCAGATCTGAAATCATGGCACTCGGGCCCTAGTGACAAGCATTAAGCACAACAAGTCGCAACAAAGTCATAAAGCACTAATAAATAATACTAGGCACCATGCCCTAACAATCTAATGCCATTACATGAACGATCTCATCCAATCCCTACCATCCCCATAGCCTACAGCGGGGGTTTACTCACTCATAGATGGGGGAAACATGGATGGTCGATGGAGCGATGGTGATGATGATGGCGATGATCTCCTCCAATTCCCCGTCCCAATAGGGTGCCAGAACGGAGTTTCTAGTGCTGTTTCATGGAATCTGGTGGTAGCGGCGGAGCGGAAATCCTTCTGGAAAAGCGTCGAACCCCCGTCGAACCCCCCGAAGTTTTTAGGTCAGAAGGCTCCTTATAGGCGAAGAGAGAGGCCGAGGGGGTACCTGGGGGGGCCACACCACCCCCTAGCGCGGCCTAGCCTAGCCCACGCCACCAGGTGGTGTGGCCACCCCTGGCTCTTCTCCGTCTCGTATTCTGGCTCCTGGAGTCTTCGGGTGAAATAGGATTTTTGGCATATTTTCTGGGATTTTTCCTGATAGTTGATTTTCTGCACAAAAAGTAGACACCAAGGCAATTCTGCTGAAAATAGCGCCAGTCCGCATTAGTTGCATCCAAATCACACAAGTATAGAGGAGAAAAAATAACAAAAGTGTTCGGGAAAGTAGATATGTTTTGGACGTATGAACTCCCCCCAAGCTTAGCTTATTGCTTGTCCTCAAGCAATTCAGTTGAAAACTGAGTGCGATAAAAGAACTTTCACGAACACATTTGCTTCATATGATGTAAATATTCTCAGCAATGTGATCAACTACTTAGACAGTTCATAATAAAGAGTATGCAACTGAGTCTACTTAATAGTCATTGTAAGCTATGAAGAGATTCCAACTCAAGAATAATAAGTAGCATGAAGCACAAACATAAGCAACATTACAATGCTCATAAAAAGGTATGATAGAGTGGTATCTCACTTGCCCTTTGATTATGAATGCCAAGGCACCTCTGAAGTTCAAGTGATGACTAGAAGTAAAGATATCAAGGATACAAGCATCAAAGTCATAACACAAATAATCAAGTAATGGAACAAACACAAAGAATGACAACTATGCTCTCAAGAAGGTTCTCAAAGAATATGTGGACACTCAACAAGTAGAAGAAAAGGTTTTGAATAATTTTGAAAGGCTTCCAAATGCTAAAAGTATGGTACTCGTTAGTTTTGAGCTCTCATTGCCCCTATCATTTGCATCTTTAATGTGGTTAAGGTGAAAGTGAGGTCCAATCTGAGTTATATGCTTGACAGACTATAAACTAAAAATCCTAAGTCCCTTGAGTACGAGGGCCGCTCCTCATGCTACTCAACTTTAGTTACCGGTAAGTTCTTGTCATCGTAAGTATGTGCGTATCATTGAGGACCGCCAACAGGGTACCCCTTGCCCGATGATACGGAAGAATCCCCATATCAAAATGACAAGGCAAGCAGACAATGAGTATCTCAGCAATCTTCTTATTTACCATGGGAAAATGGTGCTTTTTTCTCTCTTTCCTCTTTTCATAAAACTCTTTTTTTTCTTTTTCTCAATAGCTATCTCTCTCTTTTTTATAAGAAGAATGCTTCATAGATATCATTATGGTTACGCTGCAAGTTTCCACCATGTCAGCATGGATTAGACCAGCGGCCCAGGCGTTTCTCTAACACACATATATAACTCCATGGACTTACAAGCTCCCCATTTATTTCACACCGACGACATCCGCAAACAAAAGAGCAAGGTATCAACTGGGTATATATTTACAAGTGTTGAAAGCGTTCCCCGTGACAGCACGGTTCTGCTAATCCCCAGCCTATAATTTGCAAGGATATAACTTTCATGGAGAGTTCACAATGGTTCAGGTTTATTAAGTGTAGGAAATAAAGTGTGCCATCAAGTTCGTGAGAGCTTTACTAACTAGTTTTCCCATAACAAGCAAACATTTTATTCGGAAGAAAACAAGGCATATTGAATATGCACAGGAGTAGCAAATGATTCTAATAGGTAGGTATGGTGGACACTTTGGAAATATTTGGTTTAGAGAGTTGGAGACATGAGTAAAACACTTAGTGGAAGTGAAGGCTAGCAATAGTAAGGGAGCGACAAACGAGAGAGCAATAGCTGTCATTATCATGCTTGCAACAAAACATGACTACTCATGGCATCAAGGTGATTCAAGATCCTCAAGGCAAAATAATTCATCGAGGCTCAACTGATTATTACAGTCATGTGCATGCGTGAGCATGTGCCAAGTGAGTTCAAATGAAACATTCTGAGGAGGATACCACGGTGTCATACCAATTTATGAATAGAGCAATGCAAGCAAACATTCATAAGACATGATACAAACTATTAGCGAGCTGGACCTAGTCATAAGAAAGCAAGAACTACTAAGCATCCAAAGATAACATACACCCTACATGAACAGACTAAGCATGCTCACAATGATAAGTATATGTACAAAAATGAAAACAAATAGAGTTCGTTACCAGCCTCTTACCACGCCTCAAGTTGTCATTGATCCTCATTATTGCTCTTCACTTGTGTGGCTTGAATAATAATATGAAACCAATATCCACTGAGGACTGCCGAACCCTGTAGCAAACTCGCAAAAAACAAAGAAGAACGACAAATAGTTTTGGTGTTTTCGATTTTTAAACAAGAACCAAAAAGGAAAAACAAGCAAAGCAAAATCTTTTTGGGTTTTTTCGAATAGTTCAAACAAAGCAAAAAGGGAAAAAACAAACCAAGGAAAAAATAAGAAGCAAACCAAAGAGAAACAACAAAAATAGTTTTGGTCTTTTTGTGTTTTAGGAAGCAAAAGCAAAGAAAAACGAAAACTAAAAAGAGAACGAAAACATGAATATACAAAGTACCGACGCAACATGATATGGAGATGAGTGCGGTGTCGGCATACCTCCCCCCAAGCTTAGGCTTTTGGCCTAAGTGGGTATCAATCCCAAGCTGGCCAGGATGAAGTGTCACCCTGGTACGACGAAGAGGTCCCCTCATCCTGGTGCGATCTTGAGTACGTCCCTCCGTAATGCGCGGAGTAATCATAGGAGGGCACATCCTCCTGGTGCTGCTCGTGGAAACCCAGCAAGCGAAGCTGCTCGTCCACCTCCTCCTTGGAGCGCGACCACGGTCTCCTGTGAACACTAAACAAAGCAGGTTGTGGCAAAAGGATCTCCCTTTCATCCCCGTCAGTGAAAAGCATCCTATATACTAGATTGTTCAAATCAGAGGTAACAGTGACAAAGTGATGAGTTTTCATGGCAACAAGGTCAAGCCTCTGTGGTGCCAGCATAGCATCATAGGGATCCACTGAAAGACCTAATGCATTGACGATGCGCGATGCAATGATGCCCCCATAGATAGGCCCCCTAGCAACTAGGCGGCGGGCAATAAGCGAGCCAAGATTGTACCGAGTATCATTGTTAAGCGCAGCAGGAAGGAATGCTAAATGATAGTTGGAGATATTACTTGTGTTTTCCCTACCCAGTACACTAGTAGCAAGATAATATGCAAAGTATCTAAGAGCAGGGAGTTGGATATTTCTTATCTTTCCATGCTGCGCCACGCGGTCATCATCATTGGTCACCCCTCGGTAAAGCTCCAACAAATCAGCGGGTCGCCCTTGAATTTTCTTCACGGTCCCTGTCATACGCACACCTACAATACTGCAAAATCTCTCCAAAGGCATGGTGAAGGGCAGATCATAGATTTTAAAAGATACAGTAGACTGATAGGGTGTGTTAGTAAACGTGAAGCTCTCAAACAAAAGTTTTGGTGAGCATAGCGTATTGTGCACTCTCATCTTGCATATATGAGGTCAAACCAACCCTCTCAATCAGTAGCAAGAAATCATCAAGAATACCTGCAGCTTGTAAGAAAGTAAAACAAGGAAAAGGGGATGGGTGAGCATCCCCATCATCCCTTTCACTGCCAATGCGAATTGCAATGAGATCTTCATTGTATGATGGCCTAGCTTGAGAGGCTGTTCTTGAGGGCCTCGACCTCCTAGGTGCATCACTCTCAAATATCTCTCAAAAAGTATGGTTGTTCATGCTTGGTATTCTAAAATTTAAACACCTATTAAACAAGTGATTGCAAAGTAAATATAATGAAGGATTCTACTCATAGGGACTTGCAAGAGGCCTAAACATGCATCAAAACTATATCTCTAAGCATCAAACAAGCTTACAAGCTCTCATAACCAGTCACCTACAGTAGCAAAGTACTCAACATATAATCCACTAAACACAAATCTACTTGGACAAGGGGAGGAGTCACATACGTGGGAACAAATGCTCCAAATTTCAGCAAGAAAGATGGGCTGAGCAAGGAGATCGAAAAAATCGAGAGCAAGCACAGCAAGAACGTGATTTTGAGATATGAACTGGAGCTTACTCGGGAGAGAGAAGAAAGTGGCAGGTGAGAGAGTTAGTGGGGGCCAGGGTGGCCCACACCAGGGCATGGCGCCACCCAAGGCTGGCCACGCCACCATGTGGCGTGCCTGCCTGGTGGGCCCCCTGGTACCTCCCAGGTACTCCTCTGCCCCTTTTTTCATGTAAAAATTTAATATGAATTTTTTGGAATTTTTCGAGACACTTTTTTGCGGGCAATTTTCAGAAATAGAAGAATGATTTTTCTGACACACAGATTTTATTTCTTTTCTTTTGGAAACATGATGCAAGGACAAAATAAGGCTAGAACTACAGAAGTTCTA
This sequence comes from Avena eriantha, assembly GCA_910589775.1. Taxonomy (NCBI): domain Eukaryota; kingdom Viridiplantae; phylum Streptophyta; class Magnoliopsida; order Poales; family Poaceae; genus Avena; species Avena eriantha. The sequence continues at coordinate 322,317,481 of OU342740.1, read as the reverse complement.
ACATGCAAGCAACTAACAACACAAAGAAAACTAAACGAAAGCAAAAACTAAAATGCAAAGGATAGAAATAAACGGAGATAATCATAATGAAAACATTGTTTTGTTCAATGGAATCCTTTTGTTAACAAGGTTGATCAAGTCTTGCTACCAGAACAATTGCATATGAGACAAAACTTTGTACTCCACTAATGATTATGTTACCTCAACCTTGATAGCAATGGTCCCAATCATAATAGTTTCAAATTTTTCTCTTGGTATGGGACAATATATTTCTCCAACTTGAATGCCTTCAACATGTTCAATTGAATTCAAACCATAAGTCCTTTCAATCTTCTTGGGGAAATAGACAGTATGTTACTTGTCATTAACATTGAAGGTCACATTTCCTTGATTACAATTAATAACAGCTCCTATAGTATTAAGAAAAGGTCTCCCAAGAATAATAGACATATTATCATCTTCAGGCATCTCAAGCACAAAAAAATCAGTTAATATCAAGCAATTGTGAGCCACCTGAACAGGTACATCCTCACATATACCCATAGGAATAGTGGTATATTTATCAGCCATTTGCAAAGATATATCAGTTGGTATTAATTTTTCAAGTTGAAGCCTCTTATAGAGAGAGAAAGGCATAACACTAACTCCAGCTCCCAAATCACACAAGGCGGTTCTAACATAACTGTTCTTAATAGAGCAAGGGATAGTTGGAATCCCTGGGTCTCCAAGTTTCTTAGGAACCTTATCATTGAAGGAATAATTAGCAAGCAAAGTAGAAATTTCTTCATTACGGATCTTCCTTTTATTCGAGACAATGTCCTTCATATACTTTGAGTAAGGAGGCAATTTAATAGCATCAGTCAAAGGAATTTGCAAGAATAAAGGCTTCATCCATTCACAAAACATATTATAGTGTCCATCTGCCTTTGACTTGTGTTTCTTATCAGGGAAAGGCATAGGTTTTTGGACCCAAGGTTCTCATTCACTACCATGTTTCTTAGTAATAAAATCTTCTTTGGTGTATTTAGTATTCTTAGTGTGGTTTTCAGATTCTTCTTCAACTTTTTCTTCATTAGGAACAACATTTTCTTCATTACCACTTTCAGTTTCAGCATCAGAGATAGATATACTATTAGGATCTATAGCAGGTTTAGAGGGTTCTACAACAGTTTTATGTTTCTTTTTCCTTTTTTACGAGTAGAACCACTATTTTCAGCTTGTTGAGAATCCTGCTCAATTCTTTTGGGATGCCCCTCAGGATATAGAGGATCCTAGGTAGCAGCACCACTTCTAGTTCTAATTTCATAAGCATGTTTTTCTTTAGCAGCATTAACTAGCAAGTCATTTTGCACTTTAACGAGTTGATCTATTTGAGTTTGAACCATTTGAAAGTGTTTAACAATCATTTTAACATCATTAGAGGTTCTTTCCACAATATCGTTCAACTCAACAATAGCTCTAGTGTTTTCCATTAGATGATTTTGCACCCTTTTATTAAAGTTATCTTGCTTAACAATAAAGATATCAAATTCTTCTAAGCATTGATCAGGAGGTTTAGAGTAAGGGATATCACCTTCATCAAAGTGTTGGCGAGATTGTACCTCAATAGTGGATGAGTAGGGAATAGGCTTACATAATTCTTCTATAGGAGGTAAATTCTTGACATCTGCAGCTTTAATTCCCTTCTCCTTAAGACATTTCTTAGCTTCCTTCATCACTTCATCATTTAATTCAATAACTCCCCTCTTCTTTGATGTTGGAATAGGCACCGGAATAGATGGTTCAGGTACAATTACTTCAGGTATAGCTTGTTTAGGAGGAGTCCAATCTTCATAATTCTTGCTTATTTTAGCCATTAATTCCTCATCTTCCTTAGGAGTCCTATTCCTGAAAACACAATCAGCACAACTATCTAGGTATGTCCTAGATTCCTCGGTTAGTCCATTATAAAATATATCAAGAAGCTCATTCTTAGGTAATGGACTTCCAGCCTGTGCATGAATCAAAGCACAAAACCTTGCCCAAGATTCGGGCAATACCTCTTTTTCTCCCTGTTTAAAATCAAAAAGTTCCTGCAAAATAGCATGTCTAGCACTGGGAGGAAAATATTTCTGCAGGAAAGTACTAATCAAGCACTCAGGGCTATCAATAGATCCAGGAGGTAAATTACTAAACCAAGTTTTAGCTTCTCCTTTCAGTGAAAAGGGGAAAATCTTAGCAACAAAGTAAGTACGCATCTTAATATCATCATAAAACAAGCCACTCATGGTATAAAGTTCATTCATATGTGCTACCGCAGTTTCATTCTTAGTCCCACAAAAAGGTTCTTTCTTGACAATAGCTATGTAAGATAGATCGAGAGAGAACTCATAATCTTCATCTATGATGTTTATGGGAGAAGCAGCAAACTTAGCATCAGGAGACAATTTGGATCTAATAGTATGCCTCTCAAGGAGACTCTTAGCAGCGCTCCTATCATGGGTGGTCTTACATTCTTGAATAAATTCATCGGTCATCTCAACATAATCATCTTCAATATCATAACTTTCACTAGACTCAGGTGAACTAACAGGTGTGGTAGTGTCTTCATTAGGAGTTTCGGTATTTCCAGCTATAGTTCTAGCAAATCGTAGCGTCTAGGAAAGGACCTAATGAACCACTCTTATCAAGCACAGTAGAAGCAACATCATAAGCATCAGAAGTTTCAGATTCAGCAGTAGTAGCAGTGTGTGTAGCATGTGTATGTGGTGGTGTAAGGAACTTACTCAAAACATACGGTGAATCAAGAGCAGCAGAGGTGTTCAGAACCGTACCTCTTCTTGTAGTGGATGGTAAAATAGGAACCTTGCCATCACAAGACTTAACCATGATGGATGGATAGCAGCGAACAATAGAGAATCCAAGTGAGCTTGATAAATAAAGCGATGCTCCCCGGCAACGGCGCCAGAAAATAGTCTTGATGACCCACAAGTATAGGGCGTGTATCGCAGTATTTTCGAGGGAAGTGAAACCCAATTTATTGATTCGACACAAGGGGAGCCAAAGAATATTTATAAGCCTTAACAACTGAGTTGTCAATTCAGCTGCACCTGGAAACAATCTTGCTCACAACAATTTATCAGTAGCAACAGTTTTGTAGTAGGAATAGTAAAGTAACAACAGTAGTAAAGCAAGGACAGTAGTAACAAAAGTAGTAAACCGTGGGATTCGAGTGCGATAGGCATAGGGATGGATGGACGGGCGTTGCATGGACAAGACAATTCACATAGCAAACAGAGCATAGGGCAATTGCAGATAAATAAGATAAAGCATCCAAGTACTAGACAATCCTAGGCATGTGTTCCATATATAGTCATGCGTGCTCGCAATGAGAACTTGCACAACATCTTTTGTCCTGCCATCCCGTTTGCAGCAGGGCCTCTAGGGAACTACTGGCAATTAAGGTGCTCCTATTAATAGAGCACCGGAGCAAAGCATTAACACTCCGTGAACACATGTGATCCTCACATCAAAGCCATTCCCTTCCGGTTATCCCGTTTTCTGTCACTTCGGGGCCATAGGTTCCGGACAACAACGTGTGTATACAACTTGAAGGTAAGACCAAAAACAATACTATCATAATGAATCAATAACATGTTCAGATCTGAAATCATGACACTCGGGCCCTAGTGACAAGCATTAAGCACAACAAGTCGCAACAAAGTCATAAAGCACTAATAAAAGATACTAGGCACCATGCCCTAACTATCTGATGCCATTACATGAACGATCTCATCCAATCCCTACCATCCCCATAGCCTAAAGCGGGGGATTACTCACTCATAGATGGGGAAACATGGATGGTCGATGGAGAAGCGATGGTGATGATGATGGCAATGATCTCCTCCAATTCCCCGTCCCGGCAGGGTGCCAGAGCGGAGTTTCTGGTGCTGTTTCATGGAATCTGGTGGTGGCGGCGGAGCGGTACTCCTTCTGGAAAAGCCTCGAATCCTTCGAAGTTTTTAGGTAAGAAGGCTCCTTATAGGCGAAGAGAGAGGCCGAGGGGGTGCCTGGGAGGCCCACACCACCCCCTGGCGCGGCCTGGCCTGGCCCGCGCCACCAGGTGGTGTGGCCACCCCCTGGCTCTTCTCCGTCTCGTATTCTGGCTCCTAGAGTCTTCGGGTGAAATAGGATTTTTGGCATATTTTCTAGGATTTTTCCTGATAGTTCATTTTGTGCACAAAAAGTAGACACCAAGGCAATTCTGCAGAAAACAACGTCAGTCCGCATTAGTTGCATCCAAATCACACAAGTATAGAGGAGAAACAATAGCAAAAGTGTTTGGGAAAGTAGATACGTTTTGGACGTATCACTTCGTCGTCCATGTGTAAACAAAACTGGAGCAGCAAATCAGCCTTCACGGCATGTATGTGGAGAAGGAGACCAAGGGCCTTCTAGTGGGATGGTTTAGAGGCCGCCCCTCCCTCCCTTTACATAGGAGGATGGGGACGGATTGGGCGCACCAGGGATCTTCCCTTGGCCGTCGCCCTAGATCCTCCGGATCTCCTCCAATCAATGTGTTGATCTACCATTAATTAAAATATCATCTCCTTCAATAAATAGAAGATATGGTATCTTTGCATAATGTCTAGATCAAATCAAATCACTATCAAGGATATGATTCACACGTTCCTCAAATGTATTCCACCAAAATAGGCAGATGTGTGTGCATCCCCTGGGAGGCATGCACCACCCATGATGGCCATGTGGCACAATGCGGGATCTAGACACCCATATTGATTCCCACATAACCATAAAGTATTCGAGTGAACCTATTGATTCCAAGCACTTTCCCTTTGCACACTCATGATTACTATAGCATGTTGACCTCGTTACTAGTTTGTCGTTCTTTCTCTTGTTCGTATATTCTGGTATCCGGTGAGTCTCATCACCCTATGTCTGGCTAGACGATTGGTGATACCATAATATCAAGAAGGGCCCAAGAGTATATCTCCATGGACAGAGGTGAAAATCCCATCTCGCACTATCTTCCGCCCCGTCATAAGTTTCCAACATATCCGAAGACCTTTATGAACACCCTAAAGGTGAAGTTTGGATGCACTGAGGACATGCCTTCAACTATGAAGGATAGCTGATATCCTCATGATCAAAGGACAAAGTAATATGACAACAACAACTGTATACCAACTACATAGTGACAACTTTTATCTTTTAGTAGATTGTATGACTTGGGCCAGTTTAGCAACCTTGTTAATCCATAAAAATATTCCCTCATTGTAAAATGGTATCCTCGTTACAGTAACTATAGCATGATATAGGAAACTCGATCATATTTGGAAATGAGCTAGTCATGCCCATGAGACCAGGAACACTTGGTGTTTATATCTTTACACATGCTACTGATTTTTTCCTTTGGTTCTCACAATCAAGACACATAGCAGTTATAACATAAAACATAAACTAAAATGATAAATAAAGGGGATAGTAATAAACATTTATTTGCCTCTAGGGCATATTCCTAACACGTCCTTCGTTGACTTGCTGACTCTACCCACCACAGCTCCGGCGCTGACCTCCCCACCAGCCTGCACGCACCGCTGTTGTTCATGGTAACCAAGACGTGCAACCTCACCGCTGACCTCCACCGCATCAGACCTCCGGTGTCGCCATGGCCAAGGACGAGCAAGCAGCGACTAGGTGCACACTAGTAGAAAAAGGGTCTTTGGTCCAGTCCCAAAAGCCATTGATCCCGGTTCTAATAACAATTCGGGACCCATGCCAGGCATCGGTCCCGGTTCATGCCGCCAGGACATCGGTCTCGGTTCATCTCGCGGTATTGGTCCCGGTTCATGGCATGAACCGGGACCAATGGTCAGGAGCAACCGAATGGATCGTGGGTAGTCAGAACTCTGTAGAATATCTGTGTGCCGCAAAGATCAATGCATGTAAACTCAAGGGAAGCTTATGATCATCAAGTGATCGATCCAATCTAACACCAGCACACCAAATTATGCTATACACGTACATCTCATGTACTCTATATCAACTGTGATCTACACATAGACCGTTGTGATACCACTATTGGGTTTCACATCTGGATTTAAAAAAAATCTAGTACTACGAACACACGAAGATCGAGCTATGTAAGAACACGAGATATATGAGACCTCGTACTCACTAATGTTGCGGTAGGGATTCGTTCATTGATGAAGAAGTTGGTGAACTGCTTGATGTAGGATCAAAGGTATGATCTCTTACAAGGTATCCACGCGTCGGGTGATCTTGTTCTACAGAGCTTCGCTGTCCATGTGTAAACAAAACTGGAGCAGCAAATAAGCCTTCACGGCATGTATGTGGAGAAGGAGACCAAGGGCCTTCTAGTGGGATGGTTCAGAGGCTACCCCTCCCTCCCTTTACATAGGAGGATGGGGACGGATTGGGCGCACCAGGGATCTTCCCTTGGCCGCCGCCCCAGATCCTCCGGATCTCCTCCAATCAATGTGTTGATCTACCATTAATTAAAATATCATATCCTTCAATAAATAGAAGATATGGTATCTTTGCATAATATCTAGATCAAATCAAATCATTATCAAGGATATGATTCACATGTTCCTCAAATGTATTCCACCAAAATAGGCAGATATGTGTGCATCCCCTGGGAGGCATGCACCACCCATGATGGCCATGTGGCACAATGCGGGATCTAGACACCCATATTGATTCCGACATAACCATAAAGTATTCGAGTGAACCTATTGATTCCAAGCACTTTCCCTTTGCACACGATGCATGATAATCCAGAGGTAAGACAATTCAGTTTCTTTGTAATGCAACTCTTGATTACTATAGCATGTTGATCTCGTTACTAGTTTGTCGTTTTTTCTCTTGTTCGTATATTCCGGTATCCGGTGAGTCTCATCACCCTATGTCTGGCTAGACGATTGGTGATACCATAATATCAAGAAGGGCCCAGGAGTATATCTCCATGGACAGAGGTGAAAATCCCATCTCGGACTATCTTCGGCCCCGTCATAAGTTTCCAACATATCCGAAGACCTTTATGAACACCCTAAAGGTGAAGTTTGGATGCACTGAGGACATGCCTTCAACTATGAAGGATAGCTGATATCCTCATGATCAAAGGACAAAGTAATATGACAACAACAACTGTATACCAACTACATAGTGACAACTTTTATCTTTTAGTAGATTGTATGACTTGGGCCGGTTTAGCAACCTTGTTAATCCATAACAATATGCCCTCATTGTAAAATGGTATCCTCGTTACAGTAACTATACCATGATATAGGAAACTCGATCATATTTGGCAATGAGCTAGTCATGCCCATGAGACCAGGAACACTTGGTGTTTATATCTTTACACGTGCTACTGATTTTTTCCTTTGGTTCTCACAATCAAGACACATAGCAGTTATAACATAAAACATAAACTAAAATGATAAACAAAGGGGATAGTAATAAACATTTATTTGCCTCTAGGGCATATTCCTAACACGTCCTTCTTTGACTTGCCGACTCCACCCACCTCAGCTCCAGCGCTGACCTCCCCACCAGCCCGCACGCACCGCTGTTGTTCATGGTAACCAAGACGTGCAACCTCACCGCTGACCTCCGCCGCATCAGACCTCAGGTGTCACCATGGCCAAGGAGGGACGAGCAGCGACTAGGTGCAGGAGCTTGCCGTGTACTGCTCCTCAACCACACGGGCGGAGGTGTGCCAGCGGAGCGAGCGGTGTTGGAGGCGCAGGAGATCATCGTACAACTTCCTCCCCGCTCCGTTCGCGTCGTCGTGTTTCTAGCACCGCGGAATCTCTCCTGCAACACGTGCGCGCCTGCAGCCGCATTCTAGCCCGACGATAGAGGATCTCAGGACGGACTGGGCGTGGTCGCGCCTCATGAAGGACCTCGACACCAGCGGTATGACATGGTCTACATCTCCCTATCCAACCACATGGTGTTCACGTTGCTGCTCGCCTTCACCTACGACGGTAGCTCGGGGTTCGCTCTGTCGCCGAGCCACTTGCACGCATCCAACCTGCCATCTCTATCTCCCAAGTATACTGCTACCTTTGATTGATTTTTTGTTCTACCAACCGCACAGGTGGAGTGCGGCAAGAAGCGGAAGTGGCCGGAGCCGACGCGGGCGTGCGAGTAGAGAGGGGAGGTGGAGAGTGAATGAAGTAGGGACCTATGGTGGTGGCTGGAGCCGTCGCAGCGTGTATCGATTCAGCACTATTTTTTTATGAGAAAAATCGATCTAGTACTACTTATACGTGGAAGATAGGGGGCACCTTTGGGTGCATAGGAGGGCATGAGCCAGGCAGCCATCCGCGGGCACCTCAAGCGAACCAAAATCGGACTTGGAGTTTCCCTAAAAAGATGTGCGCGAGAATTCAATCATATTTTCTTGTATTTACATTTTCCTAAAACTTACTAAGTATATTAATCGAGATATAAAAACTAATTTAGTAGACAATTAAATCGAATGATGTCACTCCCGTGGAATCCAGGAGTGCATGGTTCGACAGGAAAAGGACCGGATGTCTCCCAGGGCCAGAAGAGCCATGATATCCTCCCCAGGACCCTAGAAATCCTCACTGCAAGAGGCATCCCGAGTACCAATCATGAGAATGCAAGATCGAAGCGTTCCCCTAGAAGAGAACGAGACAGTTGTCCGACAATGCCTGACCAAGATAACCCGTTCCACACTGGTGGCTAACAGAGCAGTTATGCCACATCGTGGCCATGCACACCATGCGTCGTCGCGTGGTAACCGGCCCTTGTGGTGTCCTCTTGAAATTATAAAAGGAGTTCCTGGTCGGCCGAATGGGAGGGAGCCTTAGAATTGAAAGAACTAGCTGAGCTCTTTTCTGGAAACAGATTCTGTAATCGTATGATTATCCACGAGATAATTGATAGTTGCAGGATGTAGGGATCCGCTCATCACGGTCTGAACCTGGTTAAAAAAACGTGTCTCTGTGTGATTATGTGTATGTGTAGCTCGCCGATCGAGCTTGCCTAACGTTGCGTCCCTGACCAAACTAAAAAGCGGATCTCCCATCCTCGGTGTCAAAATCTCAGACATGATAAATGACAATTCTCAGATAACTATGAGACCAATCAGAATTTTCCAACGGTGTCTTACCCATTAACTTTCTATAATTTATAATTTCTACCTAATGGCATACTCAGATATAACATAATAAATAGTCGAAAACATGAATACAACATGTAAATAATCTAGCACCTATTTTTATGATTAAGTCTAGCCACACAGATATGCGGATCACTCTGCTATTTCAACTAAAAACATGTAAGAAGATTGAACTTGCCAAAAGATAACTCGTTCCATGATTTTCTTTTGATATGGTGGAGTAATTCAGTCTCACGAAAACGATGGCATATTATTTTTCTCGATATTGTCCGAGTCTGTTTTTTTTTGGAAGGAGCGCTTTATTACGGATAGTAATGTTTACACTCAGTTTCTGTATAACCAAGATGCACACGGCCAAACCAAGAACTAGAAAAAACTAGGCAACCATTACAACAAAGATTGTTTGACTCGATGCTTAGGGGGAAGGAAGTTCAATTCTCAAATCATGTTGCCATCCAAGTTGATAAAAAATATTTCTCGCCTTATCCTCCAATCGTGTATACCACCATAAATAGGTCTCGAAATTCCACATGCTATAGAGGTGACCACAAACGGAGAGTAGCAGTACTCCGGTAGATAACCTGCAAGTTAGTAGAAGACTTATTATTAAAAATCTTATCATTTCTACATAGCCACAACTATCAGATAATGGAAAGCGCCCACACTCTAAACAAAATCTTGTACTTATCATTTATCTCATGTAACCAGTTGCCAAAAATATTGGCTACCGACCGTGGGAGAGATAAACCAGATGTTACTTGAATGATTGACCATATAGACTTCACGAATTTACATTGGAAGAATATGTGCTTAATCATCTCATCATGATGACAGAAAACATATTGTTTACTTTTTGCCAATTCCTCTTAACAAGATTATCTTTAGTTAGAATTACTCTGTAATAAAGATACCATGCAAGTATTTTCGTTTTAAAAGGAATCTTCGTCTTCCAATTTTTTTCATTATCATCACCAACTAGGATATCCAATTGTATAAATGCTCTATACATGGAGTCGACTGTGAATTTACCATTCTGAAGTAACTTTCATTGAAACTCACCCGATCCATGGGAAAGTTGAACCGTGGATAGCCTTAGTACAAGGTTATTCCAAGATTCCAGCCAAGGACCAATGAGATCTTCTCTGAAAGACACATTCGAAGGATTGGATTCAATCACTGTGGAAATTATATCCCCTTTATGTCTAACAATAGCGTATAGAGTTGAATATTGCTCTCACAAGGTAGTGTGTCCTAAACACTTATCCTCCTAAAATCGTATCTAAGATCCATTCTTGATATTAAAAGCACCAAACCGGAAAAGGTGTTTTTCCGTTGTCATAAGGCCAGCCCAAAAGTGAGAGTCGCTGGGTTTCCATAACACTTGTACCACCGCTTTTGATCCAACATACTTTCTCCACAGAATGGTTTGCCAAACACTATATTCTATAAGAAACTTAAATGCTATTTACTCAAAAGTGAGAGTCTGTTATTAGTGTAGTGATAATCAATATAGAATTCCATGGACATGCATGACACAATCCGGAAACCATTTATCTCAAGTATCCAGGATATCTCAAGTATGTAGGAATCTTCTGTCTCTTGTACTTTTTTTCGCGGAAAAAGATCCGGATCTATTTCATGAGTTCATAAGAAGTACAAAGTATCCTAAACATAATAAAAATTACATCGAGGTCTTTGGACCACCTAACGAAAACTACTATCGCCAGAGCGAGCCGCCGACGCGCCGCTGTTGCCGCTCCATTACCGGAACCGGCATGCCATTGTTGATGACAGTCGGGAAGTCTTCGTGCACGTGCCCCTAAGGACCAGCGCCCCAGAGATGAAGTTGTCGCCATTGAACCCTTGAATTGATCCGACACTTGTAACACCAAACCTAAAACACACGTAGACTGGATGAGATCCAGAACACACGTTGACTGGACGAGATCCACCACTCCATGGAAGCGGCGACCAGACGAATCCCCACCCTCCTCAACGCCAGCAGCAGGATCGTCGCCGACGAGGTGGAAGAGGAGGCGGGTATACCTTATTCTTGTCCCGCACAACGCCGCCATAGCCACCATAACAACGATGCCGGATGACCAAACTCTAACTTTAGGGATCCTTCTACACCGCCGAGCGCAGGTCCGAGGTCCCCACCTCCTCCCGCCGCCGGAGCGGCAAGCAGAGGAGGCGGGGACCCGTCGATGCTCGGGCGTAGACGACGAGGACAAAGTAGATCGTGGTGGCTGCTAGGGTTTTTACCCTAGCCGCCGCCTCTTTTTCTCACTTCTGTCTCTTGTACTTATCTATGAAATAAATAAATAAATAAAGGCTTCATAGTCAAACTTGATCCCACTGTTGGACATGGATGCTTACCAGAGTAATCTGTATAATTAGCAGAGCTAACGGCGTGTACTTACAGCCGTTACATGATATAATGCATCCATGCACGTGGCGTCATGCCATGTAGCCGTCCAGGATTCGTTTGTCTCCAATACAAGGGAATCATGTCCTGGTACAAATGGATCTAATTTGCTCCACGGATCCGTGGACTTTTGCTAATTTGTGATTAGTAGCCATCAGCTAGCCCCCACCTCTGACATCAATGTCAACACACCCACTCACTCAGGTTCTACTTTTCAGCCAAAACACCTGAGGACCATACAAGTTATGCCTCTCAACATTAGTCATGGAAAATAACTTGGACTAGTATTATACACATGACACTAAACTAAATTAATTATAGTGCATAATAATTAAAATATATTATAATAAATAACTATATTAATTAGCTTATAGATTCATTTTATCAAGAAAAGTGAGATATTAAAGGTGTTGTTTTGGCTCACGGGTGCAAATAAACTTATAAAACAAAATTTAAAATATAAAAAATTGAATAAAAATTTCGCATGTACATCTGAAGATTCTATGTTGATATACACGATTTTTTAGAAAAAAGAATATTTTACGTGGTATGTGTAAAAAGACAAAACAAATCTGTGAATAGTCACGTTGTAGCACCAAAAATTATCTTTTCTCGTGGGGCACAAAAAATATTTTTTTCTCAAAACTTGTGTACGAAGATATAATGCTAGATGTACATGCATCTATTTTTTCTAATTTTTTTGACATTTTGAAATGCGTTTTCTAACAACGGGTTCATTTCCACCCGTGAGCCGAATTTGATTTTCAGAAATATTATGGTAACATAACTAGTTAGCGCAAGCATTTCTTCTTATTTAATAACATGTCATGTCATCTAAATGCTTACTTAGCACTGCATGCACCTACATGTTACTACCTCCATTTTTAAAGCTTAAGGTTTATATTTTTTTCAAAAGTCAAACTACGTAAAGTTTGACCAAGTTTTTAGAAAAAAATATTAATATTTATAATTTGAAATTCATACCATTTAATATATCACGAAACATATTTTCACATGGTACCTATATAACATGAAAATTCTTGATAATTTTTCTAAAAGTTGGTCATCCGAAACACTTTCACATGGTACATACATACTATCTATGTTACTCCTGTTATGACTAGTCTAAAGAACAAACCATACTACCCGGATGAACTTGTATTTAAAAAAGATGCTTAATTGTCTAGTCATGATGGCAAAAAGTAGGATTTTTATTTTTGAATATATTAACTGAGCTTTGCCAGACCAGAAATGCATGTCTACCGTGCACGAGCTATCCCGTGCATGGCCCACATTTTCTCTCTTTGACTTCTTTAAGATTCTATATGTGTTAAATTTTATCCCATTCGACATTAGTACATATAGTTTTAAAACTAAGAACTTCCATATCTTTTAAAGAAGAAGTTTAGTCATGAACCGTTTGAATACTTGAGTTCGTAGTAAAGGGATCTTCAAGACAAGACCAATATCAAATACTTTTTGACAATTTTTGAAAATCGGTTTTTGAAACTTTGCGAAAATTTTCTTTGAAAGAATTTATTTCACTCTATTTCAAACTTGATTCAGAGTTAGAAAATGTTTGGCAATTTTCTTAGATTTTATTTTGGATACACATTGTATCTTGTTTTATCAAGTTTTATTATGTATCATTATATTTGAAGGTGTTTCAGAATTAAAAATTTGAATTTTTCAAAACAAACCATTTTAAGGCTTGTTTAAAAGATCTTATCGAAAGAATACATAGATACAAACGGATTGTGAATCAAATATATATTTGGAAAAATATGGCTCCTTTAAATCCAATAATAGAAATTAAATCCATGTAAAAAAGAGAGAGCACTAGTGTGGGATAAGCTACATGCAAAGATTCTATTGAAGTGCCAATCTCAAAGCAAACACAGACGAATGCATGCACGGGACCTTCGCGTGCATGGTAGATTTCCTTGGCAAGACTTATCTACAAAGATTAAAGTTTTTCTTTTGATAAACAAAATATATTAATATCACAAAGATGACAATTACCAAGTCTTTGCACCAGCAAGATATTCAGACATCTAAGATGCACATTGCCAAGAAAAAAAATAGAAAATAGAGAAAGGAAAAAAGAGACCTTGATAAAACACTTCTAGAAATAGCACTCGGACCACCACCGAAGACAACACCAAGATTATAAAAAGAGATTCTTCAAAAGTAATGTCTCCAATAAGGAAACAATGCAAAATCATTGCCGTCGCCCGGTAGAATATATTGGGTTCTCACCCGGGAGAAAGTACGAGATCACGAAACAATGCTTTTAGCAAGGTCATTGCCATGTATAACTAATGAAGGACAGACCGTAGGTTTTCACCCTGAAAGTCGTGACTCGGTGCTCTAGGAACACTACCAAAAGTGCAGTCCAACTATCTTGCCACACCCTCTTGCCAAGGTTGCTGCTGCAAGCCAGCAGACACCCGACACACGGGAAGAATCTGTGCAACAATGATTTCAACGCACCCAACACACCTTTCCTCCCTTACAAACCTTCGATCGTAGACACAATTAGTTTCTCCACCTCTATCAATATCATGGAAATCCGTACTTGGACATGTCTTATGTCACCACCAAGAAAGTGAAGCTTCGTGATGCCCTGCTTGAAGCCTCGTTGGCTGAAGAATGAGGGCATGCATGAACGGATCGATTCCGATCTAAATATATAGTGCCACCAAACGCCAATCACCGGAGATCTCCTAGAGGAACACCGGAATCTCGTGGTTGTTCAGATCAAGGAGGCCAACATGAAGAAGGTCGATGACTTGGCGCTCAAAGAATAGCAGGACCAAAACCACCTTTATTCAGGAGCGGAGGCACCACACACCCTGGTCGCAACCCACATAGGCCGGAAAGTCACAAACAACTACTCAATTACGGCTAGGATAGTCCATACCGCGCCCACCTCCGAGCTGCAGTAGCATGGCCTCCGCCTCGTGTCATCACACGGTCAAAACCGCAATGACGATAGATCTGTGTGAGACTCAGATCTGCAACACTGCCACCTCCTCTCCGCCATACGCCATTGAGGAAGACGATCAACGTCGTCGCATCAACCAGGGTGCTCTGTTCCGGACGCCACGCATGAACTAGAAACACAAACTCTGCCCCAGCCGCGTTCGCGCGTCGTCACTACCGTCCGCTAGCCCCGACACCTTTGGCGCTGGGGCACTGTTGCCGCTTCGGACGAGGCCGGTGGCACCGGCAGCAAGGAACTACACCGAGGAGGGTTTTCTGCGGCGGAAGCTAGGAACTACACTTAGGAATCGTTTCCACAAAGATCAAAGATACCATAGGAAGATCTCTATTAACGGGGATTTTAATTTTCAGATCTTTCTATTATTCTTTGGAGCATCAAAATGAACAAGAGAAAGGTGCATTGGTTGAATAGATCATTTCCCACTTCATTGGCATATTAATCGACCTACAATTATTTTTCAAAGTTGTTAAACTTTAACGACAATTGTAGAACAACGCCAATAAGTCAGACCACACATTCAGTTCAAGTCTATATATGGGCCAAAGAGAAAACAAAGATTAGGTTCCTCATAGCCCTCATCGTCGCACCCCAGCGCCGCCTCCCCGAGCGAGGCGACCGAGGGCTACCCTCCCCCGACTTCCAACCTCCCCCACCGCAACTTCCCCCTCCCACCGCCACTGGCGAGCACCACTGGGCATGGCCAGCGCGGTTTCGGTGGTGGTGGCGGCATCTTCTTCACCTCGCGTTCTTGGAACCCTAGCCCGAGATAGGGAAGCCGGCGACGGTGCACCCTAACCATGGAGAAGTACGGCGGCGCTGCGCTGGCCCTAGGTGGAAGGAAGTGCGGTTGGCACCGCTCTTTGGCGGCCAGACGATGCTGCACGCGCAGATGGCTGGCAAAGCCTGTTCGGCCTAGATCTAGGCCCATCCCCATCTGAGTTTGGTCGGGCAGGCAGTTTTGCAGGGTGGCATCACTTCCTAGAGGTGGGCTTGGGGGTAGTTAGTTCCGGGGGCTAGCGGAGCTGAACCGGCCTGCTCCAGCATGGCTGCCAAAGGAAATATGCCCTGAGAGGCAATAATAAAGTTGTTATTATGTATTCCTCGTATATGATAGATATTTATTTTGCATGCTATAATTGTATTGATCGGAAACGTCAATACATGTGTGTTTAATAAACTAAAAGGGTTCCTAGTTATGCCTCTCTTATAGACTAGCTTGTTTATTAACAAGATGATCAAGGTTTCCTGATCATGGACATTGGATATTGTTAATAAAAAGGTCACAGCATTTGTGAAATGATGTGATGAACATTCATCCGAAGTATAGCATTACGATCAAGTCATTATATTTATATTTCTATAACATCATACGAAGTAATCTTTATCCTTAGACCATGAGATCATGTTAATTGCTAACACCGGAAGAGTATCTTGATAACATCAAACGTCACACCGTAACAGGGTGACTATAAAGGTGGGTTCAGTGCTACAAAGGTGTTATGTTGAGGCTCATGGATCAAGAGTGGAATTTTTCAATCCTGATGATGGATAGATATACTATGGGCCCTCTCGGTGATATCACATTAAGATAGCTTGCAAGCAAGTGATGTGATCACTAGAATGTTATATCACAGGAACGAGAAAAGAGTGCATGTTGGTAACGAGATCAAACTAGGTATTTGGATACCGATGATCGAATCTCGAACATGTATTATATCATGATACAAAAGGATTAAGTTACTAGCATTAAAGGTTCTCACAATCACAGAAGTCATCGTTGAATGTGTAGGAGTCAGTATGGATCTCTAGGTCCCGCTTCTGACTATTGATCTGAGAGGGGTCTCAATCATGTCTGCATTATTCGCGAACCGTAGGGTGACACACTTCAGGGTTACCGGACACTATTTTAGAGCACATATGTTTTAGACGAAAGGATTGCAAAGCGCATGAATTGTTTTGATAGAAACCGGAATTGTTTCGGGTGAAATTGTAGAAAGTGGTTCTGCATGTGATATTGAAATGTTGCAAGGGGTTTTATTTGAATGTTTGTTAATTAAAGTAATTAACAAAATTCTGAATAAATTTAATAAAAGAGTTTTATTAAATGAGAGAGCATTAAACTTAGAGAATTTAATGCATTTAAAGTGGAGACTTTAAAATAGAATGTGAAGGGGCATTTTAATGTGGAGGAGTTACCACGACATGAATGGGGGAGGTGAGGGGTCACCCTCCATGGGGCGCCGGCCATGGGGAGGGGTACCCCCCTCCTCTTATAAAAGGCCACCCCTCTCACCCTTCTTCCTCACACATCCTCGTGAAGGATCTCTCTCCCCCTCTAGAATTATTCCCCCATGGTCTCGGATTAGCGAGATACATGTTCCCGGTGGCATTTCGTTTGGAAGGGGTTGCTGCTTCCGCTGCATCGCTGGAGCGAGGAGGTGGAGGTTTTCCGGTGGCTTGAACGTGTGTGCGAGGATGGATGCGCTGCTGATTTGCGGCGCTCAGACTTCTACACGATCTTGAGATCGGCAAGTGTATGACTACATCAACCACGAGTTCCTACTCGTTAACAAAACTCGTTGTCTTTGAGGGTAAGTTCTCCATGGATGTATGTCCACCCGTTGCTCTGTATCTAGTAGATAGATCTTGGCGTATATTTTTCATCGTAGGAATTTTTTTGTTTTCTATGATGTGGACCCAACAGTGGTATCAGAGCTTGATCTATGTGTAGGTGCTTTGCACGGGTAGTACACATATGTTTATATGTGGGCGATGATGATCATGTTATTGCATTTCCTATGTATTTTGGATATTGGTGGCATAGTGGGATGAAGCGGCCCGGACCAACCTTACATTTCATCGTACATGAGACCAGTTCCACGACTGACATGCAACTACTTTTGCATAAGTGGCTAGCGGGTGTCTGTCTCTCCTACTATAGTCAATATCTGATTTACAACGAGTTTCTAATAACTTGGTTATCCTCGTTGTGGTTCATGTTTGTAGGTAAGACCGGTTCTATCTTCGAAAGCCCTAAGCCACGTAAAACTTGCAGTTGATAAATTAGAGGCGTCTAGTTTAGATCGTTGTTGGGCTAGTGTCTTGATATGGTATTGTTGTAAGTAGATGTATGATAGATACTCTTACAACACACTCAACGTGTAAATTCCATAGACCTTGGCCTTACACACAAAGGAATGATAGAGATCATACCACGATGCAAATGATAGAGATCAAATGCATGGACCATATCATCTCACTTTACACATTAGATGTTAGCACCTTATACTGCTAGTTTGGCGCTTTTGGTAGCATTGTAAGATGATCCCTCATTTAGATATCAAGATAAAATGTGTTCTTCGTTAAGTATGCACCATTTTGTGGATCGTGTTTCGAGACATCACGTGATGATCGGGTGTACTCGACTCTACGCTTTCATACAATGGGTGTAAGACAGTTTTACACACGCGAGTACTAAGGTTCTTACTTGGCGAGCCTAGCATGTATATGCATGGCCTCGGAACACGGACCGAAAGGTTAAGAATGAGTCATATAGTTGATATGATGCCCATATAGATGCTCGCCTTTGAAGCTACACCGACTCATGTGATGATCGGACTTGGTATAGTGGATTTGGTTCATGTAATCACCAAAACAACACGAGGGATATCGTTTTTGAGTGGGAGTTCATTAGTAATTTGGATTAGTTGAACTCAATCTATCATAAACTTAGTCTAAATAAACTTTACAAATTCTGTTGTAGATGGCACTACTTGCTTTTAATTTCAATGTGTTCATGGAGAAAGAGAAACTTGCTGCGAATGGTAGCAACTTCACCAACTGGGCTATGAATTTGAGGATTCTCCTCACTGCTACACAAAAGCAATATGTGCTAGAGGCGCCGCTAGGCCCCCCCACCAGCTCCTGATGCCCCTGACGAGGAAAAGAATGTCTATATAACTCGTCAGGGGAACCACAACTTAGTTCATTGTGGCATATTGTATGGGCTAGAGCCAAAACTTCGAAAGCGTTTCGAAAATGGCAATGCCTTTGATACCATGGGAGAATTGAAAATGATTTTCGATACCCATGCTATTGTAGAGAGTTATAATGCTTCTGAAAAGTTCTTTAGCTGCATGATGGAGGAGAACAACTCCGTTAGTGAGCACGTACTCAAAATGTCTGGGTACGCCGATAAGCTTGTGTCCTTGGGAATAACGATTCCCGTTGACTTAGGCATACATCGTGTTCTCCAATCTCTGCCACCTAGCTACAAGAGCTTCGTGATGAACTATAACATGCAGAGCATGAAGAAGTATCTTCCCGAGCTTCTGTCAATGCTTGAAACTGCAGAAGTGGAGATTAGGAAAGAACATCAAGTGTTGATGATCAATAATACCACCGGTTTTCAGAAGGACAAGAAAGGCAAGTAGAAGGGAAAGAAGGGCGACAAATCTGTTGCCGCACCTGAAAAGAAATCCCGAGCTGGCCCTAAGTATGATACCAAGTGCTACTACTGCAAGGGGACTGGCCACTGGAAGCGCAACTGCCCAAGTATTTGGCGGACAAGAAGGCCGGGAAGGCAAACAAAGGTATATGTGATATACATGTTATTGATGTGTACTTGACTAGTACTCGCAGTAGCACCTAGGTATTTGATACGGGATCGGTTGCTAATATATGTAACTCGATTCAGGGGTTGCGGAACAAGCGACAGCTAGCAAGGTATGAGGTCATGATGCGGGTCGGCAATGGATCAAGAGTTGATGTGATTGCCGTTGGAACGCTGCCTCTCCATATGCCATCGGGATTAGTTATAAATCTGAATAATTGTTATTTGGTGTCTGCACTGAGCATGAACATTGTATTCGGATCATGTTTGATACAAAGTGGTTATTCGTTTAATTCTGAAAACAATGGTTGTTCGATTTATATAGATAATATCTTTTATGGTCATGCACCTGTGTTGAAATGTTTATTTCTATTGGATCTCGATAGTAGTATTACGCATATTCATAATGTTGATGCTAAATGGATTAAACTTGATGATGATATATCTGCATATATGTGGCACTGCCGTCTAGGTCATATTGGTGTTAAACGCATGAAGAAACTCCATTCTGATGGACTTTTGGAATCACTTGATTTTGAATCATTTGATACATGTGAGCCGTGCCTTATGGGCAAGATGACTAGAACGCCGTTTTCCGGTTCAATGGAACGGGCGACAGATTTATTGGAAATCATACATACTGATGTGTGTGGACCAATGAGTGTGTCGGCACGAGGTGGATATCGTTATTTTGTTACTTTCACGGATGATTTGAGTAGATACGGGTATATTTATTTGATGAAACATAAATCTGAAACCTTTGAAAAGTGCAAGGAATTTCAGAATAAAGTGGAAAATCATCGTAACAGAAAGATCAAATTTCTGCGGTCTGGCCATGGAGGAGAGTATCTTAATTATGAGTTCAGCACACATATGAAAGACTGTGGAATAGTTTCACAACTCACGCCTGCCGGAACACCACAACGTAATAGTGTGTCGGAACATCGTAATCGTACTTTATTGGATATGGTTCGATCTATGATGTCTCTGACTGACTTGCCACTGTCATTCTGGGGTTATGCACTAGAAACCGCTGGATTCACTTTAAATCGGGCACCATCTAAATCCGTTGAAACAACACCATATGAATTATGGTTTGGAAACAAACCTAAGATGTCATTTCTTAAAGTTTGGGGATGTGATGTTTATGTGAAAAAAGTTCAACCGGATAAACTCGAACCCAAAGCGGAAAAATGCGTCTTCATAGGATACCCTGAGAAAACGATTGGGTATACCTTCTATCACAGATCCGAGGGCAGGGTTTTTGTTGCCAAGAATGGATCCTTTCTTGAGAAGGAGTTTCTCGCAAAAGGTGTGAGGAGTCGGAAGGTAGAACTCGAAGAGGTTATTGAACATTCTCTTCATGAATTGGCGAGTGGCACAGCACCGGAAGTTGTTTCGGAGTTGACTTCACCTGATGAAGAGAGAGCTAATGATAATGATCATGAAACTCCGAAAGAGGATACTGCCGAACCTCGTAGGTCAAGAAGGACACGTGCAGCTCCTGAACTATACGGCAATCCTGTTATGAATTTCATGATTGATGAAATAGATGACCCTACGACGTATGAAGAAGCGATGATGAGCCCGGGTTCCAACAAATGGCTAGAAGCCATGAAATCCGAGATGGAATCCATGTACGAAAACCAGGTTTGGACCTTGGTGGACTTACCTCACGACCAAAAGGCCGTTGAGAATAAATGGATTTTCAAAAGAAAAACTGATGCTGATGGTAATGTGACCATCTATAAAGCTCGACTTGTCGCAAAGGGGTTTCGACAAATTCAAGGAGTTGACTACGATGAGACATTCTCTCCCGTAGCGATGCTAAAGACGGTTAGGATTATGTTAGCAATTGCTGCATATTTCGATTATGAAATATGGCAGATGGATGTCAAAACTGCGTTCCTCAATGGTAATGTTGAAGAAGAGTTGTATATGATATAACCTAAGGGTTTTCTCGATCCTAAGGATGATGATAAGGTATGCAAACTTCAGCGATCCATCTATGGACTGAAGCAATCATCCCGGAGTTGGAATCTCCGCTTTGATGAAGTGATCAAAGAGTTTGGATTTGTCCAAACTTATGGAGAGGCTTGTATTTACAAGAAAGTGAGTGGGAGCAATGTGGCATTTCTGATATTATATGTGGATGACATATTATTGATTGGAAATGATATAGATCTTTTAAACAGTGTTAAAAGTTATCTAAACATCAAATTTTTGATGAAAGACCTTGGTGAAGCGTCATATATATTAGGCATTAAAATCTATAGAGATAGATCAAGGCGCCTAATTGGACTATTGCACAGTACATACCTTGATAAGATATTAAAGAAGTTTAATATGGACGGAAGTAAGAAGGGGTTCTTACCAATATTGCAAGGCAAGACATTGAGTAAGACTCAAAGTCCGGCTACGGCAGAAGAAAGAGAGATAATGGATAAGATCCCATATGCCTCAGCCATAGGCTCTATAATGTATGCCATGCTATGTACAAGACAGAATGTGGCACATGTTATTAGTTTGACCAGTAGGTACCAATATGATCCAGGTTCGGAACATTGGATAGCGGTCAAGAATATCCTTAAGTACTTGAGAAGAACTAGGGATGTGTTTCTTGTATACAGAGGTGAAGAAGAGCTAGTCGCTAAGTGTTATGTCGATGCTAGTTTTGACACCGATCCGGATGACTCTAAGTCTCAATCCGGATACGTATTTCTCTTGAATGGAGCAGCAGTTAGTTGGAGGAGTTCCAAACAACCTGTGGTGGCTGGATCAACGACGGAGGCGGAATATGTTGCTGCTTCAGAAGCGACGCAGGAAGCGGTTTAGATGAAGGAGTTCATAACGGAACTAAGTGTGGTTCCTAGTGCATTGGACCCAATGGTGATCTATTGTGACAACAATGGAGCCATAGCCAACGCCAAGGAACCAAGGTCTCACAAGAATTCCAAGCATATTAAACACCGGTTTCACTCCATCTGCGCGCATGTCAAGGATGGAGATATAAAAATTTGGAAAGTACACACGGACCTAAATGTAGCAGATCCGTTGACTAAAGTTCTCCCTAGGGAAAAACATGATCAACACCAGAACTCCATGGGTGTTAGATTTATCACTATGTAAACTAGATTATTGTCTCTAGTGCAAGTGAGAGACTGAAGGAAATATGCCCTGAGAGGCAATAACAAATTTGTTATTATGTATTCCTCGTATATGATAGATGTTTATTTTGCATACTATAATTGTATTGATCGGAAACGTCAATACATGTGTGTTTAATAAACTAAAAGGGTTCCTAGTTATGCCTCTCTTATAGACTAGCTTGTTGATTAACAAGATGATCAAGGTTTCCTGATCATGGACATTGGATGTTGTTAATAACAAGGTCACATCATTTGTGAAATGATGTGATAAACATTCATCCGAAGTATAGCATTACGATCAAGTCATTATGTTTATATTGCTATAACATCATACAAAGTAATCTTTATCCTTAGACCATGAGATCATGTTAATTGCTAACACCGGAAGAGTATCTTGATAACATCAAACGTCACACCGTAATAGGGTGACTATAAAGGTGGGTTCAGTGCTACGAAGGTGTTATGTTGAGGCTCATGGATCAAGAGTGAAATTTGTCAATCCCGATGACGGATAGATATACTATGGGCCCTCTCGGTGATATGACATTAAGATAGCTTGCAAGCAAGTGATGTGATCACTAGAATGTTATATCACAGGAACGAGAAAAGAGTGCATGTCGGTAACGAGATCAAACTAGGTATTTGGATACCGATGATCGAATATCGGACACGTATTATACCATGAGACAAAGGGATTAAGTTACTAGCGTTAAAGGTTCTCATGATCACAGAAGTCATCGTTGAATGTGTAGGAGTCAGTATGGATCTCCAGGTCCCGTTTCTGACTATTGATCTGATAGGAGTCTCAATCATGTCTGCATTATTCGCGAATCGTAGGGTGACACACTTAAGGGTTACCGGACACCATTTTGGAGCACATATGTTTCAGATGAAAGGATTGCAAAGCGCATGAATTGTTTCGATAGAAACCGGAATTGTTTCGGGTGATATTGCAGATAGTGGTTCTGCATGTGATATTGAAATGTTGCAAGGGGTTTTATGTGAATATTTGTTAATTAAAGTAATTAACAAAATTCTGAATAAATTTAATAAAAGAGTTTTATTAAATGAGAAAGCATTAAACTTAGAGAATTTTAATGCATTTAAAGTGGAGACTTTAAAAGAGAATGTAAAGGGGCATTTCAATGTGGAAGAGTTACCACCACATGAATGGGGGAGGTGAGGGGTCACCCTCCATGGGGCGTCGGCCATGGGGAGGGTACCCCCCTCCTCCTATAAAAGGCCACCCCTCTCACCCTTCTTCCTCACACCTCCTCGTGAAGGATCTCTCTCCCCCTCTGGAATTATTCCCCCATGGTCTCGGATTAGCGAGATACATGTTCTCGGTGGCATTTCGTCTGGAAGGAGTTGCTGCTTCCGCTGAATCGCTGGAGCGAGGAGGTGGAGGTTGTCCGGTGGCTTGAACGTGTGTGCGAGGACGGATGCGCTGCTGATTTGCGGCGCTCGGACTTCCACACGATCTTGAGATTGGCAAGTGTACGACTACATCAACCACGATTTCCTACTCGTTAACAAAACTCGTTGTCTTCGAGGGTAAGTTCTCCATGGATGTATGTCCACCCGTTGCTCTGTATCTAGTAGATAGATCTTGGCGTATAGTTTTCATCGTAGGAAAAAATTTGTTTTCTATGCTATGGACCCAACAGCTGCATGGGCTTTACGTGCCTGATATAGACTCGGTCAGGCCCGTCTGGTCCTGGTGTATCCCTGTTGCCGTGTTCGGCCGGCTACCGCGATAGTGGTGGAGGTAGTTCCCTTCTTCTGGCTGCGGCACTGTCACACATGTTACTTATTGTTCCCCATTTTCCGTCCTCGAGGCCCCGCATCCGTTCACAGTGAGACGTTGATAGTGGTGTCAAGACCGTGGTGGCACATGTTGGTAGATGGCGTGGATGGGTGGAAGCCTACGAAGCCCGTTCGTGGTAGTGGTTTTTGGGGGTCAGAAGAAATCCCTGTCAGTATTCTGACACCGACGGGGTGACGCCTGCGGGTGTCGCCACTCCTGCTTGAAAGGCGTCGGGTGTACCCCTTTCCCACTCATCTCCGCGTATGGGGGAAACCCTAGGACAGGTCCGAGTAGTAGCGTCGATATCGTCGCATCCCTTCATAAATGTGTTGCTTGATACGTGACATTTCGGAGGTTTATGAGCATGCTAGGACATCTTTGGAGGGCGCAGTGGTTGCGAGCCATCTTCGATTAGTCCATCTGTCACTGTTGTCATTATTTTTTATTTTGTTTTCTGTCTTTTTAGTTTGGGCTGCCTGTGCTGAGACTCCAACAATTGTATATCTGTATCGGAAGGTTACTATATTAATATCCTGGAAAGAATGCTCTCATGCCTTGGTTTTCACACTGATTTTATTTCCTTGCTAATGGCATGTGTTCGTTCAGTTAGATACAAGGTGCAGTATAATGACCAAGAAACTGACGGTTTTACCCCCTCTAGGGGATTACGGCAAGGTGATCACCTTATTTGTTCTTAATTTGTGCAGAAGGTTTAGCTAGTACTTTGGCTCATCGCGAGGAGGTTCCTGGCATTAAAGGTGTTCAGGTCTGCAGGAATGCACCATCAGTATCTTATCTAATTTTTGCTGATGATTCCCTAATACTTATGAAGGCAAACTTACATAATGCAGCCTCATTGAGACAAGTGATGGATCTCTAGTGTGCTAGTTCAGCGCAGTTGGTAAGTGGGGCTAAATGCAATATCTTTTTCAGTCCTAACGTGAATGTTGAAGTTAAAGCTCAGGTGTGTGAGGAGCTCAATATTATGACAGAGACCTAGATCGTAGGGAAAGTTTTATTTACTTTTTGGAGAGAATTATTGAACGATTGAAGAACTAGAAGGGAATGCTTTTATCTATGGGAAGTAAGGAAATTTTCTTGAAAGCTGTTATCCAGGCCATTCCTTTTTATGCAATGGCGGTTTTCAAAATTCCAAAATCTTTATGCAAAGAGTTGAATGATGCTATGGCTGAGTTCTAGTGGGGGGATACTGAGGAGCATGGTGGAAAATGTGTATACCAAAAAAATCTGGAGGTATGGAATTTCCGGATTTACATTCTTTTAACTTGGCAATGCTTGCAAAGCAGTGTTGGAGGCTGGTCTCGAACCCAGTTTCTCTATGTGCCCGGGTCCTTAAAAGCAAAGTATTATCCCAATAGTGACTTTCTGAAGGTAGGCACAAAGAAAGGCTCCTCCTTTACTTGGCAGAGAATTATTGCAGGTTTGCAAACTTTTAAGAGGGGTCATATATGGAGAGTTGGCGTGGGTACACAAATCAATATATGGGAGGATCATTGGATCCCAAACAGCCATACTAGGAAAGTAACATCAAGAATAGAGAGATGTATTTTAAGAACGGTGGATGAGCTCATCAATCTACTAACCAGTACCTGGGATGAAGAACTTATCAAAGAGAATCTTCTTGCAGTCGATGCAGAAAGAATTTTGAGAATACCACTTAGTGCTCATTTGACAGAAGAATTTGTGGCTTGAAATTATACAAAAAGTAATATCTTTTCAGTAAGATCGACTTATTATCTTGAATGGGAGAATCAGTTGAAGGGTAACGGGTAGGCTACACTAGCGTAAAATCAAAAATTTCTACCGCGTCAACCAGGAATACTATTGTCATAGATCACGGGATTACCGCTAGACGCGCAGGTGCGGAACTCGATGAAGCACGTTGCGGCAGTGTAGATGTTCTACGTCTCCTCCTCGTCCTCGTCCCACGAGCAGCTCCCCTTTGCGCGGCTCGTCCAAGTGCTATAGATGCAGCACCTCCGAGGTATCCACACGTCCGGAGTGGAAGTCGTCACACGCCAGACTGCTAGGTCTGCGCGTGCAACACAGGCGGAAGAGGAGTGGCGGCTGGGTGGAATGCTCTCTCCTTTTCAGCTCGCCTTACTCCCTCTTATATAGGCATCCCTGGTGGGCTTCTACATTAGCAGCCCATTAGCAGCCTAAGCCTGGTCTAATTCGGATCCAATCCTCATTAGGCTTCCAGCCCCTAAAGTG
Organism: Avena eriantha; assembly: GCA_910589775.1. Taxonomy (NCBI): domain Eukaryota; kingdom Viridiplantae; phylum Streptophyta; class Magnoliopsida; order Poales; family Poaceae; genus Avena; species Avena eriantha. The sequence continues at coordinate 322,291,065 of OU342740.1, read as the reverse complement.
TGTGACCCTATAGGTTCATACACGTATAGACATGACGCGAGTACACTTACTCCGTCAATAGTTGGTAGCGGCCTCTAGCAAGACGTGCCAACTCCTAAACGCATATAAAGATCATTCGGACGAACCATCACAAGGTTGAGTACATGTCTTTCCCTTTGCCTCACGATATTTGGTCTAGCTCTAAGCTGACCTCTCTTTCTCGATACTGTGATTCAGAATCCCTTTACTAGGTTAACTCTTAACCATATGTAGCACGGCCATGCATTTCTGGATCCGATCACTCGAGGGGCCCAGAGATATCTCTCTCAAGTAGAGAGGGGCAAATCCCATCTTGATTGACCGATGCCTTGCAGCATGTATCAGGACAAACCCGAAAGCTACCTTTATAACTACCCAGTTACGGAGTAGTGTTTGATAGCCCCAAAGTAGGTCGATCCACATCTCAAGTACATGCGACAATCTCAGGTCTAAGGACAAAACGTACACGATGTGTAGAGAGAGCTGCAAGTATTATTGCTAGTCTCATGTTGGGTCAGTCCAACCCCATGTTCATAACATGTGTCCACATCATTGGTTTGACATCTCCATGTCAATGACTTGCGAAACATAGTCATTAACCAATCGATGTGCTAGTCTAATATTCACGTGTGTCCTCGCATGAACTCCGACTAGGGACAATTATTAGATAACCATACAAGTAAAGAGTTTCACAAACAATTCACATAATTGCCAATCAATACAAGTTGCCTGGTATATGGATATTCAAGGAACATTATAATAACTCATGGATACACATGAAATACAATCATCTCTATGATTGCCTCTAGGGCATATTTCCTTCAGTCTCCCACTTGCACTAGAGTCAATCTAGAGAGTATCTAATACCTATTGCTCTTGTGTGCGCTTCATGCGCAGGCTGCGGGAGTGGCTTAGTCAAGGGATCAGCAACATTTGAGTCCGTATGTATTTTGCATAACATGACACTACCTTCATCAATGAACTCACGAATCAGATGGTAGCGCATGCGAATATGTTTGTTCTTCTGGTGCTGTCTAGGTTCTTTGGCTTGTGCAATAGCACCATTGTTGTCACAATAAACGTCCAAGGGATTGGACGAGCCCTGAACCACACCAAGAGCGATCAGGAAATTCCTAATCCAAACAGCTTCCTTTGCAGCCTCCGAGGCAGCAATATATTCAGCTTCTGTTGAAGAGGAGGCCACTGTATCTTGCTTGGAACTTTTCCAGCTCACAGCACCACCATTCATGACAAACACATAACCTGATTGCGATTTCGAGTCGTCTGAGTCATTAAGGTAACTCGCATCTGTGTAACCCTTTACACTGAGTTCAACCTCACCTCCATAAACTAGGAACATATCCTTAGTCCTTCTCAAGTACTTAAGGATATTCTTTACCGCTGTCCAGTGAATCTCACCTGGATCAGCCTGGTATCTGCTCGTAACACTTAGAGCATAGGAAACATCTGGGCGAGTACATGTCATTGCATACATGATGGATCCAATAGCCGAAGCATATGGAACCGTACTCATGCGTTCTCGCTCATCAGTGGTCGAAGGACACTGAGTCTTGCTGAGTTTAATGCCGTGAGACATGGGCAAGAACCCCTTCTTAGCCTCTTCCATGCTGAACCGTTTCAACACTTTGTCAATGTACGTACTCTGGCTTAATCCAATTAGCCTCCTTGATCTATCTCTATAGATCTTGATACCCAGAATATATGCCGCTTCTCCCAAGTCCTTCATAGAAAAACTATTTTTCAATGAGGTCTTAACAGACTCGAGCATCGGAATGTCATTTCCAATCAATAATATGTCATCCACATATAAGATTAAAAACACAAGTGATTTCCCATTTTCTTTCTTATACACACAAGGTTCTTGTTCGTTTTTGGTGAAGCCAAACTCCTTTACAACTTCATCAAATCGAATGTTCCAACTCCGAGATGCTTGCTTCAGCCCATAAATAGACTTTTGAAGTTTGCATACCTTTCCAGCATTGTTTGGATCGACAAAACCTTCGGGCTGCATCATATACACGTCCTCAGAAAGGATTCCATTTAAGAAAGCCGTCTTGACGTCCATCTGCCATATCTCATAATCGAAATGTGCAGCAATGGCTAGAATGATCCGTATAGATTTAAGCATCGCTACGGGCGAGAAAGTCTCGTCGTAGTCAACTCCTTGAACTTGTCGAAAACCTTTTGCAACAAGTCGAGCTTTATGGATGTGAACATTTCCATCCATATCAATCTTCTTCTTATAGATCCACTTGCACTCGATGGCTTTAAAACCATCAGGCAGGTCAACCAAGTTCCAAACTTGATTGTCTCCCATGGACTCTATCTCGGATCTCATGGCAATCAGCCATTTCTCAGAGTCTGGGTCCACCATCGCTTCTGCATAGGTCGCAGGCTCATCATTGTCTAACAATAATAACTCTCGCGCTTCGCGGAGCCTCGCCGACCTTCGTGGTTGTGGTGCTTCTATTGCCATGGGTTCCTCAACTTGTTCTGCTACAATAGCATCACTCGTAGAAGCATCCCCGACTGGCTCATCTTGAACTTCTTCAAGTCGCACCGACCTTCCACTCGTTCCCTTTGTGAGAAACTCTTTCTCTAGGAAAACACCGCTACGAGCGACAAACACTTTGCCCTCTTCTCGGTTGTAGAAGTAATACCCTAAGGTTTCCCTTGGGTATCCCACAAAAATGCACTTATCCGATTTGGGTGTTAGCTTGTCCGACTGAAGTCGCTTGACAAATGCATCACAACCCCAAATCTTCAGAAAAGACAAACTGGGATTCTTTCCAGTCCACATCTCATATGGTGTCTTAACTACGGATTTAGATGGTACCCTATTTAGTGTGAAAGCTGCTGTTTCTAGCGCGTAACCCCAAAATGATAATGGTAAATCCGACTGGCTCATCATCGATCGAACCATGTCCAACAAAGTTCGATTACGCCGTTCAGAGACCCCGTTTCTTTGAGGCGTTCCGGGCGGCGTGAGCTGTGGAACAATTCCGCAACTCTTAAGATGATTGCTAAACTCGTGACTCAAATATTCGCCTCCGCGATCAGATCGCAAGGCCTTTATTTTCTTGCCACGTTGATTCTCTACCTCATTTTGAAACTCTTTGAACTTTTCAAAAGTTTCAGACTTATGCTTCATCAAGTAGACATAGCCATATCTACTGAAATCATCAGTGAAAGTAATGAAGTAGTGATATCCTCCTCTGGCTGTCGTGCTCATTGGTCCACATACATCAGTATGTATGAGTTCCAACAAGTCTGTCGCTCTCTTGGGAAACCCCGTAAAAGGCGTCTTGGTCATCTTTCCAAGTAAACAAGCTTGACATGTCTCGTATGATTCAAAATCAAACGAAGTTAGAAGACCATCACCATGGAGCTTCTTCATGCGCTTTTCACTTATATGCCCCAAACGACAATGCCATAGATAGGTAGGACTCAAATCATTTGGCCGAAGCCTTTTAGCACTAACATTGTAAACACATGCATTATCAAGATTTAAAATAAATAACCCATTCACAATGGGAGCATCAGCCACAAACATAGCATTCTTAGAGATTACACAACCATTGTTTGTACTCACGAATGAATAACCATCCCTCATCAAACATGAAGGTGATAAAATGTTTCGACCCATACTAGGAATGTAATAACAATTATTCAACTCCATGATAAATCCTGACGGAAGGTGAAGTTGCATGACGCCGACGAACAATGCAGCAACCCTTGCTTTATTTCCGACGCGAAAATCCACTTCGCCTTTTTGCACTTCTCTAGTCCTTATTAGCCCCTGCATCGAATTGCAAATATGAGCAACCGATCCGGTATCAAATACCCAAGAGTTAACATAAGAATCTGCGAGAAAAATGTCCACAACATTTACAACAAGCGTACCTGAGTGGGAAGTACTCTTACTTCCACTTTTCTTCAAAGAAGCCTGGTACTTGCTGCAGTTTCTCTTCCAGTGGCCATATTCGTGACAAAAGAAACACTCAGTGTCTCCTGCAGGACCAGCCTTTTGCTTGGGTGCAGGGTTTGGCTTAGGGATCGTATCCTTAGCCTTGCCCTTCTTCTTCTGCCAAGAAGTGCCCTTTTTCTTGAAGCTAGGCTTGTTCTGCACAGCCATCACATGGCTATGCCCTGCACACTTCTTAATGTCACATTCTGCTGTTTTTAGCATCCCACATAATTCATTAAGGCCCCTCTCCACCCCATGCATATGGTAGTTCGAAATGAAATGCCCATAGCTAGATGGAAGAGATGCCAAAATGAAGTCAGTGGCCAACTCTTGGCCTAATGGAAAACCAAGCTTTTCCAAAGTCTGACTGTAACCAACCATTTTGATCACATGGGGGCCTACAGCTGCTCCCTCTGCCAGCTTGCATTCCACAAAGGACTTAGCGACATTGTACCTCTCAGTCCTAGCCTGAGTCTGGAACATGTCCTTAAGCGCAACGATCATATCGTACGCTTCCTGATCCTCAAACTGTTTTTGAAGATCAGGTTCCATGCATGCAAGCATAAGACAACTGACCTCAAGAGATTCATCACATGCTTTCTTGTAGGCATTCTTAAGGGTAGCAGTTGCATTATCAGCAGGTTCATCCGGGATTGGGGTATCCAGAACAGTTTCCTTTTTCTCAGCCCTGAGAACAATTCTCAGGTTACGGACCCAGTCCGAATAGTTTGTTCCATTTAGTTTATCCTTTTCAAGAATCGAACGCAAAGCAAAAGGTGATGAATTGTTCGGTGCCATTGATCTACAACAAAAAATATGCAAAATACTAAGCCATGTAACCATGAAAGAGTAAAACATATTAAACAATTTAATAGCATATACTCCCACTTAAATCAACATCCCTCTATTGATACTAAGTGATTCAAGATCCACAATTAACAAGTCGACTAGTGAGCTTTAGCATCACTGCTAGAAGACAAGGTAAATCGGTAAGCAACCTTTGCTAATCATATCACATATGACTCTTGTTGTTGGGTGACATCTCTATGTCAAACCTAGGCGCCCAACCTTTATGCCCCAAGGTCCTTAACTGTTAAGATGACCTTGTTAAGCTCACCAACCCTTATGCGTGTAGGTATCCGATACAAACCCATCCAGCCAAGGAAAACCGTGGCACCCTAATTTCATAGACCCACCAACGATTGTACAGGGCATAGGATGGTGCAAGGTTTGGTTGGGAGGGCATGGTTTAACTTAAACTTTGTGAGGGATCGTTCTACTTCTATCATCTAAGCATGCATAGTAGTAAAACGTATAAGAATAGCATTCACATAGATGTGATACAGTATGGCCCATTTTCTCATGGTGATCTCCATCGCCATAGAACCTGTCCACCATGATGATCTCCATCTTCATGCTCTATGCGAGCCATCCTCCAAGTGATGAGTTCTCCAAGAACTAATACAAGCTATTACTCCTAACATCTAGTAATCAAAATTACATGGTATTGGGATCATCACAAGTTGGCACGCAGGCCATTACAATAATTGACAACACATATGGCTCCAGCCGTGTTGCCCAACTCACGACACGCAGGTCATGAAAAAATACATACATGCATCACATACATTTTTTGGGCCATACTGATCACATAAATCCTGCAAAAACAAGTTGTGCATAGAATCGCATTCTACCGGATCATGTGAAATCGTACCACCTATGAACCTTAACGAGATACAAAAAGGGGGCTACGACTAAGGGGGGTCTAGGGGGTCTCCCCCTGCGGGGTTCGAAGGGGCAGCGCCCCTCGCGGTACCTTTCCGGGCGTCCGGACATTAAGATCAAATCTATACAATTTTCTTTAAGGATTTTGATCGGCAAATCCAATTTACCATAAACCGACCATAGTTCCGATTTGACCAAACTCCTTTGATCACGGTACGTCGATTCATATCTAATTCCCGATTCGATCAATCATATTGATCTTCGCGTGATTCAGAAGGATTTATGTGTCACTGTCTACCCCGATGGCGGAAACCGACCGGTAGGGGTAAGTCGTTCGACGACCTTAGAATCACGATCACGGAAATTAAGATCATAGATCAATCCAGAAACACCGCCATACAAACGATCATATCAATCTACATATCACCATATGCAAACTTCCCGAACCTATGACTGAATAGCATCGGCTCTGATACCACTGAAGGGTAACGGGTAGGCTACACTAGCGTAAAATCAAAAATTTCTACCGCGTCAACCAGGAATACTATTGTCATAGATCACGGGATTACCGCTAGACGCGCAGGTGCGGAACTCGATGAAGCACGTTGCGGCAGTGTAGATGTTCTACGTCTCCTCCTCGTCCTCGTCCCACGAGCAGCTCCCCTTTGCGCGGCTCGTCCAAGTGCTACAGATGCAGCACCTCCGAGGTATCCACACGTCCGGAGTGGAAGTCGTCACACGCCAGACTGCTAGGTCTGCGCGTGCAACACAGGCGGAAGAGGAGTGGCGGCTGGGTGGAATGCTCTCTCCTTTTCAGCTCGCCTTACTCCCTCTTATATAGGCATCCCTGGTGGGCTTCTACATTAGCAGCCCATTAGCAGCCTAAGCCTGGTCTAATTCGGATCCAATCCTCATTAGGCTTCCAGCCCCTAAAGTGTGTGACCCTATAGGTTCATACACGTATAGACATGACGCGAGTACACTTACTCCGTCAATAGTTGGTAGCGGCCTCTAGCAAGACGTGCCAACTCCTAAACGCATATAAAGATCATTCGGACGAACCATCACAAGGTTGAGTACATGTCTTTCCCTTTGCCTCACGATATTTGGTCTAGCTCTAAGCTGACCTCTCTTTCTCGATACTGTGATTCAGAATCCCTTTACTAGGTTAACTCTTAACCATATGTAGCACGGCCATGCATTTCTGGATCCGATCACTCGAGGGGCCCAGAGATATCTCTCTCAAGTAGAGAGGGGCAAATCCCATCTTGATTGACCGATGCCTTGCAGCATGTATCAGGACAAACCCGAAAGCTACCTTTATAACTACCCAGTTACGGAGTAGTGTTTGATAGCCCCAAAGTAGGTCGATCCACATCTCAAGTACATGCGACAATCTCAGGTCTAAGGACAAAACGTACACGATGTGTAGAGAGAGCTGCAAGTATTATTGCTAGTCTCATGTTGGGTCAGTCCAACCCCATGTTCATAACATGTGTCCACATCATTGGTTTGACATCTCCATGTCAATGACTTGCGAAACATAGTCATTAACCAATCGATGTGCTAGTCTAATATTCACGTGTGTCCTCGCATGAACTCCGACTAGGGACAATTATTAGATAACCATACAAGTAAAGAGTTTCACAAACAATTCACATAATTGCCAATCAATACAAGTTGCCTGGTATATGGATATTCAAGGAACATTATAATAACTCATGGATACACATGAAATACAATCATCTCTATGATTGCCTCTAGGGCATATTTCTTTCATCAGTTTGGTGCAAGAACACGGAGGGGTGATGGACAAGGATCAGCTAATGTTAATCCGGTGTGGGGTTTCTTTGGAAATTGAATATACCGAGTAAAGTGAAAATCTTTTTATGGAGGGCTCTTCATGGTGCGATTCCAGATCCAAAGCTGGTGTCATGGTTAAAACATTTGTTGGGCAATCTTAAACTGAATATTGATGCTTCTTTCGACGTTGATGGCACTGGTTTTGTGGGTGCGGTTCTGAGAGATCGCAAGGGAGAGGTTGTGGGAGGTACCTTCTGCCCAATTCCGAATGTTCTTGATGCTGCAAATGCCGAGGCTATGGCTCTTCCTAAAGGTCTTGATTTGCTAGAGCAGATGGAGTGCTCCCGTGTGACAATTGAATCAGACTCTCTAGAACTTATCCAGTCATGCGATGGTGTTATAGAGATTTGGAGCCCGTATTCGACGATTCTGGCATAGTGTTTCGTTAAAGTGGGATCGATTCATGACATCTCCTTCCAGTGGTGTCCTAGGGAGGCGAATCAAGTGAAGCATGCATTGGCTGCTCATTCCTATAGTTCTAAACAAACTAGATGTTTGGATGGTGATCCACCATCTTTTATCGTACCCTTGTAATAAACGATGTAACTATGTGATTGTGGAGCAGCAAGTTTCAGACACACCCTTTTCCTTTTAGGGTACCTAAGGGGACTGAAAAGTTTTTAATGAGACGGCTGGTTTGCTCAATATATAATAATGCTTAAAAAAATGTAGCAGGCTAGAGACTGTTTGGAGGCTATATATGAGCCAAATATCGTTGACAACACACAAATGGAGCACACCCCTGACTACTACTCCGTTTACCTCGGCTGGGCTCTCGTGTCGCTGGCGCTGCTTGCAACGTTCAGGTGGCGCTTGACAGCAAACAATGGCATGCGGCTCCCGCCGGGTCCGTGGCAGCTGCCAGTCATCGGCAGCCTACACCACCTGGTCGGGCAGCTTCCTCACCGCGCCCTCGGTGACCTGGCGCAGCGCCACGGGCAGGTCATGCTCCTCCGGCTCGGGTCGGTGCCCACGCTGGTGATCTCGTCCCCAGACGCGGCCCGCGAGGTGATGAAGACCCACGACCTGGCGTTCGCGTCGCGGCCGCTGACGGCCACCATGCGCGTGGTGACCTGCGGTGGCCGAGACATCATCTTCTCGCCGTACGGCGAGTTCTGGCGCCAGCTCCGCAAGATCACCGTCACGGAGCTCCTCACGGTGCGCCGCGTCCGGTCCTTCCGCGCCATCCGCGAGGAGGAGGTGGTGTCCATGCTGCGCGACGTCGAGTCCGCCGCCGCGGCGGGCCAGCCGGTGGAGATGCGCGCCCGGCTGTCCGCGGTCGTTTCTGACACCTCGTTCCGCGCCGTCATGGGCGACCGGTGCAAGCAGCGTGAAGTGTTCCTAAGAGAGCTCGACACTCTGGTTGATCTCACGACGGGGCTTAACCCCGTGGACCTGTGGCCATCGTCGTGGCTCGCCAGACGGCTCAGCGGCTCCCTACGCTGTGCCGAGAAGAACCACGTCGTAGTGTACGGGATCATCAAGGACGTAATCCAGGAGCATCTGGATAGGAACAAGGGCTGCGGCGAAGAAGCCGAGGACCTGCTCGACGTGTTGCTGAACATACACAAGGATGGTGTGGTCGACATGGTCGCCGTCGAAGCCGTCATCTTTGTACATATACTGACTATTAATCCCCTAGAATACGTGCAGTAAAAATGATTCTCAACAATGTTTGTTTGACGTGCACGGCGTACAGGATCTCTTCACTGCCGGAAGCGAGACGTCGGCCACGGCGCTAGAATGGGTCATGGCGGAGCTGATCAAGAACCCAGCGGCGATGAAGAAGGCGAAGGCCGAGGTGCGCCAAGCTTTTGAGGCTGACGGCACGGTGGTCGAGGACAGGCTCGGCGAGGTGCCGTACCTGCACCTCGTCATCCGGGAGACGCTCCGTCTGCATCCCCCGCTGCCGCTGCTGCTCCCACGCGAGTGCCGGGAGCCGTGCAAGGTGCTCGGGTTCGACGTGCCGAGGGGCACGCAGGTTCTCGTCAACGCCTGGGCGCTGGGCCGCGACAAGCGGTCCTGGCCCGACGGGACCGAGGAGTTCCGGCCAGAGCGTTTCGAGGGCAGCGGCGACGCGGCGGCGGTGGACTTCAGGGGCACCGATTTCGAGCTCCTGCCGTTCGGCGCCGGCCGAAGGATGTGCCCAGGGATGGTGTTCGGCCTAGCCAACGTGGAGCTTCCGCTCGCCAGCCTGCTTCTGCACTTCGACTGGGAAGCGCCGGACAACTCAGACCCGGCTGAGTTCGACATGACCGAGGCGTTCGGCATCACTGAAAGGCCAACCTCCTCCTGCGCCCTTCCCTCCGCGTGCCAGTCCCTCGACATGGAGTCGTCGTCTCACCCCCGACCCCGACGCCATAATGATGGCACAGAGACATACTCGTGTCACAGCGCGCCATTCTCTTTGTAAACGTTTGTACTACTATGCGTGAACTGTTCCTACAAGGTAGAATAAGATTCACATTTGGATTTTGGACCAACAGGTTTCGTCTGCTACAAAGACCAGAAGCGTTTCCCCTTGCGTGTCCGTCTTATCTCTATTTGTTCACAAATAAAGAAATAACTCCAGGCTCCATCAACATTTTTGTTGCTTAAAATTTCAAAACATAATTTTGAAAGTATAAAACCATTGGTGACGCGGCAAAACCAGTGTTTGCATGTGTCGGAGCCGTTCTCCTCTGTCTTGTTCTCTCTCTCCCGTTCCCCTTTTATCTTCTGCAAATCGCCCTCGCTAGGTTCCTCGAGGGGAAAACAATGATCTCTACTGGGGTGGTGAGCGAGCGCGTGACGGCTCTGAACTCGTCGGCATAGAGCAAGCAAGCGCAGGAGTGCAGCCAGCTCGTCGGCGCCTCGGCGGAGGGCGAGCGCACAGGGGACTGCGGCCAGCTCGTCGGCGAAGCACGAGCTGCGCAATAGTGCGGCGAGCTCTACAGTGGAGAGCGAGAGGCGCGCGACGGCGGTGGTGACTTCCGTCCTCTACAGAGGTTGTCCCCAATTTTCCCCCACTCAGCTACTCATGATTTCACCCCGTTGAAAAGCAATCCAAGCATCCCTGCTCGATTGGTCTTGAAGCTCTAGGGATTTATCTCGTGGTGCACACCCCCACTCGATTTTGTCTTTATATGTGCATGTCCCTCTTCCCCTGGTTTTGAATTTGTAGGAAGTAAATTTCCTTCTCCTAGTACGATTTTATGAACTGCGCGAAGCAGATGGTCTTTAGGATCAACCAAATACTATAGCCAAAACTTTGATGCAGCCACAGCCGACCTCTGCAAAACAGTATGGGACCATTAGAAGCAAGTCCATTCGCCAGTAAAATGCGATGCATGAGTAACAAACATAACAAGCACAACTTCTTCCATTTTTCCATGCACACTTCAGCGGGGGCATCAAGGATTCTGAAGGTATCAAGAGTGTTGTTTTTGCTTTTTCTAACAATGTTCCTTGCAACTTCCAGTATTTTCCAGGCAACATCCAAATCAGAATCCTTGTCACTGTCACCGTTTCTATCCTCCTGATATTTTCTATTTGTGTTTTGCCCTGATGAACAACAATTTCAGTATGAACCATGCCCTTTGCAGCCTGACGCCTATCACTTGTTCGATTTTATTTTCACGGTTTGCAATTTTTCCTCGTGGTTGGATGTGCAGAACTCAGGTTGACATCGACAGTGGAAAATAGTATGCAGCCTTTGGTAGTACTTGTGTTTCAGTATGTAGGTAGGACGCGGACACATGGGTATTGGTTTCAACATGTACTCCCTCCGTTTTAGAAGGCTAGCATCTTATATTTTGAAACGGATGGAGTAGGTTGTAATCAAAGGCACTTCAATATACCTAGTACCAATGGTTGTATCAGGGAACTGGACAGATTTTTACATTTACCTGATAGGGGGTGTAGGTTTTGTAGGTTTAATATATATGTTCATGCTTTTATTTTTCTTTTGAATACATGGAATTTATAGAGCAGCATGCGCAATCTTGTTCTGTTCCTCTATATTTGGTTGCTTTTGTGTCACAAGTATGGTTACTGAGTTTTAATTAAGTTGACTCCACCGTCACGCCTAAGTTGTGTTTTGCATAACCTAGTTAGGTTTTATGTGATAACTATGCAGAACTTGGCTAGTTGGCCTAATTAAGTTGCTTTTTGCCCTTGCCTAGTTATTTTCTCAATCCAGTTGAGCTTGATTCTCTTGTCATTTTTAGATTTTTCCTTTTTTTTCTATTGTGATCAGCATGTGGAAGTTATCTAGTTGACATAATTAAGTTGACTTTGCCCACATGCTAAGTTATTTCCTAAATCCTAAGTTTGATCCCCTTATCATTTTTAGGTTTCCTTTTCATATCAACATGTAGGAGTTGACTAGTTGGCCTAATTAAGTTGACTTTCACGCACCTTCTAAGTTGTTTTCTTAATTCAACTAAGTTTAATGACCTATCATTTTAAGGTTTTCCTTTTTAACTAAGTTGTTCCAACCAGCATGCCTAAGTTGCTTGCTATTAAATTCTAGGTATGTTTCTATCACCATGGCAGCCAAGTTGCTTTCTTATTTTATATATATTATCTTTTGTATTTTATTTTTACAATTATTGCCTTTCAAAACAGACAAGGTCATTTAAGTATAGTAAGAAGAACTAACAAATGAAGCAACAAAACGCTCCCGTCTTCGTTTACCACAATATGCAGCACATATCAAGGGACAAACTGGCCAGCACGTAGGATGCCCAAGGATGAGTGAAGGCTAATCGGGGGGAGGGACTCGTAACTGTTGGTTTTCGACCAGTTCAATTGATTCTTATTTTTTTGACATTATCGATTCACCAGACTACAACTGGGAACACCGGACGACCAGTTCTTTTTTTTTTTTTTTTTTTTTGCGAATATGGACGACCAGTTGTTATATCCAGCTCCAATGAAGTTGCACCCATAGCTACACCAAACATAAATGACAATATTCCAATTGGACCAATTGCGTTGACAGCACCAAAGCCTACTCGTACATGGTGGCAGGTCAGACGGTGTGTTATTTAAGGCTCTTTGTTTTATTTACCATGTTAATTTATGATGCCATAAACTCCATATTTCAAATCGTAACTGGCATTTTGATATTTATTATTTTTTCACGGATTTATGTTGCTTAGCTCATTTGAATAAATTACTTATACTAAAACACGAAATCCGGGCCCTGGTGCTTATAGATGCCGAGACGCATGCCTTCGCGCTCGCGTTGGCGCGGCAAAAAAAAAAGCTGCCAGAAATAATTGCGTTGGGGAAAGTGCATCATTGGCGCTTTTTCGCTCGGCACATTGTCATACTCCAAGCTAGCGCTTCCACGATAGCAAGGCGTTAACGCCGCGGTATTATGATGTCATCCAATCGTCTGCGTAGACACATTTATGATCAGATCATAAAGGACATCGAAATATGGACATGAGTTAAAGAAGCAAAATCATAACGAAACATGTATGTATCTCGCCTCGGATTATCACACAGATATTCTGAAGCAGAAATGAACGGGTTTACTCGATGCGATCTTCCCGTAGTGAAGTGAGAACCATCATAGGCGTTCAGACTCCATTGTTGGTTATTGATATGATGATCTTCGGTATCATGTGTACTTACTACCAAACTCGGATGGATCACACGCTTAAGGTCTAACGATAAGTTGTGCTAGTCACCTACAAGGTATGTAGTTGAGAGAGTTGTCCAAAATGGTATCGGGACACACCGGAATAGATCAGGGATTTGTTCAAACACTTCGCAAAGGAATCAGAATAGTTCCAGTGACATAATAATCTAATTCGGGAAAGTTGTTCCAAAGGCATCGGTATTTTTTTGATTTCGAGGTCTATTTTGATCATCCTGACACGTCGAATATGCCGAACAGTTTTCGGAAAGGTTTCGGAATATATATAGGTTCAAGGTACCAGATTCGTCAGAGCGAAACCAGAGAATATATTGAGCATCGGAAGGGGTTCCAGTGTCAGATTGGACGAGAGGGTGTAGTCCCACCTTGGGGTGGCACATGGGCCACCTGGGCTCACCCATGGTTGGCGCATGGGACCTGGGGCTGCCACCTCGACCTTCCATATTGGATCAATTGCATAATTAGGAAGGGATCCAATCATATCTCTATGTATGAAATGTTCCGACCACATCTTCTAATTCAGGAAAGTATCAATCTTGCTTGATTGTCAAATTGGAGAATATTCTTTTGAGGGAAGGGGATGATCTCACATTTAAACCTACCAAAGGGAGGGGAGGCTCCACCCTTGGCCCCACCTTGGTCACCGGCCTAGGGGTAGTCCCCAATGGGAGAAGCCCCTGAGGCTGTGTTTGGCTACTTGTAGCCATGCATAGGATTGTTTCATTACAACATCAAGTGATATTATCATCCAAGGAGGTACTCAACATGAGCCATATGCCTACGGGCAAGAGTATTAGATGTTGACTTCTTTAGAGGACCCGATACACTGGCTTAGTGTAAATGATGTCATGGATGACATCAAGAGGTACTCAAGTGTTGTTATGAGCAGCTGGTGGGATGTGTCAGTAGTGGGTCTACAGTGAATGCTGACTAGAGCGTGCGTCAGCTGAGGTCAATTTGACCGCTCGAAGCACGAAAATCGGGGAACGCTCGCAGTCTCGTCGATCTTTGCATGGGTGGAGTGAATGGGGTGCGACGGTTTGCTCCTCGTGCTGCCATGTGTCGCCACGGATGTGCGCCACGCGGTGATGAAGTAAATCGGCCAGCCCCGGGTGGTTGTGATAACACTATAGAAGACAAGGAAGGGGCCGCACAACATCTTATTCCATTCCCATGCCGTCTCTCTTCTTCCTTCTAGTGTGTATGGCCATCGTCACCCAGCAAACCAAGTTTTTGCGTGCCCACTTAGAACTAGGATAAGCTCCCCATTTTCGTCCATGGGGAAAATGAAGGGCACCAACTCCTCCTCAGGCGCCGTCATGCTGAAGAAGGCTGGCGATTGGGAGAGATCCTCGTTCTCCTCAAAGGATCTCAAGTCATTGAGTAAGGCTGGGATGCTGTCGGAGAGCGATGAGAAGGTCCAGCTCCCTAGCGATGAGGTAACCCCATCCCTAATGTTGGCTTACGGGTGATGTTCATGTCCTTTCTCTTCCGTTGCCTCTCTATCCCTGCCCATGAATTTCTTCATGGGTTTGTTTCATTTACAACATCCAACTCCACCATCTTGCGCCCAATGCCATCTTCCACATCGCCTGCTTCATCATTGTCTATGAGTGCTTCTTGGGTGTCCACCCTCATTGGGGCATGTGGAAACTTTTCTACTTCATGAAGCGGCAGATAAGGAAAGAAGGAGTTATGCTATTGGAAGATTTGGGATCTCCGTTTGGTCGCATGTCGAGTACTTTGACTTCAAGAACATTGAGTCTGTCCAGGGCTGGAGGGAAAAGTGGTTTTATGTCTGCGACGAATGGATCACTTCCTAGGAATTCGGACCTGGCCATTCTCGGCTAACGCGGTTCTGATGAAGAAGAAGTTTTGGAGTCATAAGATTTCGGCTAACAAGGCAGACGAAGCTGGCAGACTCATGGCTAGGGTCCTAGCTCTTTAGAATACAACTGGTAAAGAGGTATCTAGGTTCTAGATCATCTCCACCTTCATCCCACTACTGGAAAAAGGCTTAGCACCACAGCATCCTGATACCTTCGATCCGAATTACGGATGCAATATAGTAGCTTTTTTCCTAGAAGACCTAGGTTTAATCAAACCTTGAGAAACAATTGTTGTAGGTTAAGGAGCATCTGCAAGATTTGTTAGTTCGCTTCAATCTTCCAGTTAGCTTTTGTTATCGGGGTTGTATCAATGGACGTAGATCAGCCAGGGTTGAGGTTTCGCCTGTAGCTATGCATACATATGGTATAAAGATAATAAGAAGCACATTCATGTGTAAATTATCTAATATAGATAGGATTTATGGGTTGCACAACCGTAAATACTAAAATCTCTATGGGCCATGATGACCCACAAGTATAGGGGGTGTATCGCAGTATTTTCGATAAGTAAGAGTGTCGAACCCAACGAGGAGCAGAAGGTGCTGGCTAGTGGTATGGATCAGGAATTCTCTGCAAATACTTAGCAAACAAATTTTTAGGGTTTTTTGATAAAGCAAGTAAACAAAGTACGAGTAAACAAAAGACAGTAGGAATAAATGCAGCAAGTGGCCCAATCCTTTATGCAGCAAAGTGCAAGCCGGTTGTATTACTTAAGATGACCAAACGTTCTCGAGGACACATGGGAAGACTGTCAAGTGCTTTTGCTTCATATAGTTGATTAATCTTCTTTAGCTTGCTAAGTGTTGTGTGGGTGAACCTGTGCTAATGTACCGCCCCATCCAAGACTAATACATACTTGTGATTATACCCCTTGCAAACATCCATAAGTACAAGAAAGTAATTAAGGTAGAAACCTAACCACAGCTTTAAACTCTAAGACCCTTACGTCCCTTGTGCAATGGTTTCCTAACAAGGGTTCAAGTTTCTGTCACTCCGGCAACCCCTACAATCAGTAGCCAAATACACAATGCATTCTCCTAGGCCCATATAGGTGAAGTGTCATGTAGTCGACGTTCACATGACACCACTAGAAGAAGTACACCACAACTTAAATATCAAACTATTGAATCTTTCTCAACACAATTCCACTACTAACAGCATGACTTCTCCCATGTCCTCAAGAACAAACGAACTACTCAGAAGACATCATATGGATCATGATCAGAGATGGAATAATGATGTATAACAATCTGAGCATAAACAATAATTCAATGGTTCACTCAATAGCATCAACAACAAAGAGTAATCAACACCGAGGAAGTTTCCCCTATGAACTAATGCAAGATTCAGCCCAATTGTTACAGCAATATGGAGATGGTGATGAGGGTGCTGATGGTGATGGTGGTGGTGGTGATGATGATGATGATCCCGATGAAGTCCAGCTTGATGGTGGTGTTGATGGCAACGATCTCCCCTCTCCGAGAAGGAATTCCCCCGGCAGAAATCTGTCTGCCAGAGAGATCTTTCTCTCTCGGTGTTTTCTGCCCCGCAGAGGCGGCGGAATCTTTTTGTGGTCGCTCTCCGACTCTTAGGGTTTCAGGAGGAATATATACGCCAGAGGGGAGAGCCAGGGGTGGACCAGGGCGGCCACACCATCTGGTGGCACGGCCTAGGCTGGCCCACGCCAGGGGTGGTGTGGACCCCCTGTGGCCCATCTCCAGCCCCCTTCTGGCTTCCTTCGTCTTCTGGAAAAATAGGATTTTCCGTATATTTTCCCGGATTTTCTGATCTTCGGGAATTTTGCCTCCAAACAGCACCTTTTCCATCAGAATCCTGACTGCAGCGGTCCATGCTCCAAAAGTCATCAACTATGCAAAAATAGATGAAATAACATAAGTATCACCTCTTAATATGAAATATATCAATGAATAACAGTGAATTATGACATAGAATAGTGATGCAAAATGGACGTATCAACTCCCCCCAAGCTTAGACTTCGCTTGTCCCCAAGCGAAACTGAGCTCAATAAACATGACCTTAGGTTTATGGAGTGAAGAGTCAATAAAAGAATACGGACAAGAAGCATCACATTCATCAATACACAGATCATAATAGAAGACAACTCAATATTATACAACTTTACTTGCAATAAGTAAAGGAAACACAATAAATATACATAAAGTAAATCATAATTGGTAATGGCAAACTTAGCTCTTGGTCGAAGAATAGTTGATAGTTTGCTAGAATTCACAAATAACTGGTTTTCAATGATAGCTTTCAAAGTAGTAATCACCAAGATAAGAGCAAAGTGCAAAACAAGGAACATAAGAGACATGATTGAATAAATCATCATATGAATGAATGAAACACAACAACTCAAAATACTTGCTGAGATAGAAGGGAATAGGTTTACTAACTCAACTAAAAAGTAAAGGAAAGGCCCTTTGCGGAGGGAAGCAGGGATTGCAAGTCTCATAAAGAGCTCCCAAAAATTATGATACTTACTAGCTTTCAGCTCTCATCGCCCCTATCATAGGCATCTTTAGGTGATTAAGGTTAAAGTGACACAACTAAGAGGATATGCTTGACAAGTTATAAGTTGAATTCTCATGCCCCTTACTTACGAGTACCGAACCTCATGCTACTCAACTTCAGTCACAAGTAAGCTCTTGTCATTGTAAATACATGTGTATCATTGAGAACCGCCAACGGGGTACCCCTTGCACATGATACAGGAGCTATCCCATAATCAAAATGACAAGGCAAGCAGACAATGAGCATCTCAGCAATCTTTTTATTTGCTATTTGCATAGGTTTTTATTGAGGATGCTTCATAGAATGCTCACTGTAGTTATGCTGCAAGTTTCCACCATGATTAGGCATGGCTTAGGCCAGCGGCCCAGGCGTTTCTCTAACACACATATAAACTCCATGATCTTACAAGTTGCCCTTTTATTTCACCCCGCCGGAATCCATAGGCAAAAGAATCATGATATCAACTAGGCACAAAGTACCATGGTAGTGTTGAAAGTGTTCCCCATGATGCATGGTTCTGCTAACTTCAACTCATAAAGCGCAAGCATATACACAACAAAGAAGGACCCAATGGTTCAAGTTTATTAGATGCAAGAAAATAAAGGTGTGCCATCAAGTTCGTGAGAGCTTTAATCACTAATTTTCACATAACAAGTTTAATTTGGGAGGTAGATAAAACAAGAATTTTCTTGGAATAGCAATAATGCTAATAGGTAGGTATGGTGGACACAAATGGCAAAGGTTTTGGTTTAAAGGAATTGGATGCACGAGAAGAATTCCTCTCAGTACAGGTTTTTGGCTAGCAAGGCTTGGTAGCAAGTATAAGAGTTGAAGGAAACAAACAAACATACAAGTGATAAAAAAACATGCAATCTTCCTTGGAAGCACAAAAGATCTTAACTAGAGAATACTAGACTTATGAACAAATCAAGAAAGAAAGATGATGAAATTATTTTTCTTTAGAGTACTTCTATCTTTTTCATTCAACTCTCAAAAATAGTGTTGCTACTGACTGAGCCAGGTTTGCCAAAACCAACTAAATTAACTCAATGATCCCAAAGTGACACCAATACTAACAACAAGATCAATCATATAACCATGAATTGAAAACTAATATAAGCTATGCAAGAGAGTAAATGATAGAACTTCTCATTAATATTCCATAACGGCAACTCACACCAAGGGGTACATATCTAACAAGAGAGGGGACACTTCCATAATTCAAACCATCCTACATGATAACTTCTCTATTCATGATATGACTCTACTAAAAAGGTAAAAAGATAGAAGATAGTGATGTGATACCGCGGCACTCCCCCAAGCTTGGAACAAACCAAGGGGATGCCAAACCTGATGACGAATTACTCCTTCGGTGGTGGTGGTATCCTCTCGATGAGCCTCTTGACCAATTTCCCCAATTCCTCAATCTCGAAGGTGAGAGTACGAATCAACTTCGAGTTGTGCTCGATGCGGTGCATGATCATGTCAGATTGTGGATCCCCGCTCTTGTGATTCTTTTTCCATGCTTCCTTCTTGGAGTCTTCTTTCCCTGTATGGCGTGGAGCTAAACAGTGACACGGAGGTTTCCCTCCCGTTGACATCCGTGTAGTCCTTCTGATCCTGGCAGGGTAGGCCACCACTCCAATGCTTGGAATGGTGGTGCCGATGTGCTTTGCCTCCTCTTCTCCTTCGCTCTTGATCTCCTTCTCCTGCCCGGGGTCTTGGAGGTCTTCCTCCATAGGATCCTTTCCTTTATCCTTGGCGGACACCATTGTGCTTCTAAGCTTTCAGAGATAGTTCCTGGCAGAAATAGATCGAAACAGAAACACGACGAAAACACGATATATGAACCTCGAGAGATCCGGGGGGGTTATATATTACGAAGTTTCAAAACAAAAGGAAGGTACTAGGAGAAAACGAGTCGGAGGCGAAGTCCGGGGTGAACTCACCACCTGGTGGCGTGGCTAGGGGTGGGCCCGCGCCACAAGGTGGTGTGAGCTACCCTGGCTCCGCTTCCATCCCTCTTTCGCTGCGTAGCTTTCCTTATTGACTAAAAACTGCAAAAATATAGTTGGATTGTATTTTTGCGGAACTTTTCTTACTAGAACTGTTACCTATTTGAAAGCGGGCTCTGCAGGTCTCTGAATTTGGTCCTTGATAAATTTTTCCGGAGTTATAACTTGAAAGGCATCAACATCTTCATTGTAAGAATCCCCAGCAATATAGTGTTTGAGTCGCGGCCCATTCACTACTTGTGTAGTATTATCTTTTAAAGAAGAATTTTTTATTGCTCCTGAACGGTATACTTCTTCAATAATGAAAGGTCCTTCCCATTTTGACAGTAGCTTTCCTGCAAAAACTCTGAGATGAGACCTATACAATAGAACTTTCTCACCAACATGAAATTCTCTCTTAAGTATTCGCTTGTCAGGCCATCTTTTAACTTTTTCCTTAAAGAGCCTAGAATTTTCATTGGCTTCACTCCTCCATTCATCTAAAGAACTTAAGTCAAATAATATTTTCTCACCAGCGAGCTTACAATCTCTATTTAGTTCTTTAACTGCCCAGTAAGCTTTGTGTTCTAATTCTAAAGGTAGGTGACAAGCTTTCCCATAAACCATTTTATAAGGAGACATCCCCATAGGAATTTTGTAGGCGGTTCTATAATCCCATAAAGCATCATTCAACTTTTTAGCCCAGTTTTTTCTAGATCTATTAACATTCTTTTGCAAGATGGATTTAATTTCTCTATTTGATAACTCTACTTGCCCGCTTGTCGTCAGATTGATGACAAGTACGCCATGAGGGGGTCCTCGAGGCGTGCGGAAGAGAGGGGTGTGAGATGTACGGTGTTCCAGGACGGTGAGCACACAAGTTTACCCAGGTTCAAATCCACCGGCTTTGGACGGATCCTACTCCTGCTAGCAATCCAGTACTACGGTAGAGCCGGAATATGGGTTACAAGGGTTTTGCCTGTGCGAGTTGAGGGTCTAAAGTATTGGGTTGTGCCCTAAAGGCTCTCCCTAGGACGGCTTATATGGATATCCGGCCTAGGGCTTACAGGAGAGATCTATCCGGCTACGACTAAGAGTTGGTTACAGAGTACATCTTGAACTACAAGTAATATTATTGGCCTAAGTCGGTAAGTCTTCTGGGCCTTCCCGTAGCCGGATTGGACTCCGTCTTCTCTCCCTGACTAGGCCGCCCGTGAAGCAAATCTCTAACCCGAAGTGGGCCACCCTGGTCAGTGAGGAACTGTGAGGATACCCGGAAAGTATATCCCCAACAGCAGCCCCCGGAGGCCTCCAAGATCCAAAGTCGGATTTATCATCGTCTAGCTTGATCTTCGGCTTGCAGAATCTTGAAGGGTTACTGAAACTTTACAACAAAAAATACGATCCGGATCTTAAAAAATAAGTCGTACCTATCAACAGGTTACTCGGATTTTCCAGCTTGATTTCAAACTAAGCCGGAATTTGGTCTCTAACACCTCCTAACACAAGCCATGGTCAAGTCATGTCATCTGACAGACATCCTGTCAGCACGACCGTTGGTGGGTCCGTGGTTAGCGGAACCGAGGCGCCGTTTCAATGTGTGCGCGGAGATCGAGGCGACGCAATCATCGCGTGGGTCCTTCCCAGTTCCTTCCACGACGCGTGACGGTTACACTGTAGCATTTGCACGAATCTTGGCGCGATTAGGTGGATATAAGGGGTTAGAATTTTCTCCTTCTCCTTGCACCAGTCCTTTGTCTTTTCCTCTCCTCCCAATCTCTTTGCGCGCATAGAGCTCCCCGTTCCTCCCCCAAAAAACTCCTAGAGCCGCCTGTTCTAGGTCATCTGCCCACCGGAGAAATGGCTTCCTCCTCCGGCTTGGCGGCAGCGGCGGCGATGGCGGCGACGGAAGCGGTGGCGGAGAAAGAAAGCTTCCGTGGGCTCTGGATCCCCTGCGTCCTCGACAACGAGAAGCTCCAGAACGTGGAGAAGGAAGGGCTCCTCCGCGCCGGCGACTGGCAGAGCGGCTTCGAGGAAACCATCCCCAACCCGCGCGCCGGCGAGCGGGTCCACTTCGGCACCCACCTCGACAGAGGTTTGTCATTTCCTCCCTCGGAGTTCTTCTCCGAGGTGATTGATCATTACGGAGTTCAACTCCATCATCTTCCTCCCAACTCTCTCTTAGAGATGAGCGCTTATGTTTCTTTGTGTGAGGGCTTTCTCGGCATTAGGCCGAGTTTAACTCTATTCCGGTACTATTTTCATGTCCGGAGAAACTCTATTACTGCCGGTGTTCCTTATATCACCGGTACCATTAGCTTTTTGCTTAGACGCGAGCGCGCATACCCCAAAATCCTAGCTAGTGACTCGGTCAAACAATGGCCAGCCACGTTCTTTTACCATAGGGATATTCCGGCTCCCGACAAAGCTACTGCTTTGCCTGCTTTTGTTGAAGGATCTGCCACGGCCCAAACGTCTTGGGACGAGGCTGCTCCGGCTCTCTCTGACGATCTGATCCTCGCTAAGAGGCGGATCGAATATCTGATCAAACACAAGGGACTGAAGGGATCCGACTTGGTCCAATGCTGGGTCTCACGCCGGATCCAGCCCCTTCAGTACCACGGAGATCGACTGATGCACTCCATCACGTCGTCCAAGGAAGACTCCCTCCGCATCAGCCCCAAAGCCTACACCACGCAGGGCTATATAAGCCAGATTATGTGGCTGATCAGGGAGCAGATCGAGAGGAGGATCCCGGAGGTTTCTCTGGATATGCATACGGCGGAAAACCCCGTAGTGCCGGTAAGCTTCTATCAGTACACCTTTTTATGTGTTTCAATTTTTGAGTTATACTGCAATACTGATATGTTTTCTTCTTTTCAGCTTGCTGACCTCCCCGAGTCGGAATTTGCTCCGCTCGAAGGATATCATCCTGAATTTTCTTAGGAGACAGAAGTGGTGCCATTGCCGGATGCTGCGCTCAAGAAGTGCAAAGCTTCGACAGTGGCCGTTGGCACAAAGGAGGTGCCCGTCGTGAAGAGGTATCTTTGAATCACAACTTCCGCCTTTGTACTTTACTCGAATTTCCTTCTGAGATGTAATGTTTCCGACTTTACTACATTCTCAGAGAAAAACCGCTTCTCAAGGGCAAGGGGAAGGGGATCTCTTCGAAGCCCCTGCGACAGACGAAGCTTACCATGGCTTCTCCTACAGTGGCTCCTCCGACTCCTGCCCCTCAGCCTTCCACAACACCGCTAATAATTCCTTCTCCGGCTGTCACAGAAGATCCGGCTCCTTCCATGGAGCCTGCGATCCTTGAATCGCAAACTGACGTCACCATGGGTGAGTCAGTTCTAGATAAGGGTGAACCCTCTTTGGGTAATGATCCCTCGGCAAAAACCTTCACCGAAAACCTTATCAGCAATCCAGGACTTGCCAAGTTTGGCATGTCCCGGAACTATGCTGAAGAAATCCAGCGGCTCGCCAGGCAATGCCTGGAGAAAAGTACTTTATCTGCCAAAGAAGAAGCGCAAGAAGCAGAGGACGTCAAGCACTCCAATCTTCTTGAACAAGTGCTTCTTCACAACGAGAGGATCAGGTCTGGGGAGCTTCCAACTGCTCCTGTGACCCCTCTGACTCTCGCTGAGAAGGTTGCCGTTGAGGTGAACGCGAGTTTGGATAAACTCACTAGCGAACAATATGTAAGTCGGAATTCCAACTCCTATTTTTCCTTTATTTCATATCATATCCTCTAGCCCCCAAGAATGAAGTAGGATAAATAATCCGGGTTTATGCTTCCTGAGGATGCCAAAGAACGAACTAGTGTAGCCCCCAAGGCTCGTGCTGATATTAGCAAAAATATTAGCCCGAGTCTTTAGTAGCTTTATGACTTTGGGTATTCTGACTTACAGAAAGTATATTCCTATAACCAGGATTTATTGAAGAAGGTCTGTGATAAACGGAGAGAGATCAAGGCTCTCCGACTTAAAAATGCTGAACTTAAAGTTGCCAAGGATGAGGCCGAAGGTAAACATTCCGAGACTCAAACCTTGTCTTTGTTTTTTCAATGTCGAATTTTTCCTGAATTGTTGTTCTTTTTGACTTACAGCATGGTGAAACAATCCTGCGCCATGATTGAAGAGGCCGAGAACCTCAAGACCTTAGTGGTGGAGAACAAGGAGCTTCGCCAAGAGCTGGACCAGCTCAAGGCAGATCATGAAAAGAGCATCGCTCAAATCCTCCTCCATGGCTACTGATGAGCATGATCGCAAGATCGCTGCTCAAGATAAAGCAATCTCGGACCTCAAGAATGAGCTTAACAGAGAGAGGGACCTTTCCCAGGCGCTTCGGGCTGAACTCCAGAGTCTTCGGGAGGAGAAGACCAAAATTGACGACGTCATTTTCGGTATGTTCCATCTGTCTGACTTGTCTTTTTCTTTGACTTCTCTCAATGTCGGATTTTTCTATAATTGTCTTTTGTTTACAGGTCCTCTGAACTTGACGGACTCCACCTCCGCTGAGCCCCGCACCCACCGGCTTACCCAAGTCGGTGACCTGCTTCATGACTTCCGCCAATCCCTTGAGGACATTGGCGAAGCTCTCAAGATTTCGGACATGCACATCATGTCAGATTTTCAGGTGCGGGACAAGGCAAAGGAGATGCCGCAACTTGTTCAGGACTGGAACATGTCCTCCACGCGGACTGTGGCGCAGAACGCTCTCACCATGGTCATGAGCCACCATAGAAACATGGAAATATGGCAAGTGACCAGAGGGTACTGCAAAGTAGATGAAGACGGCCAGGAGCAAGACCTTCAAGCCATCATGCACTCCTGCGCCGGATATGGGTGTCACGTGGCTGATTTGACCAGCTACGAGACCCCTTTCTTCACCCGCGTGGATACTCCGCCTCCTCCTCCAGAAGAATCAGCAGAAGTTTTCGATGTTGAACGCACCACCTCGGATGCGGACATCTCAGAACGATACCAAGGCGGCGTATCCAGCAAGCCGGCAGCTCCTTCATCTCCTCCTGCATCATAGATTGCCAGAAAATTTTGTATTATCTGAAAAAACATGATGCCTCTGTAATATGAAGTACTATAATTTTGCTAGTTCTAAGCTTTTGATCTATTCAGCACTTTTGGCTTTTAAACTTTTTGCGTGCCTGATATGTTTACACAAGCACTTGTACTTTTTCGTCTATACTTATCGTTTATCTGGCTTTCCGCCTCGTCCCTTTCATGAGCCGGCTAAACCTTCTGCCGGAAATGTTGCCGAGCAACGGAGCTAAATTGCTAAACCAGTTTAAACTCAGAAACAAAGCCGGCTTCCAGTACCAACAATTCACTACTCGGAAAATGCCCGTATCCAGCAATCAGACAAATAACCAAAGTAAAGACTAGAAACTTTAGAGTTATACCTGAAGGTAGCAATTTTAGAATCGGAAATCTAAACCAGAACGAACATGAGCATAAAGTACTTTCAAGCATTCTGGGATTTTCGACTATGACATGATCATTTGGAAATAAGATGGTAAAAACTTCTCAGAAAAACTTGAGGCAACCAAAACTTTTATTTCTCACAAAACATGTACATATATATGATTACAAAGAAGGATAAACTATGAATAAAAGGGACGTAGCTGAGCAATATTCCAAGGTCTATCTAATTCATCCGGATTTGTACTGCCTCCAGCTCTCTTTCTCTTCTTAGTAGCAGGTCTTTCTTTGACTGGCCTCGTGTCAGTTAAGTAGTACGATCCATTGTGCAATACTCGACTAACTAGAAAGGGCCTTCCCATACTGGGGAAAGTTTGTGCTTTCTTTGTTGCACAAGCCGGAGAACCAAATCACCTTTATTGAAAGATCTATTTCGGACTCTCTAGCTATGATACTTGTGTAACTTCTGCTGATAGGCTGTAGATCTCATTTCAGCAATGACGCGAACTTCTTCGACTAAGTCGAGATCATTTTGTCGAGAAATCTCGGCATCCTCTTCAATATAAGTGGCCACTCTAGGAGAAGTATGAATCAAATCACTAGGAAGAACTGCTTCTGCGCCATAGACCAAGAAGAAAGGTGTGTATCCTATTGACCTGTTTGGAGTTGTTCGTAAACTCCATATCACAGAGGGTAATTCCTCTGCCCAAGCCCCTGCAGCACGTCGTAGTGGTGCTTCGAGTCTCGGTTTTAGACCCTGTAGAATTAAACCATTTGCTCTTTCAACCTGTCTGTTAGCTTGTGGATATGCGACTGACGCAATGTCAAGCCAGATATTTTGCTCGTTGCAGAATTCATCCAATTCTCCCATAGAGAAGTTACTCCTGTTGTACGTGATAATGCTATGCGGATAACCATACCGGATTATAACATCCTGGACAAATATTTTGGTTGTTGCTCCATCACAACTAGTGACAGGTTTAGCCTCAATCCATTTTGTGAATTTATCCACCATCACTAAGAGGTGAGTAAATCCACTTGGAGCTCGTTTAAATGGTCCTACCATATCAAGCCCCCAGACCGCAAAGGGCCATGTTATAGGTATGGTTCGCAGCTGATCAGCCGGAACATGAGCTTGTTTGGTGTACTTTTGGCAACCTTTGCACGCCTTGACTAATCGATCGGCATCTGCCTGAGTTGTAAGCTAGAAAAATCCGTGTCTAAAAGCTTTTGCCACTAAAGATTTGGCTGCAGCGTGGTGACCACACTCGCCTTCGTGGATCTCTCTTAAGATTTCCACTCCTTCTTCCGGAGATACGCAGCGCTGAAAAACCCCAGACACACTCCGTTTATGGAGCTCACCTTTAACAATAGTATAGTATTTTGCTCGTCGGATAATCTGCCGGCTTAGAACCTCGTCTTCGGGTAATTTGCCATCTACCAGATAATCTAGGTAGGGTTGAGTCCAGTTGGGAATTACAGCCAGAACTGCTATTAGAGGTGAGTCGGATTTGGTCGGATATTCCTCATCTACTCCCTTTATTGAGGGAACTTTGAGGTGCTCTAAAAAAGCGCCATCTGGGACTTCTTTCCATGCAGAGCCTATTCGAGATAGTGCATCTGCTTCCTCGTTTTCTGCTTGAGGGATGTGTTGAACCTCAAACCCTTTGAACGATTTAGATAGATCATCCACGACAACTTTATATGCTGCCATGTGTTTATTTGCATTACAAATATCCGACACTTGTTGAGCAACAAGATCCGAATCTCCATAACACATCAAACGTCGGATGCCAATATCCTTAGCAATCCGGATTCCATGTAGCAGTGCTTCATACTCGGCAATATTGTTTGTCGCTGTGAAGTGGATCTGCAACACGTATAAAATTTTATCTCCTTGGGGTGATTTGAGTACCACGCCAGCCCCCGAGCCCCCGCGATCCTTAGACCCATCAAAGTAGAGGGTCCAATATTCCGACTCAGGGAGGATCATATTTTCCTTTGTCTCTGTCCAATCAGCAACAAAGTCAGCTAGGATCTGGGATTTGATTGTTGTCCGAGGTTTATACTCAATATCAAAAGCTGAAAGCTCTATGCCCCATTTGGCGACGCGTCCTGTGGCGTCACTGTTGTTGATTATATATCTCATGGGAGCTATGCTCACCACGGTAATTGGATACTCATGAAAGTAGTGTCATAACTTATGAGATGCTAGAAAAACACCGTAAGCCAACTTTTGATAGTGTGGATACCGCTGTTTTGATTCTGTCAGTCGGACGCTGCACCAGATGTTCCTGATTTTCCTCTGGTCTCTCCACCACCATGACGATACTAATGACCTTATTTGTCACAGCAAGATAGAGTAACATTGGTTCCTTAGGTTCTGGCGCTGCAAGGATAGGAGCAGATGAGAGTACTTTCTTCAGGTCTTGTAGTGCAGCTTCAGCTTCGTCAGTCCAAACAAAATCCTTGGTCTTCTTCAGGAGTTTGTATAATGGTGCGGCTCTTTCACCAAGCCGGCTTACAAATCGACTGACCGCATCAATGCAACCAGTTAATCTTTGTACGTCCTTCAGGCGAGTTGGCCTGGAAATATTGAGTATAGCCTTGATTTTGTCGCGGTTCACCTCTATGCCTCTTTGAGACACGATGAAACCTAACAATTTTCCGGCTGGTATTCCAAAGAAGCATTTCTTTGGGTTAAGCATGATGTTGTATTTTCGTAGATTAGCGAACGTTTCCTCCAAGTCGGAAATCAGCGTTTCCTTTTTTTGGACATCACCGCAATATCATCCACGTATGCATGTACGTTGCGTCCGAGTTGGTTGTGGAGGCAACGCTGCATCGTGCGCTGGTACATAGCTCCTGTGTTCTTCAGCCCAAAGGGCATCATAACAAAACAGAAGGTTCCGAAAGGGGTTATGAATGAAGTTTTGACTTTGTCAGATTCCTTCATCTGGATTTGGTGATAGCCGGAATATGCGTCGAGAAAATAGAGGAGTTCCGAGCCTGCCGTAGAATCAATAACTTGATCAATTCTAGGCAGAGCGAATGGATCTTTTGGACAAGCCTTGTTCAAGGAAGTATAATCAACACACATGCTTAAATCAGTGGTGTCCTTTTTAGGGACCATTACAGGATTGGCCGACCACTCAGTGTGGATGACCTCTTCTATGAATCCGGCTAACTCGAGCCGTGCTAGTTCCTTAGCTATTGCCTTACGCTTTTCATTGCCAAAACGTCATAGGGACTGTTTGACGGGTTTAGCATTCGGGTTTACATTTAGAGAGTGCTCGGCAAGTTCCCTAGGTACTCCAGTCATGTCAGATGGCTGCCATGCGAAGATATCTTGATTTTCTTGGAGGAACTTGACGAGCGCGCTTTCCTATGCGCTACCTAGGCCTACGCCTATCTGGGTCACCTTGGAGGGGTCATCATCCTTCAATGGCATCTTCTTCGTCTCTTCTGATGCCTTGAACTCCGGATTTGGCTTTGTCACCTCCTTCTTTGTTGCGGGCATCTCGGACGGATCTATGCTCTTCTTGATCTCCTGGTACTCCTGGGCGTGCAGCACGACTTCAGCAAATGCGGCATTTCCATCCTCGCATTCTCGCGCTTTCTACGGGTCTCCCCTGATGGTGATCACGCCGTTGGGACCTGGAATTTTCATCATATTGTAAATGTAACACGGACGAGCCATAAAAGCCCAGTAAGCTGGACGTCCGAATATAGCATGGTATGCGCTATTGAATGGGACCACTTCGAAGGAAAGTGCTTCCGCTCGATAGTTCTTTGGAGTTCCAAAGGTGACCTCCAAAGTAATCTCTCCCACGGAATTAGCTTGTCTTCCTGGGATAACTCCGTGAAAGATCACAGAGCTATGGTTCAGCTGGGTTTCCGAGATCTTCATCCGGCGTAGCGTTTCGACATAGAGAATATTGATGCTCCTACCACCGTCCATGAGGGTCTTGGAGAAACCATAACCGTCAATGAGTGGATTGACGATTAAGGCGTATTTTCCTCGCCTGTGCAACTTAGGCGGATGATCAGCACGGTCAAATGTGATTGCCACTTCCGACCAGTCCAAGTATTGGGGGACAGCCGGAACTGTTGCGTTGAGTTCGTGTAGAACTGCTTTCTTGACCTTTGCTGGTTGAGATCCGAGGAAAGTGACGTAAGTGTCCTTCTTGGTGGGAAAAGTTTTCTTCCCTTCCGGCTTGGGATTTGAAGCATCAGCCTCCTCCATGTCGGAATCTTCCTTGGTCTCTTTGTCTTTTTCGGGATTTTTCTTTCCCTTCTTCCGCTTAGCTTTGTAGCCCGCGATGTCATCTCTTTTGATGTCATCATTGAAATGACATTCATCGTTGGTGTGGGATGAGCCCCCATTGGCGTCTAGGTGATGCACACATGGGTTATTCGCCATGTCGGCCCAAGAGTAGGTTTTTCCTGGTTGCTGGTCTCCTCTACCCTAGACCCTTGATGTCCTAGGGCCACGCCCGCGGCCTCCGCCGCGTCCTCCTCGTCCTCCAGACCCGGAAATAGTAGTAACCACCGCTGTTTCCGTGTTGGATTTCTCTTCCAAGGTATTTTTGCGCTTCTTTGCTTGTTGCCTTGGTTGTCTTGCCGATGGAGGCACATTTAGGACATTGAGTAATCCCTCTGCATCGTCGTGAGCATCTGCATACTTGCTCGCTGTTTCTATCATCTCCCCCAAGTCAGTGACCTTGTCACACTTCAAGCGGTGACGTAGTAGACCAATTGGGTGTCCTGCAATGAAATCTTCGATCGCGGTTTGATCGTTTACTCCTTCACTAGAGTTTTTGGTGTTGATCCATCGTCCGAGGTAATCCCGACAAGTTTCTCCGGCTTTCTGGGTGCAACGGTGTAGGTCTTCGACCATACAGGGCCTCCGATATGTGCCTTCGAAATTCCGAAAGAACGCACTTTGCATTCATACCAGTTATGGATGGTGTTCTCCGGAAGTTCATTGAGCCATGATCATGCCGTCTTCCGCAACATAAGTGGGAGCTATCGGGTTGCGACCAGGCTGTTTCCGCCTTTAGCGATGCAGCAAGCTTGGAAAAAATCCTGAAGCTAGGTATCTGGCCAAGCAATGCCATCGTAGGCTTGGATATGTCTTGAGATGGCAAATCCTTCTGGGAATCTTGTAGCTCTAATGCATGGTCCAAAGCACTTTGGGCCCACGTAGATATCATCGTTTTCATAGCGCCGCGCCTCTATGTTGGAGTTGATCTTGTGCCTTACGTCGTTCGGGGATAGAGATCGTCCCGAATGTCGGCTGTGGCTGTGGTGCCTTGGAGGTGGACTTCGGCTTCTGCCACCACCTCCTCTGCCTCGTCGTCCTCCTTGTCCACCTTGGGAGCCGTTGTGATGACTGCTTGGTGGAGAGGGTGGGGCAGCTGAATTGTTTTCGGCTGATCGTTGGCCTCCGTCCGGGGCATCATTATTCCGGTTCTGGGGAGGGTCTTCACTACGACGAACCCCCTGCCGGCTCGTGCCAGCATGGTTTTCGTCATTCCTTCGTCCTTCATTCCCACTACGATGAGGGTCAGCCGGACGGCTTGTATGTCTAGGAGGTGGAATGTTTTGATGATCCTCTTTCCGACGTTTCTCTTTATCTTCTCCCCTTCGATCGTTAGACTCTCGCCGGGGAGGGTTCCTCGGAGTCAGTGCAGCAATGGCCTCTTTTTCGGCCGCTGGGGCGACGTTGCTCCAGTCACGTGTAGTTCTGTGATGCTGTCCTGACGATCCGGTTCTTGAATAATTGCCTTCCCGGTGTTCGGGGCGATGATAGTGCTCCCGGACGCGATGGGGTCTTACGTCAGCCCATGTCGGATCTGTGCGACATTGGTAGGAATCCGAGACCAGTTTTTGACTTCCAAATAGGGCGACCTTTTGCTGCTCCAGTCCCTTGTTGAGTAGGTTGATACCCAACCGGATCTCCTCCGGTCCTGGATTAGCTGATAAAATTTCTCGGACCGCCACGGTATTCTGTACTGGGGTTGGGTATACCCAATCTCCTTTGCTATCTTTCTGTGGCTTCCCCATCTCATCTCCGAAAAGGACGGCACGGACATGTGGGAATTGGTCGTCATTGTGTGACGCTTCCGTTGCTTTTGATGCAACCGAGACATGTAATCCTTAGTTGCCATGCATTTCTTCTCCTCCTCGATGTTTTTGGCTTCATCTAGGAGTTGTTGACGACGCGCTTCTAGGGCTTGGGCCCTTTCGTCCAGCTCTTCAGCAGTAAGTTCTACAGCTGTAGGGATATGTGTGGTTAATGCAGCATCGATGAGCTTACGCGCACCTTCGGTGATCACGTGTCCATCCACCGATTCTTCTTTTTTCAGCTCTTCTGGGATAAGTGCTCCATCCGAGTCTTCTTCGTATTCCTGGGCGATCACCTCTTCTGCCAGAGGGTCTTTTTCCGGGGTCTTGTTCTTCTTGTTCTTCTTCTTTGCCTTCTTGGCAGCGCCGATAGCAAAGACGGCTTTGGGTCCGTTTCCTGGAGTCAAGCTCTGATCGGTACTTTCGGACATCTGGACTTCTGGATTCTCTCCGACATCCATGTCATCCTGCGCTTTGGGAGAGTGTTCCCCGGATCCTTCATCCATGTCTTCTCCTTCTTCTGCAGCTTTGGAGTTATACTCCTCTTCATACTCTGCGGAGAACTTTCGGAAATTTGCTGACATCATCGATTCATCCGAGGATGCGGGTACGTCGACGTTTGTTCTAATTGCCTCCAGCACAGAGTCGGTGTTTTCTCCAGCATCAGCAGAGCCGGATCGAGATCCCACGTATCCGACGAAGTGCGACGCGTGCTTCCTGAGGTACCTGCGGCTTTCGCGATCGGCCATGTCGAAACTTTTGATGGTCTCGAGAATTGCATCCGCGCTTTCGCCTTGCAGTATCATACGTCGTAGTGTGTACCTCTGGAAAGGCCTGTCTGTCCCGGCGTCATCAGAGCCGGAATCAGTGTCATTGATATGTTCCTCCTGAATTTCGACTTCCGCGGGTGGGTTGATCCGGGATTTGGCTTCTCCAGGAAGATCCACTCCAAATTAGACTTGGACCGCTAGGTCTTCTTCAGGCTCGGATTTCTCCACGATCTCCGCAACTGGTGCGGGCTGGGTGGGTTTAGGGTTTTCTGAGATCCGGAACTCTGCCGCCTCCGTGAACAAAGGGGACCCAGAAGATTCTTCTGCCTGTTTCATCACCACTGGGGTGGGTGGGGCAGGTTCAGCGAAACCGATGTAAACATCGATCTCGCCAAAAGACATGATTGTGCTGGCAGTCACGGCCTCCCTAGCCAGAATCCAAGTCTCGTCGAGAACGATGAGAGGTACGTCGCTGGCGTAGAGGATGCGACCGACGGCGATAGTCTTGGCGATTCCGATTCTTGCAGATTCCGCTCGGAACATAGATCCAAAGCTCACTTGCCCCATGGTGGGCGCCAACTGTCGTCGGATTGATGACAAGTACGCCATGAGGGGGTTCTCGAGGTGTGCGGAAGAGAGGGGTGTGAGACGTACGGTGTTCCGGGACGGTGAGCACACAAGTTTACGCAGGTTCGAATCCGCCGGCTTTGGACGAATCCTACTCCTGCTAGCAATCCAGTACTACGGCAGAGCCGGAATATGGGTTACAAGGGTTTCGCCTGTGCGAGTTGAGGGTCTAAAGTATTGGGTTGTGCCCTAAAGGCTCTCCCTAGGACGGCTTATATAGATATCCGGCCTAGGGCTTATAGGAGAGATCTATCCAGCTACGACTAAGAGTTGGTTACAGAGTACATCTTGAACTACAAGTAACATTATGGGCCTAAGTCGGTACGTCTTCTGGGCCTTCCCGTAGCCGGATTGGACTCCGTCTTCTCTCCCTGACTGGGTCGCCCATGAAGCAAAGCTCTAACCCGAAGTGGGCCACCCTGGTCAGTGAGTGACATGGGTATGCCCAATAGGCAGTCAACTAAAGCCTACCTGGTGTGGCTTGACGGAAGGCCCACTCGACGAATTGCCAAGGTCCATGGCGCCTATGACGGTTCGATTGGTATGAAGCTCATATGGACACGGGCTCCCAAACGCACAAGACAAGGAAAGCTCAAGACTAGAGTTGTAATCTAACTTGTAACCAACTCGTATTGGTACCTGAGACCTAGCCTCCCCATATATAAAGGCTAGGAGGGTCCAACGAGAAGGTATCCTCTCCCCCAACAGGCAATCATGACTCCCACAATAGATCTAGACATCACGACTCCCACAATAGACAATAGATAGATCTACGATCTAGACATACGCCAGATCCAATCTGCACATCTACCGCCATCGGCGACCTTGTAATCCTTCGGATCATCATCAATCAAGAGCAGACAAGCAGGATGTAGGGTCCTCTACAAGGCCTGAACCTGGGTAAAACCTCGTGTCACATGTGTGCTTGTATGCTAGCCGTACCGAGATTTCCAGCACTCCTCAATTCCTGAACCTAAGTCCATAACAATGGGCATTGATGAGTTAAACCCTCGTCTGTGGGAATCAGGAGTGCTGATGTTGTGATCTTGACGGCCCCATCACCAGCAATCTACGATTTGTCGACTTCCGGCAAGAAGATCTACTTCGGATCCCTGATCATCAACGGTGATCGGATCACATCCGGTCGATTTGTCTATATCGGTGCGCGGAACTTCGTCATCAAATGTCTCCGTCGTGACCGAATTCAGCTTCGCCACAATAAGATCGCTACCTGGCCTCAAACAGATGGCCAGTATCCATGTCAGTTGTGAGGCAGCTTCCGATCCGGTCAAAAAGTGGAAGTATTCGGCACACGCGCATCGCAAACACCGCCTCGTATTGCCATCTCGTTTTTTCCCACACGCGAAATCAATAGTTTGCGTGACACGTAAAATCAACCAGCCATACGTTGTACTCCTTCCAGGTAAAAGGGAATCGCACAAAAATCTACACTTCATCAATCCCCAAGAAGATAAACTACGATCCGAAGAGCTGCCAGGGAAACATACAAATCGATTCTTGGAGCAATGCGCGGGTGCAAATCGCCAAGCTCAGCTACCTTGTCCTTTCGACCACGCCAGCAGCTAGCAGCAGCAACTCATGTTTCCCCTGCCTACACACCGAGAAATCCTAGATTTAAAAAATAAAATAACATGGAGTGATACAACACACACATGCATCAGATCATCTGATTGGCATACAAAATTGATTTCTCCAATAAATTACTTTATTAGATTAGAGGGTACGGTCGTGCACCAGGCCGACCAATTGGTCAAGCTCAGGATAAAAGAAGATGCGGATGATGAGAGTCAAGTGGCAATCAACAATCCACGGAGCAGCAAACCTAGACGTCCGGATGCACGATCGACTACATGTCCGCTGTAACGACTTCATCTGCGGCAATGACTTCATCAACTATCTTGACTCTACACTCGCGGGCTCCATCGACTCCGTCGCAAGGCCCGTTACCGCCTTCGGCTACGGTGACTCACTACGGTCTCCGACTCCGTCCATCTACTGAGTCTTCGACTCCATCATGCGACTCACTCCGGTCTTCAGCTGCGGTCCTCGGGTGGGGTGACCCGATGCGGTCTTCGATTTCTATGGCCCATTACGGTCTTCGGATGCGGAAAATCGTCATCACCACGCGACTCCGATCCAGCGCATCGACTACGTCTGCTGCGTGACCCGCTGCCACGTCAACTACAGTCTTCGACTCCAGAGACTCGCTGCAATCTTCAGCTCCAGCGACTCGGAGGCTCCTTCGACTCCGCCTTACGACCCGCTTCGGTCCTCGACTCCACGCTCGGGAGCTGCGCCCACTTGGTCATACGACTCGCGACTATCGTCCTGTTGCGGTTTGCGACTACGATGATCCTCTACGGTCTTCAATTGCGGTGACTCGTTACATCCTTCGGATGCGGCAACCCAATATAACCTTCTATTTGCGGTGATCGGCCGCATCAGCTTCAGCGACCGCGACTCGGGGGCTTCGTCGACATCGACGATGCTCTATGTTCTTCAGCTCCAGCGACCCGCTACAGTCTTCGGCTGCGACGACACGCTGCGATTCTCGGCTTCGGCGACTCGGGGGCTCTTTCGGCTCCAGCGACCCGCTGTGGCCTACGACTCCGGCAACTCGAGGACTTCTTCGACTCCGGTGACCAGGTGTGGTCCTCAACTCCGGTGGCCCGGGGGTGGCTCCCTCATCATTGGTGATCCAGCGACTCGCTATGGTCCTCGACTCCGCCGACCTACTGAGTCCTTGACTCCATCACGCAACATGCTGCCGTCTTCGACTCCATTGACAGTCCGCTACGATCTTCGGTTCCAGCGACTCGGGGGCTCCCTCTGCTTCGGCAACCGCCGCAGTCTTCAACTTCAACGACTGGCTGTGGTCTTCATATCGGGTGACTCGAGGACTTCCTCGACTCCCACGACAGCGAGCCGCTATAATCTTCGACTCCAGCACGCGACCTGATGCAGTCTTCGGCTGCGGTAACGCGCTATGGTCTTCGACTCCGCCGACCTGATGTATCTTCGACTCCTTCACGCGACCTGCCACCACGTCGAATTCATCCGCGACTCGCTGCTTCATCAACTTCATCCACGACAACTACCAATAAAGCTAAGTTTTCCCTCTACTTAGAGTTGTTTCTTTTTTAATCGCACTCGAAACACTCGGGGGATGCGCCCTCTTCGAGTAACCTAATGTGCCATCGATTCCACGCACTCGAGCACCTCATACGCGACAGCCCGAGTAGCTGATTCTGCCTGATCGTCGAATCCTTGAACTCCGAGCACCTCGGAAAGGCACTGAGACTAAGGGTAATCAGGCTAACGAAAAAGCCTAGCATACAGTGCAAAAGTCTCGACTCGATTGGCACCAGAATTTTACTTTACAAGCTAACAAGCAAATACTCTTTACAAGATACATATACTTCACAATTCTTAATGTTTTATGCATCTTATAAGGATGTCGACTGCGTCGAGCTATTCTATTGGGTCCTCCAACAGGGGTCGACAAAACAACTGGCTATGACATACACTCAAGACCCGAGTCGAGTCCCTCCTGGGATGGTTGCATCGCTTGATGATACACATATGCGACGTTGGCCACGCACCCGACAAAAGTGACTGCATCGTCAACTCACCCATGTTTTCTTCTCGCATGATTGGCGACTACATCTACAAAAATACAAGACTCGAGTCTCTGCCCGAGTCTGCGACTCCGCCAGACACTCGGGGGCTACTCCAAACTGGAGTGCTGGTGGTACATATACAAGATCCTCGAGTGGCACGCTCTGAATCCTCACTCGAATCCACGATTCGACTAAGGACTCGGGGGCTACTCCCATAGGGAGCGTTGGCCGCGCACCCGAAGAAATTTGTGGAAATATCCAAGCATCATGAAAACCCTTCACTCGAATCTACGATTTGATTGAGGACTTCGGGTTACTCCCATAGGGAGTGCTGAAAGCATATTCAACTGAAACAAGCAACAAAAGACGACAGCAGTCGCAAAAGTTATTTAGTCCCTGCCTGAGTCTTCGACTGAAACAAGCAACAAAAGACGACAGCAGTCGCAAAAGTTATTTAGTCCCTGCCTGAGTCTTCGACTCAACCAGGCACTCGGGGGATACTACCATAGGGAGCACTGGTCGTGCACCCTATGATTATTTGTACATCATACTGTGTGTCCATAACATCCACACTCGAAGCTTATGGCGACACCGCCTCATGATTTTTCCTACAAAGAGATTACGTCTCCTGGGCCACCCGAATCATCTCCGCGATGACAAAATTTGGATGCCGCGCTTACAGCGTGAAGATAAGACCTGAATAAGGCCTGACAACACATCTGCTGCGCTCTACCAGAAATAATCCGTGCCTGCAGGTACGATGAATATGCCTTGACGGACGCGTCAAGTGCTCACACTTATACACTGGGATTCGAACTCTATAAGACCTCCGCGGCATGAGTCGAATTACGCCAGCAATTTCCGAATTCGAGTCTAGGGACTCGAGTTTGAGTAGGTAGCGTTGTTTTTGCCCTAGAGCAATTAACTAGTCTCGATCCATCGAGCGTACCAGGCACGTTTACCATCATCCCTATGAACTACTATAATTTCGAATGACCCGATGAACTTCCGGGTGAGTGCTCTACACTCGACACAATTGTCGACTCTGACATCCTAATACAAAGATCAAGACTTCTGAGTCTCCATCTGAATCTACGATTCACATGGACACTCGGGGGCTACTGACATGGGTATGCCCAATAGGCAGTCAACTACAGCCTACCTAGTGCGGCTCGACGGAAGGCCCACTCGACAAATTGCCAAGGTCCATGGCGCCTATGACGGTTCGATTGGTATGAAGCTTATATGGACACGGACTCCCAAACGCACAAGACAAGGAAAGCTCAAGACTAGAGTTGTAATCTAACTTGTAACCAACTCGTATTGGTACCTGAGACCTAGCCTCCCCATATATAAAGGCTAGGAGGGTCCAACGAGAAGGTATCCTCTCCCCCAACAGGCAATCGCGACTCCCACAATAGATCTAGACATCACGACTCCCACAATAGACAATAAATAGATCTACGATCTAGACATACGCCAGATCCAATCTGCGCATCTACCGCCATCGGCGACCTTGTAATCCTTCGGATCATCATCAATCAAGAGTATACAAGCAGGATGTAGGGTCCTCTACGAGGCCTGAACCTGGGTAAAACCTCGTGTCACCTGTGTGCTTGTTTGCTAGCCGTACCGAGATTTCTAGCACTCCTCCATTCCTGAACCTAAGTCCATAACAATGGGCATTGATGAGTTAAACCCTCGTCAGTGAGGAACTGTGAGGATACCCGGAAAGTATATCCCCAACACCGCTAGTTTGGGGGTGATAAGTTGAAGCAATTCTATGATTAACATCATATTTAGCAAGGGTCTTTCTAAAACCACCATGAATGAAATGAGAACCCCCATCAGTCATGAGATACCTAGGCACTCCAAAGCTTGGAAAGATAACATCCTTAAGCATTTTTAGAGAAGTTTCCCCGTCAGCACTCTTCGTAGGAATGGCTTCTACCCACATAGTAACATAATCAACGGCGACAAGAATATGAATATAACCTTTTGAGGGAGGGAAAGGACCCATAAAGTCAAATCCCCACCAATCAAAGGGTTCAATAACTAGAGAGAAGTTCATAGGCATTTCATTGTGTCTAGAAATATTACCAACACGCTGACATTCATCATAAGATAAAACAAATTTTCTTGCATCTTTAAAAAGGGTAGGCCGGTAAAAAACTAATTGTAGCACCTTTTGTGCAGTTCTATCCCTGCATGATGTCCTCCATAAGCACTACCATGACATTTACGCAATATCTCCTTTTGTTCATATTCTGGAACACATCTTTGCATAATACCATCCACTCCTTCTTTGTATAAGTGTGGGTCATCCCAAAAATAATGCCTCAAATCATGCAAGAACTTCCTTCTTTGCTGAGCTATAAAAGTTGGAGGCAAATACTTGGAGACAATAAAGTTAGCATAATCAGCATACCAAGGGCTCCCTCGCGAGCTTACCCCTACTACGGCTAGCTGTTTATTTGGGAAGCTATCATTAACAAGTATAGGGTCAAAAGAGATGTTTTCCAATCGAGATAAATTATCGGCTACAGGGTTTTCAGCACCTTTCCTGTCTACTATATGTAGATCAAACTCTTGTAAGAGCAGCACCCATCTAATAAGCCTGGGCTTAGCATCCTTCTTTGTCATAAGGTACTTAATAGCAGCATGATCAGTATGAATGGTGACTTTTGAGTCTACAATATAGGGTCTAAACTTATCACAAGCAAAAACGACAGCTAGAAATTCTTTTTCAGTAGTACCATAATTCCTTTGAGCAGCGTCTAGAGTCTTACTAGCATAATGAATAACGTTTAGCTTTTTGTCAATTTGCTGCCCAAGGACAACACCTACAGCAAAATCACTAGCATCACACACTATTTCAAAAGGTAAACTCCAATCAGGTGGTTGAACAATAGGAGTTGTGGTTAAAGCCTTCTTAAGAGTTTCAAATGCTTCCTTCCAATCATCATCAAAAACAAAGGGTACATCTTTTTGAAGAAGATTAGTGAGGGGTTTTGATATCCTAGAAAAGTCTTTAATAAACCTTCTATAGAAACCAACATGACCAAGGATACTACGAATACCTTTGATATCTCTTGGACATGGCATTTTCGCAATTGGCTCAACCTTAGCTCTATCAACTTCTATGCCTCTTTCAGAAACTTTATGCGCAAGGACAATCCCTTCATTAACCATGAAGTGGCATTTCTCCCAATTAAGAACAAGATTAGTTTTTTCACACCTCTGCAAAACTTTATCAAGGTTGTGCAAACAATTATCAAAAGAAGTTCCATAGACAGAAAAGTCATCCATGAACACTTCCACAATTTCCTCACAAAAACCATGAAAGATAGCAGAAATGCATATTTGAAAAGTAGCAGGAGCATTACATAAACCAAAAGGCATACGTCTATAAGCATAAGTTCCTTAAGGGCAAGTAAAAGTAGTTTTTTCTTGATCTTGTTGTTTAACAGCAATTTGAGAGAAACTAGAATAACCATCAAGAAAACAAAAATGGGTCTTTTTAGACAACCTTTCCAACATCTGATCAATAAAAGGAAGCTGGTAGTGATCTTTCTTAGTAAATTTGTTGACTTTCCTAAAATCAATGCACATCCTATAGCCTACTACTATTCTTTGGGGAATAAGCTCATCATTTCATTAGGAACAACAGTAATTCCTCCTAATTTAGTAACACAATGAATAGGACTAACCCATTCACTATCAGCAATAGGATAAATAATACCGGCATCAAGGAGTTTCAATACCTCATTTATTACCACTTCCTTCATCTTAGGATTTAAACGTCGTTGGTGCTCTACTACTGGCTTTGCATCTGGTTCTATATTGATAGAATGCTGACATATAGTAGGTGAAATCCCTTTTAAATCATCTAGAGTATGGCCCATAGCTCCTCGGTGTTTCTTCAAAACCTCCAATAACCTTTCCTCTTCCTTCCCTGAAAGTTTAGAGCTCATAATAACATGATATATCTTTTTATCATCAATATAAGCATATTTAAGATCATCAGGGAGAGGTTTTAGATCGAAGACCGGATCCTTTTTAGGTGGCAACGTGGTACCCAAGTCTTCTATAGGCAAGTTATGCTTAAGCATCTTGGGTTGACGACGGAGAATCTCGTCAATCTCATTCCTTTCTTCCATGAAGATCTCACTTTCGTGATCTACCATAAATTGCTGCAAAGCATTGTTAGGAGCAAGAGAAATAGAACCAAGTTGTTCAACTCTAAAATCCTCATTATGGGTTTCCTCTTCACAAGGTTCTTTAGTAAATTTCAAAAAATTAAAATCATAAGATTCCCTATCAAACTTAGTCAAGATTTTCTCCCTCTTGCAATCTATAATAGCTCCACAAGTACTCAAGAAAGGTCTACCAAAAATGATAGGATAAGTTTTACTAGAAGCTGAACCAAGTACTAGAAAATCAGCAGGATACTTAATCTTACCACAAAGAACTTCCACATCTCGTACAATACCAATTGGAGAGATGGTCTCTCTATTAGCAAGGTGAATCACCACATCAATCTCTTCCAATTCACAGGGACTGATTTCATGCATAATTTCTCTGTAAAGCTCATAAGGAATAGTACTGGAACTTGCACCAATATCACATAAACCATAATAGCAATGATCACAAATTCTAAAGGAATGCACAGGGACACTATCCTTTTTAGTTCTATTAGGATGTGAAACAATATTAGAAGCATGCTCATAAAAGACTATGTGTCCATCTTCTATGCTTTTAGTGACAAGGTCCACTACAAGGAATCTGGCTGTATATGACCCTCCATTTTCGTCACAGAATCGTCATAGTAGTCCATCTATGACGATTCTATGACGATTTTGAGATCGTCGAAAGCTGGGCATCGCAAATGAACTATAACGACGTTTTCGGTAAATCGTCATAATCGTCTATGACGATATTGGATCGTCATAATCGTTATGATGGTCCAATATCGTCACGGGCAAATTGGCCTCGCCAGGTCAGATCCTACGTGGCCAATCTTACGTGGCAAAATTGTGACGAAATGAAATCGTCTTAAATTGAAATCATCCTAGTCCACTTGGTAGTGCATATGGGCCTAGCCCGACAAATTCTGGCTTGTTTATATTTTTTCTATCAATTCTGATTAGATACATGGACCTAGCCCAACAATTATTTTCTAAATTTAGGCATTTTTACAGTCCATTTATTTCTATTTTCAGTTATTTTGTCAAGTGGGTCTCGGTTGTTAGTTCCTTCGAGCGTTGGTCCTAATTGTCAGTTTTGGATTTTTTTCACAGCTAATTAATAACCAATATTCCACCCAGAAAGGAGAAAGAAAATACATAAAAATCTTTACATAGGAGAAGAAATCTGTTTGTTACAATATGATAGTCAGAACTGTTGAACACACGTGAAATTCCACACTTTACATCACAACCAATTCAACCATCAAATCTATGATACCCTGGAATCTGGAAATTAAACTCTTAACAATTACTACGATTTTATTGGTGTACTCGGCCTTAGCCCGTTTTTCAGCAGGTCAATACCCTCATCATTCTTGAAGCTCCCAGCCACCCAATCAACAATTCTCTAACAACAGAAATGGTTTGTGAGAATATACACCATGTAGAACCATAAAGAAGATGCTAAAGAGTAGAACAGGCAACAAAAGTAAATCTTATGCATTGACTATGAAACTGAATAAACACAAAATCACCCTAGACCGTGAAGTGTACAACTTAATCCATACACAAAATAACTTATCGCGTTGAGCATTCATTTTGCATCATGACTACACAGACAATTACATAATGCAAATTTGATACAAGTTCTAAGCCCAAGACACAGCAAACAAGATGAGACAAGCCAAACAATTTTGGAATCAGTAATGCTAGCTCAAGATAGTCAGGCATATAAAATATACCTTGTCAAAGTCATCACCCCAAGGTGGGTGTCACCGGAAGAAGAGAGCACCACAAAAACACCATCACTAACCTCAAGAACTAAAAGCATAACAGGAAATGTAGTAAAGAACTGAGATATGGTCAAACGGGTGAAAAGATTCAATTTAAGGCTTAACTTCATTGGCTTATCAAAAAGACTATAGAACATAAACAACTAGCCAAACTAAGCTTCCATTTATTAATAGTCAATCTGTAATTCAATTCAGCATATATAGAAGTAACAATAGAACATGTTTCTACTAGCCTAGTATAGCCTTGAACTTCTTGACCTTGCATTTCAAACAGCTAAGTACCATTAAAATGTGCATGTACAAAGCTATGGAGATGATGGAATTTGTACCAAGGGACTGATGTAAGAACCCACCACAAAATTGAAACGACAAAGTAAATACAGAGTACAAACCACAGTGGCACAGTACAACACACTCTCCATCCTATACATCACCATCAGTTCTTGGATGTGCCTAGACTGGATCCAACTATCCAGAGATATGACTGAAAAGTTATCTACACAAGGGACAAGAAACTACTTCATAATATTACACTATACATGCATAAACATGTGTATACCAGATCAGAAGGATCGGAAAGATTTGGATATAATAAAAGTTGCAGAAGGAAGACTTCAAATAGATTGACAAGATCTGTAAAATGCGGCATATAGGTTAAGAATGTTGTAGCTAAAATTGTAGGTCTCAATCTTAGAAAGGTGATTAGCAGGGCCATGATCTACAAAAATAGTGAAATGGAAAGAAATAATTTGCCAAACATTGGGCTCCATCTCTAGTTAATGACATCCAAACAGATGGAACCAGACCTACATTTTGCATTCATCAAGATTGGTTAGGAAACAAGAAGGTGCATGCTATCGGGGTTAGAATGAAGTGAGTAGTGAGCACAGATACAAGATACAGGATAGTCACAGTTCATCGATGTTGGGGTTATATATCTTATTGACAAAACGAATCGATGGATATCTGAAAGGATACACATCGGGAAATTCTACTCTAACCTTCCATACTCCTCCTTGATAGAGACCTAGTAAATTCCGGACATTAGAATACAAGCAGTGCAGTAGCACGTCTTGGATTTGCTGGTACGAAAACATTACCGAAGCTTAAAATAGCTAGTTACTAAGGGCATCATACAACAAAGAAATTATGCCAGCGACACCAAATTTTGAAATCGATTCATCCACCGTCACATCTAGCTTCAGAAACTAAAAGCTACGGATAGGACACTAACAGCCTATAGGGTACCGAATCGAATCACCTGCGTGCGTGAAGAACCATCTGTACATTCGTTGGGCCTGCGGAACTCGACGAAGAACTCCTGCATCTTGAAATTCACCATCTCGACCTTGTAGTCGCTCCTCATCCTGCAAGGCACGAGAGAAATTCAGATCAGGGTGAGGGGTTCCCCCGACAAAATCCAAGAAAATCTGAGGAGAATCCGTGACGCTCACAGCTTCATCAGGTCCCTCTCCCGAGGAGCTGGGTGGAGAGGAGCGGCCACACCGGTCCCGGTGGGCCAGACGAGTTGCCTCTGCGGAGCACCAGGATCTCGGCCGCCTCCATGTAGATGACGACTATGGCGACGGCGATGTGGTGCTGAGGGAGTGAGGGTGGAGTGGAGATCGACGATCGGGGCGACGGATATTGGTGATGGCGATTAGGAGTGATGGGGGTGGCGGCGGAGGGATCAGGGATGGAGAGCGTGCATCGGTGAGAGGGGAGAATCGGTGGCGCAGGGAGAGGCGATCCGGAGTTCGTGAGGTTAGGGTTGGGGCCATGGGTTCGGTGCGTATTGGGTAGTACTTTGTGCTTCTTCGGGTGAGCGGTCAGGCGTTGGATCGGGACTAAACGGTCCAGATCAGGGCCATAAGGATGATCCGTGGGAGGCAATTTCCTCTGTTTTGATTAGTCCCTTCACAAAACACTTTTTTTTGAACTTGTAAAATGGAAAATCGGCAGGAAGTGGATCCTATTTGAACTACAGGTACATTATCTGATGCTCATGATTTTTTGCAAAAATCATTTTTAGACTCACAATATGCTATTTCTTTAGAGATCCAGTGCAAGTTTAGCGAGGCTCGTCCCCTAGCTAAGAACCTTCATGCCCGCCGTTCTAATCATAGTTTGAAACGGGCATAAGAAATTTAAAAACAGTCCGAACAATGTAATCATTCGCGTGGCGTCATATTATGTGACATAGTTGCAAGAAAAAATACCAAACTTGGTATATATCAAGTGTCTCAAAAAAACCTTCTCAGAAATGACCTATCATGTTCGAGGTTTCATGGCTTTCGGGCCAAACGACCAATGTTATGGCTAGAACCGCGGCATAATTTATTATAATGTGCCCATATTGTGCACCCATGTGTTTCATGAGATGGCGAACAATGTTGTAGGAGGAAGTTTTTCTTTTCGTCGCATGGAAAATCCATTTTCCATTTTTCGAGCGCAAAA
This sequence comes from Avena eriantha, assembly GCA_910589775.1. Taxonomy (NCBI): domain Eukaryota; kingdom Viridiplantae; phylum Streptophyta; class Magnoliopsida; order Poales; family Poaceae; genus Avena; species Avena eriantha. Next base: position 322,246,361 of record OU342740.1, on the reverse strand, counting down.
AAGGGGCGTTTTGTGAAGCAACCACCAAATGAAAGTTTTAGAATGCTACCACCACATTTTTCAAAAATAGTAGACCACCTTACATGGACAATGTCCCAACTAGGGTATCTCAAACCTTTCCGTCCATCCCTGGCAAAAGAGACAAATTTCTCCCGAATCGGTAGGAAGTGGATCTGATTTGAACTACAGGTGCATGATCTGATGCCCATGATTTTTCAAAAAAATCGTTTTTAGAGTCGCAATATGCTATTTCTTCAGAGATCCAATGCAAGTTTAGCAAGGCTCGGCCCCTAGCTAAGAACCTTCTTGCCCGCTGTTTCGACCATAGTTTGAAACGGGCATAAAAAATTAAAAAAATGTCCGGTCAATGCAAATCTTTCGTGTGGCATCTTATTATGTGACATAGTTTCAAGGAAAAATACCAAACTTGGTATATTGCAAGTCTCTCAAAAAAACCTTCTCAGAAATGATCTATCATGTCCGAGGTTTCATGGCTTTCGGGCCAAACGACCAATGTTATGGCCAGAATCGTGGCATAGTTTGTGATAATGTGCCCATATTGTGCACCCATGTGTATCATGAGATGGCGAACAATGTTGCAGGAGGAAGTTTTTATTTTCGTCGCACGGAAAATCCATTTTCCATTTTCCGAGCGCAAAAAACGGGGCATTTTGTGAAGCAACCACCAAATGAAAGTTTTAGAATGCTACCACCACATTTTTCAAAAATAGTAGACCACCTTACATGGACAATGTCCTAACCAGGGTATCTCAAACCTTTCCGTCCATCCCTGGCAAAAAAGACAAATTTCTGCTGAATCGGTAGGAAGCAGATCCGATTTGAACTACAGGTACATGATCTGATGCACATGATTTTTCGAAAAAATAATTTTTAGACTTGCAATATTCTATTTCTTCAGATATCCAATGAAATTTTAGCGAGGCTCATCACCTAGCTAAGAACCTTCATGCCTGCCGTTTTGAATACTAGCTGTCACGCCCATGCCCGAACATGGAGAATACTCATATAAAGGCAGCGCAGTGCTATGTCAACTAAGTCATGTTGGTGTGTTGTTCAGGTAATCGTGTCTTTCCAGGAGGTCGGCGGTTCGAGTCTCCACGCCCAATTTTTGTGTGCCTATTTTTCGAAGCCAATAAATCCTTTAAAGGGCCGCCGGAGTAGTAGAATGACAAGAACAAACTGTTGGTTCAGTGGTTACGTAGGCGCTGGAGTGTGTTTGAGGTCGTGGGTCCGTGGGTTACCTTTTTTGACTAATAATCCTAGAATTTTCAAACATTGCTACATAGACAGATAAATACATATTTTAAAGGGCCGCTGGAGTAGTAGAATGACAAGAACAAACGGTTGGTTTAGTGGTTAGGTAGTGCTGGAGGGTGTTCGAGGTCATGGGTTCAAACCCTGTTGCCTCCTTTTTTTGACTAATTATTCCAGAATTTTCAAACATTGCCACTTAGACACATATGGACCCATGGATAAAACACGTAGTCAAAAACTGACACATAGACACGCCACATAGGCATAATTCGTGATGTGGTCGACTACTCCTTTCCATTTATGCTAATTTGGACGCTATGACAATTTTAAATCGTCATAGTGAGGTACAACTAGCACCGTATGCTGTACGCACTAGGTTATGATGATTTCAGCTAATGAAATTATGACAATTTTTAGCAAAATCGTCATAATTTTTCACGGTTTAGGCCCTCTTGAACTGTTAACGACCATAGCAAAATCATCATAATTCTATGACGATTTTCTCCACGGTCACTATCAAAAGGTCATAGACTGACACATTTCTTGTAGTGGCCTTTCACAATTGCTACAACAGGTTCAATGTTTTTTTTTACTAATTATTCCAGAATTTTCAAACATTGCCACCTAGACACATATGGACACATGGATAAAACACGTAGTCAAAACTGACACATAGACACGCCACATAGGCATAATTCGTGATGTGGTCGACTACTCCTTTCCATTTATGCTAATTTGGACGCTATGACAATTTTAAATCGTCATAGTGAGGTACAACTAGCACTGTAGGTTGTACGCACTAGGTTATGACGATTTCAGCTAATGAAATTATGACGATTTTTAGCAAAATCGTCGTAATTTTTCACGGTTTAGGCCCTCTTGAACTGTTAACGACCATCTAGTGCAAAATCATCAGAAGTCTATGACGATTTTCTCCACGGTCACTATCAAAAGGTCATAGACTGACACATTTCTTGTAGTGCTCTTTCACAATTGCTACAACATGTTCAATGTTTATTTGTTCATCAGGTTTTACAGTTCTGTTTTCACTTTTAGTGATTACACTAGTTATCATAGAATGATCATTTACCTTATCTGGGAAGGGAATCTTCTCGATATAAGGTTCAGGTAAGATGTGATCAATAGTGCAATACTCAGCACTCTTAACAGGAACACAGTCAACAATATCTTTATAAGGCGCATGGTACTTGTTCCATCCCCTTTTTGCAATTTCAATATAAGAAGCAAAAACCTTAAAGCAATTTGTAATAACTTGTAAATCAAGACCATAAGCATTACTAATATTTTGAAAGTCATCAGTTCCCATAAAAGATTCAATGTGTTCATAATCATAATTTATACCTGAATTTCTACCTTTGTCATTCTCCCAAGCTTCAGCATTGTCTTGAATACGGTCCAGAAGATCCCATTTAGCTTCTTCTTCCATGCGAGTGAATGATCCAACACAAGAAGCATCCAATAAATCCTTATCATGTAGAGAAAGCCTTGCATAAAAGTTATTGATAATAATATTGCCGGGGAGCTCATGAATGGGACATTTGAGCATTAGTAACTTCAATCTCCCCCAAGCTTGAGCTGTACTCTCTCCATCAAGAGGCCAAAAGTTGTATATTTGATTCCGATCTTTATGAATCTCACTAGGAGGATAAAACTTTGAATAAAAGAGAGGCACTATTTCCTCCCATTCAAGAGCTTGACCATTCTTCCGCAGCTTATACCATTCCTCAGCTCTTCCTTTCAGTGACAATGAGAATAACTTCTTCTTAACTTGATCTGTAGTAATACCCGCACACTTGAACAACCCGCATAATTCATGTATAAAGAGTAAATGATCACCGGGATGGACAGTTCCATCCCCAACATAGTAATTATCCATAACACGATCAACAATTCTTGTAGGTATTTTAAAAGCATCATTCTCAGTAGGTGGTGGTTCATCTACTACCTTAGCAGTGGTAGTAGCATTACCAAATAAGAAACTCAGCGAATTATCCATAACGAAAATAAAGCAACTACCAGAAGTAAACAATACTCACAGTAGAAGTTTCCTTTACCAGTTCCACTCTCCAATAGCGCTTCACTCCCCGGCAACGGTGCCACAAAATATTCTTGATGACCCACAAGTATAGGGGGTGTATCGCAGTATTTTCGATAAGTAAGAGTGTCGAACCCAACGAGGAGCAGAAGGTGCTGGCTAGTGGTATGGATCAGGAATTCTCTGCAAATACTTAGCAAACGGATTTTTAGGGGTTTTTGATAAAGCAAGTAAACAAAGTACGAGTAAACAAAAGACAGTAGGAATAAATGCAGCAAAGGACAAGCCGGTTGTATTCCTATTGATGACCAAACGTTCTCGAGGACACATGGGAAGACTATCAAGTGCTTTCGCTTCATATAGTTGATTAATCTTCTTTACCTTGCTAAGTGTTGTGTGGGTGAACCTGTGCTAATGTACCAACCTTCTTAGGACTAATACATACTTGTGATGATAACCCTTGCAAACATCCGTAAGTACAAGAAAGTAATTAAGGTAGAAACCTAACCACAACTTTAAACTCTAAGACTCTTATGTCCCTTGTGTAATGGTTTCCTAACGGGGGTTCAGGTTTCTGTCACTCCGGCAACCCCTATGATTAGTAGCCAAATACACAATGCATTCCCCTAGGCCCATATAGGTGAAGTGTCATGTAGTCGACGTTCACATGACACCACTAGAAGAAGTACACCACAACTTAAATATCAAACTATTGAATCTTTCTCAACACAATTCCACTACTAACAGCATGACTTCTCCCATGTCCTCAAGAACAAACGAACTACTCACAAGACATCATATGGATCATGATCAGAGATGGAATAATGATGTATAACAATCTGAACATAAACAATAATTCAATGGTTCACTCAATAGCATCAACTACAAAGAGTAATCAACACCGGGAAACTTTCCCCTATGAACTAATGCAAGATTCAACCCAATTGTTACAGCAATATGGAGATGGTGATGAGGGTTCTGATGGTGATGATGGTGGTGATGATGATGATCCCGATGAAGTCTAGCTTGATGGTGGTGTTGATTGGGACGATCTCCCCTCTCCGGAAAGGAATCCCCCCGGGCAGAAATCTGTCTGCCGGAGAGATCTTTCTCTCTCGGTGTTTTCCGCCCCGCAGAGGAGGTGGAATCTTTCTGTGGTCGCACTCTGAGTCTTAGGGTTTTGGGAGGAATATATACGCTAGAGGGGAGAGCCAGGGGTGGACCAGGGCGGCCACACCACCTGGTGGCGCCGCCTAGGCTAGCCCGCGCCAGGGGGTGGTGTGGGCCCCCTGTGGCCCATCTCCAGCCCCCTTCTGGCTTCCTTCATCTTCTGGAAAAATAGGATTTTACGTATATTTTCCCGGATTTTCTGATCTTCGCGAATTTTACCTCCAAACAGCATCTTTTCCATCAGAATCCTGACTGCAGCGGTCCACACTCCAAAAGTCATCAACCATGCAAAAACAGATGAAATTACATAAGTATCACCTCTTAATATGAAATATATCAATGAATAATAGTGAATTATGACATAGAATAGTGATGCAAAATGGACGTATCAGGCCACAGACATAGCATAAAGTCTCTTGGTCCAACCATTATACCACGAAGCACCAAGCTATAAAAAATTATCAAGGAAAATACAGACCTAAGCATTAAGATCAGTGATTTTGTTGTTGTTCCCAAGTGGATCACTAAATGACTACGGTACTCCCCTTACTATCACTAGGTTTCAAGCGTAGGCGCTTGAAAGGGAAATGGACGTCGCCTAGAGGGGGGTGAATAGGCGTTTTAAAATTATTACGGTTTAGGCTCTAATAAATGCGGAATAAAACTTAACGTTTAATTTATCAAGCCAAAACCTATATTCACTAGTTTCACTAAGTGCACCAACAACCTATGCTAAGCAATACAAGCAACAAGGTGATAGCAAGATATAATACTTCAAGCACGATGGATATCACAATGTAAATTGCATAGGGAAAGGGCTCGGTTGAGAGATAACCGATGGACGCGGAGATGATGATTTGTTTCCTGAAGTTCACTTCCAAAGAAGCTACGTCTCTGTTGGAGAGGTGCGGGGGCGCAATGTACTTCGAACGCCACAAATGGCTCACCTCGAGGTGTGGTGGCACGATGCTCACCCAACGCTACACAAGGCCTCACCCCAAGATGCGAAGGCACACAACCTACCGACGCCACAAAAGGCTCACCCTATTCTCCCGTGAGCTCGCCACAAAGGCCTACTCACGATCCACTATGGGACACTTGAGGGCGGTCACCGAACCCGTACAAGGCTTGGGGCAATCTCCACAACTCAATTGGAGGGCTCCGAAGAAACGCCACAAAGGCTCCACAATGCCACAAAAGGCCAACAAGCTTGGGGAACCTCCACAACTCAATTGGAGCCCCAGGAACACACCACAACTCCACACAACCGTCTAGGGTTCCAAGAACCCAAGAGAAACAAGCCCAAGGGCTTGAACTCGCCGAATCTCCGAGGAGAACTCAAACCTATGCACCAAATGCAAGAGGCAAGTCCTTCACTCTCAAATTCCACCAAAGCTACAAAAGCTATTGGGGGAATAAGGGAGGAAGAACACAAGAGGAGAACACAAAACTCTCCAAGATCTAGATCCTAAGGATTCCTTCACAAAGAATGGATTTGGCTTGGTGGGGCTTGTAGATCTAGATCTCCTCTCTCAAATCCCTCAAAAAGATGCAAGAATTATAGGAGGGAGAAAGGGAGAGGGCAAGCTCTTCAAGGTCAACAATGGAGGAGAGAGAGAAGGGCAAAACCAAGAAGAAGCAAGTTAGGGCTGAAGGGGAAAGGGGAGCTCCTTTTAAAGGGCTCCCCGATCTGCCTGTTACCCACAGAATTGCGCACGACCGGTAGTACCGGTGGGTGGCCGGTACTACCGGTGGCACTCAGCCAACGATCCAAAAACGAGGTGCGAACAAACACAAAAATGAGGTCGGCCGGTACTACCGGTGGGTCACCGGTACTACCGCCTGGGCTGGTACTACCGCCCAAGATTCCGACCGAAGTTTCGACAAATACGCACACCAAGACGAGTTGGTACAGAACCAAAATCGGGGTTGCCGGAAATTGGGCCGGAATTAAGACCGGTACTACCGGCGGCAAACTGCCCTAGCGGTACTACCAGTAGCCCGCCAGAACTACCGGTCAGGCAAAAACTTCAGAACCAGAACTACCACAACTTTTGCATCTGAAATCCAAACGAGATGAAACCAATTTTGTTAGAAAGATAACGACGTGGAGAATCCAACAAAAACGCAATGAGATATGCATGGGAAATCCGTTTTTGATGAACTAGAGCTTGTTATGAAGATAACCACAAGCTCTAGATCCTCACATGGACAAGAACCAAATAACAAACAAGAAAGATGATGCTATGTATGCAAAGGTTTGAGCTCTCTCCGAAAGATACGAACGAGTCACCCACTCGAGAGCCCCTCTTGATAGTATGGCTATCTATCCTAAACCCAGTCTCCCAACACTACAAGAGACCGGTAAAGAAGAAACCCTATCAAGATCATACCTTTGCCTTGAGCATCCCACTTGAGCTTGATGAAGACGATCTTGTCACCTTCAAGATGGAACACCTTTCTTGATTGCTCATGCTTGCTCTTTCTTGATGAAGACTTGTGAATGGCTCCCCCATACTCCTTGGGGAAACCTCTTCTTTGACCTTGTCTTCATCACTCCATGAACGCCGAGGAGGCAAGCTCCAAGCATGAGATCTTCTAGAGATGGTGCATCTTGAGCTTGCACATCAAATCTTGATGATGATGTCTTGAAGAAATCCATGAGGAACTCCATCTTCTTCTTATTCTTCTACTACTTGATTCCAATAGGCACAAAGCCCTTGGACGATGCTTCTTCTTCTTCATCCTTGAAACCAACACATGGTCCAAGCGATGCAAATGGACAAACCTACAAGTGAAACTCAATTTGCACATTAGTCCATAGGGATTGTCATTAATTACCAAAACCACACATGGGGGCATACATGCCCTTTCAGCGCTATTTACCACACATCTCACCTCAAACCTTGATCAATCCTCTAGGTCTTGGGTACCTGACAAGTCCTTGAATTGAGGTAAGAGATAGTGATACAAATACAAATCTTCTATGCAATCACTACACAATACTTCCATGTAAATAGATGCACATAATCGGTACAAGACTATTCCCCAACCCGTAGCCCATGAGGACTACTCACTCGTAATAAGGTTAAGGATAGAAAACATTGTAGAATTACTTATATCAATACCAAATATCCTTACAAAGTCGCCAACTGCGAGGAGATCTTGAATAAAAGTTCCGGCTATGACTATGGCTGGAGATGGGGATGATGAACTATGGTGGTGGTGAACCGGTGGATCCTCCTCGATGTGTTTTCAGATGTGGTGTACGAATAGTGGCTCTCTATGTGGTGGCTGGGAGTCTCGAACTATATAGGGCCCTTCATGAAAATTTCTTCGTTTGACCTGGCGAAGCCGCCACTGTGTGGTATAGGAGGATGGTATGGGCAAGCCCCACCTGTACCGATGCTTGTTAACACTTCTGGATGCTGGCATTTGACCCTGGTTGACTTGGTGGTGTTGGCAACGTGTGATTCTCCCTTGATTGCTCCAAGTTTCTTCATAAAAGAGTGATTTTCTGCACATTAAAATTTAAAACAAGGATTTGCACACCTTTGCAATAATTAGTCATTAGTGGAAAGGCTAGAGAGATATTTATCAATTGCTTGACTTAATATAAGATTTAAACACGAATAAAGATTGCTATTTTCACAACCATCGACATCCCCAAGATTAAACCTTGATCATCCTCGAGCAAGAGACCAAAAATCATAAGGAACTCAACGTTTAAACTGAAGCAATGAGAAAGCAAGTTCACTTACAATTGGTAGTCTCATGCCTCCATCACTTATTTCATTTGAAAACTTATCATAGAAAGAGTAATGGCAATAGTATTATGCGAGCTTCGTTAAATCAATACAATCATAATAAAGGTCTTATAAGCATGAATAACTAGATGTGAAGCAATTATTCCAATTCCTCTAATTAATTCTCAGCTTGCCAAGGAACACTTGAAGATTTCATCTTAGCATATTAAGAGTAAGAGATCATGTAAAAATAAGCATAGAATTGGAGTGTCTCATTAACACCCACATCAATAAATCAAGACTATCAAATACTTCTTTTCTATCGTCTGCTTCTTCAAGAACTTTTTAACTCAATAGTAACGAGATCATGACAAAGACTTAGTGAGTTTAATCGGACTTTGTAAGCTAGGATAGACTTGTGTAACCATTCCAGTCAAAAGTGTTGTTATTTATTTTGCTTACAGCGCAGACCATGAGAGTGCCATACTTTTAACCATTATAGTAGTTGCCTGCTATGGATGTTCATTCAACTCATAGTATAAATCCAAGAGTTCCTTCTATATGGATCATTCGTAGGCCAGTAGAGTTGTGGCATAACATGAGTGCGGTAGTGGTGCAGACACACATAAAGCAATATCATACTTTGATTAACATGTCAAGTTTTGACATGCATCTCAATTACTTCTAAGCACTAGTTCCATCAAACAAAATCCTTTCAAGAGTACCATCAAGTATATCATTATATCTATGGACTTGAGTATCTTCAAGTCTAAACTCTTAAGATAATTAAACATCACACAAGTCATAGTTTGATACTTTTTCTTATTGTAGTTGTTTGGAAATATTATTTCCAGGGCAATACTCGGTTAACTACAAGAACTAGAGCAAGATCAAGCACATCAAATTAATTATACAAATAAAATCTTTACTCTAACTCTCAAGATTTACTCCACTAGTATAACATCTTAACAATACTACAAACTAGCATAAGCATTCAAACTTCCAAAGTGGGAGACATAGGACATACCTCTCATGAGTGACTTTACAATTCTCTTCAATATGATGTGTTCCTCAAAACTAAGAGTAAATCACTCTCATTAATAATATTGAAGCAAAGACAGAAATGGCAATCCACTTTTCATGAATAGATGTAAAAGGAGAAATATTTTTGTATTTTTGAAGACTAGGTTTAAAGAAAAGAATGATCGGTGAAAAACCAAGGTATTAAAAACAAAAAATGAAAGAAAAGAAAAATGAAGTGTTGGAACGATCCCAACACGAGTGTTTCAAAGCTCACGTGGAAATAAAGTACAACCTCATTATTACATAAATAAAAAATTTAGGGAACACATACCCAAGCTTAGTATTTTGCAAGCCCTCTTGATGCTCATTGTGGCGGTGGATGAAAGCCCTCCATGTTCTATTGGCCACTCCAATGGTCAAACTAGGATGAGAGGTGTGTGTTCTTGTCTCAAAGGTTGATTGCAAGGTTTCTCATGTTCTGAATGATGTCTTCGAGCATGTACAAGTGCTCATATGTGGTCTAGGGGTTTTGCGGTTGCTGCTCCTACTCGGTTCCTTCTTGTTGTTCTTCTTCATCTTATTCTACTTCGGGTACCTCCTCATGTGGTAGATTTTCTTCAACTTCTGTGTCATAATGCAAACATCCCTCCTCTATGAACAAAAGACCAAGAGGTTCAGGAGATTGGATCAAGTGATCAGCTCCAGTATATTAACAAAATATCTAACTTAGTGCTTTTTAACCATGCCACTATTGGGTTCGCAGCATAGAAAACAAAAAAATTCCAACGGTGGGAACTATACGCCAAGATCTATCTACTAGATACAAGCAACGGGTGGATATACATCCATAGAGAACTTACCCTCGAAGACAACAAAGCTTTGTTAACGAGTTGAACTCGTGGATGATGTAGTCATACACTTTCTATCTCAAGATCGTGATGAAGTCCAGCAGGTCCGGCTCTAGCACGTCCATCAGATCCAGCTCCAGCATGTCGGGCACCACCAAGTCCAGCACCACAAAGCAGCGGTGCATCTGTGATCGCACACACGTCCGGTACCCCGACAACCTCTGTCCCTCGCTCCAGCAAAGCAGCGGAAGTAGCAACTCCTTTCTAGATAAAGCCACCGGGAACATGTATCTCGCTAATCCGAGACCATGGGGGAATAATACTAGAGGGGAGAGAGATCCTTCACGAGGAGGTGTGTGTGTGAAGGTGTGAGAGGGGGCCTTTTATAGGAGGAGGGGAGGGTACCCCTCCCCATGGCCGATGCCCCAAGGGGTGACCCCTCACCTCCTCATTCATGTGGTGGTAACTCCCTCCACATAAATTTGCCCCTTCACATTCTCTTTTAAAGTCTCCACTTTAAATGCATTAAATTTCTCCAAATTTAATGTTCTCTCATTTAATAAAACTCTTTTATTAATTTTATTCAGAATTTTGTTAATTATGTTCATTAACAAACATTCACATAAAACCCCCTTCAACATTCCAATATTACATGCAGAACCAATTTCAGTAATTTCACCCAAAACAGTTTCGGTGTCTATTGAAATAATTCCAGCGCTTTCCTAAATCTTTATCTGAAACATATTTTATCCAAATGGTGTCGGTATCCCTTAAGTGTGTCACCCTACGGTTCGTGAATAATGCAGACATGATCGAGACCCCTCTCAGATCAATAATCAGAAGCGGGACCTGGAGATCCATACTGACTCCTACACATTCAACGATGACTTCTGTGATCGTGAGAACCTTTAACGCTAGTAACTAAATCCCTTTGTCTCGCGATATATTACATGTCCGAGATTCGATCATCGGTATCTCCATACCTAGTTTGATCTCGTTGCCGACATGCACTCTTTTCTCTTTCTCGTGATATAACATTCTAGTGATCACATCACTTGCTTGCAAGCTATCTTAATGTGATATCACCGAGAGGGCCCAGAGTATATCTATCCGTCATCGGGATGGACAAATCCCACTCTTGATCCATGAGCCTCAACATAACACCTTTGTAGCGCTGAACCCACCTTTATAGTCACCCTGTTATGGTGTGACGTTTGATGTTATCAAGATACTCTTCCGGTGTCAGCAATTAACATGATATCATGGTCTAAGGACTAAGATTACTTCGTATGATGTTATAGCAATATAAACATAATGAATTTGATCGTAATGCTATACTTCGGATGAATGTTCATCACATCATTCCACCAATGTTGTGACCTTGTTATTAACAACATCCAATGTCCATGATCAAGAAACCTTGATCATGTTGTTAATCAACAAGCTAGTTTATATGAGAGGCAGTACTAGGAACTTTGTACTTTGTTTATTAAACACACATGTATTAACGTTTCCAATTAATACAATTATAGCATGCAAAATAAACATTTATCATAAACATGGAATAAGATAACAACCACTTTATTATTGCCTCTTGGGCATATTCCCTTCAGTCTCCCACTTGCACTAGAGTCAATAATCTAGTTCATAAACTTGTATATACAACACCTAGGTGTTGAATATACGCGTTTGCTAGTGGTTAAAATAATCTCCGGATCTGGCACTTTCAGGTCCGTGTGTATTTGCATGTCTTTGCGTCTCTACGCATCACTCATTCTCAAATGAGATGGCATTGTATAAATGTGGTCCTTTGATGAGACCTTTAGTTCGTTCGGGTTAAAATATGTTGATATTATTGTCATACAATATATCTTCATAGTATTAGCCCACCTTGAACCACACCTAGTTTGATAACAAACTACTTAACATAAATGCTTTCCTTTGCTGCTACTATAGCAGTTATATACTTAGCCTTTTGTTGTAGTATCCGTCACAATGTTTCAACTTTGGAACTTATCCAAATCCATCATGGAACATCCTTTCCATTACATTATGCCACCCATAGTATAAATTGAGATAAATTTAATTTGTATCTTGTGACAAAACTAGTATCAATGTAACACTTTACAATGAACTACCTTTAACTATTTGTCACTTATACATGATATATTCTTAGTTCTTCCAAAGCTCATAAGAATATCTTTACTATTGTCCAATGATCATCTTATGAATCATTCTGGTATGTGCTCATAACATTTAGAGCATAGGACATTCTGGATATATACATATCATGGTATAATCGATCAAAATCTTCATGTGATTTTACTCACCAAGTGTTGAAACACTTGAATCTTGATACAATCCTTTCCATGCAGCAAGAACCTTTCTTGTTGTTTCCATATTGAACCCTTTCAATATCTCATATATGTATGTCTGGCACAACCATATTAGCGCCTCAATCTATCCATATAGATATTGATGCCAAATATTCCAGGTTTGCCCAAGTCTTTTATCGAAATCTTATTTTAATGAAATTCTTAACTTGTGTCAATAAAAGATACATCATTTCCAATCAACAATATGTTCTCTACATAATGTATTAGAAATATGTCTCAGCGCTCCCACTTAATTTCTTGCAAATGCAAGCATCTTCATCATCTCCGATGAATTTAAACTCTTTTAACAGTTTCATCATGGTGAAGATTCCAACTCCGCTATGCTTACTTTAACTATTGAAGTTTGCAAGCCCTTTTGGAATCCTTTGAATTAACAAAACCCTTCGGACCGTGTCTTGTACACGTCCTAGGTAACCATTCTATTAGAAGAACATTGTTTTGTTGTTCAACTACCGTACATCAAATTATATGTAGTGGTTGCTACATTAATCCGTTAAGACTAAATATCGCTATGAAAGATCAAATCTTGTCATAGTAAACTCCTTGAACATTGTCGTAAACTTCTTTCCGACATGTCGACTATTCCATAGATGTTAAACATCCATGGCTATTTCTTTATAGATCCAAACACGACCGATAGGCTTCACGCCTTTCCGGAGGGTCTTCCAAGTTCAGAAACTTGATTTCTCGTGTATAGATACTATCATGGATTCTATGACTTCTAGTAATTTTATGGAGTCAGGGCCCATCATCGCTTCTTTGTATGTAATCGGTTCATCATTGTCAAAACAATAACGACTTCCCTATCAAATCACACTATTTGATTCTTACCGACCCACATGGTTCAATAGGAACTCTAATCTCCGAGATCACACCCTTTGTAATCACGGGAGCCATGAGCATTGTGGCCACCACCGAGACACTTTCCGGCGCTGGGCTACTTAGCACATATAGCTAAGGTTCAATAACCTTATAAAAGTTCTATTGTCCTCCCACTTAACTTTTCGCAAAAAATTCCTTCTCAAGAAACTTGACGTTCCAGGTAACAAACTCTTTTGTCCTTGGTGTTATGGAGAAATTTCCAACAAATTCTTTGGGATAACCTACAAAGACGTGCTTATCCAACTTTGGTTGTAAATATTTTACTTATGCATAGCATACCAAAATTTAAGAAAAGACAATTCGGGTTTTATCCCAAACCATAACTTATATGTGTCATTTCAACGGATCACGATGGTGCTCTTTTCAGTGTAAAAGCGGTAGTCTCTAAAGCTTCAATCCTTGAAACATAATGGCAGTTTTATAAATGACACCTTTGATCTTACCATGTCAAACATGGTTTGATTTCATCTCTCGAATATGCCATACTCCTATGGTTTACCGGGAAACACAAATCATGGAACAATTCCTCAAATCTTAGGTGTTTTGCTAAACCTGTAACTCAAATACCTTACTTTATGATCAAATCATAAAATCTTTTATTTTCTTGTTACAAAGATTTTTCACTTCATCTTGAAAGTCTTTGAACAACTTTCAAATGTTTCATACTTCTTCCTTATTAAGTAAATATATAGATATATTCACTCAAATTTCTGGAGAAAGCATATGAAGCAAAAAGATCCATCACATATGGCTACATATAATGGACTATATACATCAATATCTATGATATCCAATAAGATAGTCATCCGTTCCTCTTTGGCCTATGGACGGATTTTCAATTATCTCAAGGAAAGTCTCACAAGTGTCAGTTGATCAAAATCAAAGACTCCAAAAATCCATCAACATGAAGTTTCTTCATGTTTTCTTTCCAATATAATTTAAACAACGATGTCACTTCATAAGTGATCTTTTAATCATTTGTCTTGCAACATTTTAGCAATAATATTTATGGATGTGATTTCTCCAACTTGACTTGTAAAAGCTCATCCATCATTTATGGAATACGGTAATTATTTGAACAACCATTGTTCTCGTAATACCGGAACAAAATAACAATTTTTAGAACAAATCTTGAAGGCTAGGTTTGATGACAACGGAAAACACAATAACACTTTATTTGTTTTCGATGAACATCATCACTTATTATCTTGCTAGTTACTTAGGTCGTTGTAGTTCATGAATTGTGTTGTTCTGTATGACACTTCAGACCAACAAATTCGGTATCCAATACCTTAGAACCACATTGTTTAACAAGCAAGGAATACAGCCATAACATGTACATCTTCTATATACCTAAGTTGGACATATCCAACCTTTTCTTTTTTGCCAAATATTTTATAGATTCTCTTTAAACAATTCCTTTTCTTTTAAAAGAATCTATCAACATCAATAGTGGTGTCATTCACATGACACATAGTACAAAGTGTATATAGTCAAATACTAATACCTTTGAACTTGCACTTTGAAGTGGATCACCATCATCAAATGTTTGGTGTTCTTTCAAAAATCCATTCTTTAGTAACCTATTAGTGTAGTAAACATTTTACTTACATCTTCTATTCATCCTTATCATGAAAACTTTCATGATCAAGCTACTATAGCCTATAAGGAAGAATCGCGAGTATAATGTTAGTTCCCAAAACCTTTTTGGGAGATCCGGATGCTTAGCATCTCCATCCTTCACAAATTCTCATATAATATGAGAACATGTATTTTGCTAAATTATACTCTATCATAATGCAACCAAAAACATTGTTTTAGATATCACAATATCTTTCACACATCATGGTTTCTGGAACAATTTTCAGCTCCTATATAATCTTGATATTACAACAACTTTTGAATATCAATAATCATGGAGGCAAACATGATACTTTAGATACTACCATTGGAATTCTTACTCTTGATTTAGTACTACTTATTAAACTTCATGGAGTAAATAGAGTTTGCTGAAAGTTTGCAATAGGACTTATAAACTTTAAATTGACATTCAAAACAATACGATACCAGTTCGTAAAGTAAATATCCAGAATTCACTTCGATTTAGTTTATGACAAATTGAGTTCGACTAATCCAAATTAGAAATGAACTGCCACTCAAAAACGACATCCCTCGTGCCTTTTTGGTGATTACATGAACCAAATCCACTACGCCAAGTTCGATCATCACGTGAGTCGGTGTAGCTTCAAAGGCAAGCATCAATATGGCCATCATATCAACTATATGACTCATGCTTAACCTTTCGGTCTGTGTTCTGAGGCCATGTCTGTACATGCTAGGCTCGCCAAGTAAGAAATTTAGTACTCGCGTGTGTAAAACTGTCTTACACCCGTTGTATGAAAGCGTAGAGTCGAGTACACCCGATCATCACGTGATGTCTCGAAACACGATCCATAGAACGGTGCATACTTAAGGAAGAACACATTTTCATCTTGATATCTAAATGAGGGATCATCTTAAAATGCTACTAAAACGCCAAACTAGCAATATAAGATGCAAACATCTAATGTGTAAAGTGAGATGATATAGTCCATGCATTTGATCTCTATCATATGCATCATGGTATGATCTCTATCATTCCTTTGTGTGTAAGGCCAAGGTCTAAGGAACTTACACGTTAGGTGTGTTGTAAGAGTATCTATCATACATCTACTTACAACATTACCATATCATGACACTAGCCCAGCAACGATCTAAACTGGACACCTCTAATTTATCCATTGCAAGTTTTACGTGGCTTAGGGCTTTTGGAGATAGAACCGTTCTTACCTACGAACATGGAACCACAACGAGGATAACATGGTTATTAGCAACTCGTTGTAAATCAGATATTGACTATAGTAGGAGAGACAGACACCCACCAGCCACTTATGCAAAACTAGTTGCATGTCAGTCGTGGAATCGGTCTCATGTACGATGACATGTAAGGTTGGTCTGGGCCGCTTCATCCCACTATGCCACCAATATCCAAAATACATGAAAGAAGCAATAGCATGATCATCATCGCCCACATATAAACATATGTGTACTACCTGTGCAAAGCACCTACGCATAAATCAGGCTCTGATACCACTGTTGGGTTCGCAGTATAGAAAACAAAAAAAATCCTACGGTGGAAACTATACGCCAAGATCTATCTACTAGATACAAGCAACGGGTGGATATACATCCATAGAGAACTTACCCTCGAAGACAACAAAGCTTTGTTAACGAGTTGAACTCATGGATGATGTAGTCGTACACTTGCCGATCTCAAGACCATGATGAAGTCTAGTAGGTCCGGCTCCAGCACGTCCATCAGATCCAGCTCCAGCATGTCCAGCACCACCAAGTCCAGCACTACAAAGCAGCGGTGCATCCGTGATCGCACACATGTCTGGTACCCCGACAACCTCCGTCCCTCGCTCAAGCAAAGCAGCGGAAGTAGCAACTCCTTTCTAGATAAAGCCACCGGGAACATGTATCTCGCTAATCCGAGACCATGGGGGAATAATACTAGAGGGGGAGAGAGATCCTTCACGAGGAGGTGAGTGTGTGAAGGTGTGAGAGGGGGACTTTTATAGAAGGAGGGGAGGGTACCCCTCCCCATGGCCGACGCCCCAAGGGGTGACCCCTCACCTCCTCATTCATGTGGTGGTAACTCCCTCCACATAAATTTGCCCCTTCACATTCTCTTTTAAAGTCTCCACTTTAAATGCATTAAATTTCTCCAAATTTAATGTTATCTCATTTAATAAAACTCTTTTATTAATTTTATTTAGAATTTTGTTAATTAATTTAATTAACAAACATTCACATAAAACCCCCTGCAACATTCCAATATTACATGCAGAACCAATTTCAGCAATTTCACCTGAAACAGTTTCGGTGTCTATTGAAATAATTCCAGCGCTTTCTTAAATCTTTATCTGAAACATATTTGCTCCAAATGGTGTCGGTATCCCTTAAGTGTGTCACCCTACGGTTCGTGAATAATGCAGACATAATCGAGACCCCTCTCAAATCAATAATCAGAAGCGGGACCTGGAGATCCATACTGACTCCTACACATTCAACGATGACTTCTGTGATCGTGAGAACCTTTAACGCTAGTAACTAAATCCCTTTGTCTCGCGATATATTACATGTCCGAGATTCGATCATCGGTATCTCCATACCTAGTTTGATCTCGTTGCCGACATGCACTCTCTTCTCTTTCTCGTGGTATTACATTCTAGTGATCACATCACTTGCTTGTAAGCTATCTTAATGTGATATCGCCGAGAGGGCCCAGAGTATATCTATCCGTCATCGGGATGGACAAATCCCACTCTTGATCCATGAGCCTCAACATAACACCTTTGTAGCACTGAACCCACCTTTATAGTCACCCTGTTACGGTGTGACGTTTGATGTTATCAAGATACTCTTCTAGTGTCAGCAATTAACACGATCTCATTGTCTAAGGACTAAGATTACTTCGTATGATGTTATAGAAATATAAACATAATAACTTTGATCGTAATGATATACTTCAGATGAATATTCATCACATCATTCCACCAATGTTGTGACCTTGTTATTAACAACATCCAATGTCCATGATCAGGAAACCTTGATCATCTTGTTAATCAACAAGCTAGTTTATATGAGAGGCAGTACTAGGAACTTTGTATTTTGTTTATTAAACACACATGTATTAACATTTCCAATTAATACAATTATAGCATGCAAAATAAACATTTATCATAAACATGGAATAAGATAACAACCACTTTATTATTGCCTCTCGGGCATTTTCCCTTCAGCCACAAGCACTAAGAGTAGCGAAACCAAGTTGACAAAAACCTACCAATGGTTGTAAGTTGCCTATGTTGATATTGAGTGGTCGGGTGAGGATGGCTACCAGTCCTCCATAGAAAATGGATGATGGGTTTGGTTAGACTGATACTCCAAATAGAATCAAGAAGATGCCCAAGTTTGGTGTCAAGTTGCATCCAGGGATGGCAGCTCTTGCGAGGATCATCATGTCCTCTTCATTCACTCTTGTAAATTCACCACATACCTATATGGTGTTAGCAATAACATAATACAAATAGCGTACTACAAAACATTCAATTTGATTACCCATAAGAACAGGATTAAAGACTCGCATCCTGTTGAAATAACTAAAGTGGGTAGGATCAACCATAAAACTAGGAGCATAGATGTCGGTGATGCTGTTGACGAACCAAAAGTAGTGACTCCATTGGTAAAGGGACAAAGTATACTCACAATTAATTAGACGGTAAGAGACCAAGTATGATCCCGATCTATCCTCCTCGGAGTAAAAAACTCTAACCTACCGTGTGCTTCAAGGTGCTAAGGAACTCGAGAGTCAAACAAAGATAGGTGGCAGCATCCTGAAAGACAAAATCAAGAATACCAACATTGTTGCAAAGTAAATTAAAGTCAAGGCCAGTGCCTAGTTGGTTCAAAGTATATGGACATGCCCATTTGGTGGTTTGATCTCTCGGTCGTTTAGACGGTTGAAATAGTTGCGGTGCGATTACTTGGTTAATCTGATACCAAGTGATGCGAGGGTAGCATCTTCAATGGGTGGTGCGACTTGTGCCACCACCGCACGCGAATGACTCCTTGTGTTCATCTAAAAATAAAAACTTAAACTAATGAAAGTTTTGATCCACTGGAAGTAGACAATAAATAATCATCTACACAATCTACAAAATAATCTCCTCTAAAGTCAAATCTAATCATGATCATTAAGAAAATGGTTCATGGCAAGACCAAGGTCTATTGGTGTTGTGAACCTCACAATGACATCTAAGGCGCTATGACAGGGCGAAGCTAGTGGTCCCGCTAGCTGGATAGCGAGCAGGGATCAAAGGAGTAGCGCCCCTCAACGGTGTGGGCAGCGCCCGTTGATCTTTTAGAAAACACAAATCTAGTCTGCAATCCAACCATAGATTCCTTCATTGGATAAAACATTTTTACCCAAATCTGACAAATTTCATTGATCATCTGCACCTGATCTTCCATGCACCCCCGAGTACGATTGATCGAATCAATCTTGTACAATGTCGGTCTATCTCATAGATCGACCACTGAAACCCCAAGTAGATCCACTACTGCCCCTTGCATATCACATATGCATAGATCAAGGGCCTAAAACCTGAACCTTTCACTCTGGTACCACTATTGGGCTGCATAGAGATAGATAAAACCTTTTCTACGCAGTGCTCCCAAGATCTAGATGAGGCAATAGGCCATGAGATTACCACTAGACACGCAATTACGAAACTTGATGTAGCACATCGAAGTAGTGCCGACAGATCCACGAGCAGCTTGATCAATCCCATGATCAGCTCCTATGGATCCCCACGAACTCCTTTGTCTCCAGCATCACACGTGCAGCGCCTCAACCGGTATCCACAGATACATGAAGGAGAACCTAGGCAGAGGATTGCTAGACCTTGTCTAGCTCGATTTGGGAGTGGAGAAAGTGATGCCTAGGTTAGTGAACCCCTTACCACTCCACTTATATACACCCCTAGTTGGGCTCAACGCTTGAGGTCCATCTAGGTTGTACCCCAATGTTCATATGGATCTATCGACACCGTGGCTTTCAGGGGCCCCGCACTGTGCTGAGATGCATGGATTAGCTTCACAGACTACGCGCCGAAGGAAGACAAGGGCGCCAAACTAACAGATAAGCCCTAAGAACAGGGCTCGACCTCTCATGTAGGTATGAAGCACATAATAAGGCTATGTATACGCACTTATGTATGGTGCAATATGTATAGATGTTAGTGTAGGGAAGGAAAAAGAGCATTAAGACATACAAGACCTATGCATTGTGAGGAGGACATCCTTGCAACAGAGCTCTTCGAAGATGTCCTAGGAGATGATCCTATGACATCCTCGAGGGGCTCATCACAAATGTAACCCCCGCAAGCATTGACAGGATCCAGATGGACCTCAGATATGGTGACTGCCTGGGAAGTGATGGCTAGCGCAGTTGACACCCATGGCAGTGTGCGCTTCTGCATGGAACCCGCGTGGCACACACGGCCTTGCGGCACTGCCATGCCTACTCAATGGCACTACAGGTGTGCCAACAAAGACAAGACAGGACTATACCGGTGACACATTGCAAATGTATCTATAATTTTTGATGTTCCATGCTTGGTTTTATCCACTTTCTTGTGTTTTGTTCCAACTTTGGAGTACTTTTCATATGATTTCTTGGACTAACCTATTAACAAGAGCCACAGTGCCAACTACCTGTTTTCTGCTATTTTTGGTTCCAGGAAAGTAAAAAAATGAATATTCTCGGAATTGGACGGGACAAAAGCCAAAGTGCCTATTTTCCGGAAGTCATCAGATGCCAGAATACGAGACGGAGAAGAGCCAGAGGCCGGCCACACCACCTGGCCGCGCGTCCAGGCTTGGCCCGTGCCAGGGGGTGGTGTGGTGGCCCCTGGCACCCCCTCGGCCTCCCCTTCCGCCTATAAGATGCCCTCGGGACGGAAACCCTAAGTACCCGATCAAAAATCCACGAAAGAGTCTATAGCCGCCGTCATCTCCATCCCTAGATTGGGAGGGATCTGAAGCTCTTCCCGACACCCTGCCGGAGAGGGGAATTCACCCTGGAGGCCCTCTTCGTCACCTTGCAAGCCTCCGGTGTGATGTGTGACTAGTTCATCCTTGGACTACGGATCCATGTAGTAGCTAGATGGTTGGTTCTCCTCCTTTTTGCTTTCATGTTTAGATCTTGTGAGCTCTGTTCATAATCAAGATCATCTATTTGTAATTCTGCATGTTGTGTTTGCGGGGATCCGATGGATATTGAGATGCTATTTCAGATTGATTATTGATTCTATCATGTCTTTGTTATTTGTGATCTTGGATGCTTTCCGTTGTTAGTAGCTATCTTGGCCAAGTAGATGCTCGCAACTCCAAGAGTTAGTATTTATGCTCGATAGTGGGTTCATGCCTCTGGTAATCTGGGAAAGTGACAGAAATCTGTAAGGTAGTAGATGTGTTGTTGCTACTAGGGAGAAAACAACAATCCTTTGTTCATAGAACAATCATATTGTTTACTTTACATGCAGTTCGTAAAGCAATAATATGTTGCTTGAAATTTAATACTGGAGGGGGTTCGGATGATAATCTGAAGGTGGATTATTAGTCATAGATGCAGTTGGATGGAGGTCTATGTATAATGTTGTAATGCCCAATCAAGTCTCAAAGGAGTCAAGATGATTAGTATATGCATGTATTGCTTTCTCGATGTTTGTCAATTGCCCCGCTGTAATTTGTTCACCCAGCATGTTATCTATCTTAAGGAGAGCCACCTCTAGTGAACTATGGATCCCGGTCCTCTTTCTTTTACATTCAATCTACAATATTTTACTGCTTTGTGTTTACTTTCTACAAACTTTTACTTCTTTCCATTCGATATGTTTAATCCTTTGTTTTCCGCAAAACACGGTGAGATTGACAACCTCATCGCAAGTTGGGGACAAAGTTCCGTGGTTGTGTTGTGCAGGTCTCCACGTTGCTACTAGCACTGGTAGTGCGCCCTGCCAAAGCTCAGCTAGTAACACCTTTGGGGTGTTTCCTTGCTCCTACTGGTTCGATTAAACCTTGGTTTCATAACTGAGGGAAACTTGCTGCTGTGCTCATCATACCTTCCTCTTGGGGTTCCCAACGAGCTCTACATCAACCACGCACCAACACTTTTCTGGGTGCCGTGCATTGATCCATCAAGCATTTTTCTGGCGTCGTTGCCGGGGAGTCAATGACATCTTCACAAGGGGAGTCCCTCATAACCAATCTCTTTACTTTGTTATTTTTTTTTTGCTTAGTTTCTTTTTGTTTTGTTTGCTTGTTTCTTTATCAAAAACACACAAAAAAATAGTTTTACTAGTTTGCTTTCTTATTTGAAAACCCAAAAAAATGACTACTCTTGAAAACACTAAGTTGTGTGGCTTCACTAGCACCAACAACAATGATTTAATGAGCACACCTATTGCTCCACCTATGGCTGAAAATACTTTCTTTGAGATAAAACCTGCTTTGCTCAATCTTGTTATGAGAGAACAATTTTCTGGTATTGGTTATGAAGATGCTGCTTCCCATCTAAATAACTTTGTGAGATGCAAAAGCATAGGGATATAGATGGTGATATTATTAAGCTGAAATTGTTTCCTTTCTCTTTGAGAGGAAAAGCTAAAGAATGGTTGAATTCCTTAACTAGGAATAGTATTAATTCTTGGACTAAGTGCAAAGATGCTTTTATTGGAAAATACTATCCTCCTTCTAAGATTATATCCATGAGAAGTGAAATAATGAGGTTTAAACAACTTGATAATGAGCATGTTGCTCAAGCTTGGGAAAGAATGAAATCTTTGGTAAAGAATTGTCCCACGTATGGACTGACTGCTTGGATGATCATCCAAACTTTTTATGCAGGATTGAACTATTCTTCAAGGAACCTATTGGACTCTGCTGCTGGAGGTACCTTTATGACCATCACTTTGGGTGCTGCAACGAAACTTTTGGACAATACGATGGTTAATTATTCTGAATGGCATATTGAGAGAGCTCCACAAGGTAAGAAGGTAAATTATGTTGAGGAAACCTCCTCCTTGAGTGATAAGATTGATATTATTATGTCTATGATTGTTAATGGGAAAGCCCATATTGATCCAAATAATGTTCCTTTAGCCTCTTTGGTTGCTCAAGAAGAGCAAGTTGATGTAAACTTCATAAGAAATAACAATTTTGGCAATAATGCTTATGGTAATAATGCTTATAGGAACAATTTTGGTAACAACAATTATAAGCCTTATCCTCCCAACAATGGTAATGCTTATGGAAATCCGTACAACAATAATAAGAGTGCTCCCTCTGAACTTGAAGTTATGCTTAAAGAGTTTATTGGTAAACAAACTGCTTTCAATAAAACTATTGAGGAAAAACTCTCTAATGCTGAAAGAAATATAGCATCTTTGGCTGAAGCTCAATCTTCTTTGAATAAAATGGCTTCTAAACCTGAAACTAATGATAATCCCTTTGCAGCTACTAATGCTATACAAGTAAGAATTGATGAAAATGCTAGACTATTAGCTGAATTACATGCTAAGTGGGAAAGAGAAGATGAAATTGCTAGAAACATTAGTGCTTCTACTATTACCACCACTAGTGTTGAGCCTAGTAATAGTTCTACTACTTTAGATGATAAAGTTGACTTTGATCTTGATGGTTGCAATATCTCTGAAGTTATTAAGTTCCTACAAAAGCTTGCAAAAAGTCCTAATGTTAGTGCTATGAACATGGTTTTTACAAAACACATTACCGATGCTCTCATAAAGATTAAAGAAGAAAAGATGAAACATAAAGCTTCTATTCCTATAAAACAATAAGATGGTTGGGAACCCATCATTAATAGAAAGTGAATGACTTTGATTTCAAAGCTTTATGTGATCTTGATAGTAGTGTTTCTATTATGCCTAGAAGGATTTATGATACGCTTGATTTGCCTCCACTTGAAGATTGTTATTTGAATGTCCCACTTGATGATAATGCTAAAAAGAAACTCATGGGGAGTCTTAATGATGTTCTTATTATGGTTAACAATTCCTCTGTTCCCGTTGATTTCTATGTTTTGGATGTTGAATACAATGCTTCTTGTCCTATTACTTTGGGAAGACCTTTTCTTAGAACTATTGGTGCCATCATTGATATGAAAGAAGGCACCATTAAATATCAACTCCCACTCAAGATAGAACACTTCCCTAAAAAGAGAGAAAATATTTCTTTTGCTTCTCCTATGAAAACAAAATTTGGTCTTAATGCTTCTTCCTTTGAGAACACTTGATTCTTTCTTTGCTTCTTATGCCTAACTTAAAGGCGTTAAAAAAAGTACTTATTGGGAGATAACCCAAAAGTTTTAGTTGAGTCTTGAAAGTTATTACCTCTGTAATAACCTCTCCTTATCCTTTTTATTTGCTTTTTGTGCCAAGAGTAACCTCTAATGAGAGTGAAGTAATGATTGGAAAAGTTGTTGTCCCGAAACCTATTTTTGTTCTTCACCGTAAAAATTCCTGAGAGAGCTCTGTACGTCATATTGAGCTGTAATTTTTTTTGATTCTGCCCCAGGTTGTTATATAACTTTCGTTAGTTCAACACTTTTTGATTTTAGCAACAGAAGGTCTTCGAAAAAATTCTTATTTACTTCCTGGTCTGTTTTGACAGATTTCAGACATTTTCTGCATTTGCTTCTTGTTGGTTCCTTTTTGAGTTCTTTTGGGGAATTGAGCTTTTTGAGGGAAGTTATACAGTAGCTAATGTTCTAATGGAAGTTTATTTGGTGTTGGAACTGAACCTTAAGACCTTTTATGTTGAGTACACTAATGTTGCTAATAAAGATTGTGTGTAGTTTTGTATGAAGGAAAATTTTCAGGTGTATGAAAGGAATGAGTAATGAGATGAAGGATGGACTAAAACTCAAGCTTGAGGATGCCACGCGTGTCACCCCAAGAAATATCCAAGAAGTACAAGCGTCAAAGCTTGGGGATGCCCAAGGCATCCCCTTCTTCATCAATAAAAATCCCAGGTTTCTTCCATACGCTTCATTTTTATTGTTTCATGCACAGTTGTGTTGTTCTTGGAGTGTCTTATTTTTCGTTTTTGTTTTGGTTTTTATTTTTGCTTGGTTTGCTTAGTTTTATGAATAAATTGGTTGGACCCCCTCTTTCATACATTGGTTTGCAAATAGTTTGGTTTGGAAAAGAGTAGGAAAGTTCATGCTTATGTGGTAAAAGGAGCTCGTTTTTTACTGTGGCCTATGCTTTGTCATGCCATGCTTGATATTGTTTTGGCTTTATGCTTAGTATTCTTTGATGTAGCATGACTTGTTATAAACAATTGAGATTCTTTAATGTGCTTTGGATGAATCATGCGTTGTTTTAGCATATTAAAGCATAGTATAGGGGTATTCTCCTTTGATGCTTTATTTGGGTTGATTTGGCGCATGCTCACACCATGTTATGACTATCTCAAGTCACCATAGCCTTTATGATCCTTTAGTTTTCAACTTGTAGTATCACTTTATGCTTTGATCAATGATGTTTTGTCGCTCTGCATGATTATGGCCATTATTGCTCTCTTAGTTTGTCACTCCCAGTCTTTTGCTAGCGTCCACAACAAAGTATGAGTTCCACTCATGCATCCAACTCCCTAAACCAAGTTATTCCAAAGATTCTACCATACCTACCTACTAGCTTATGCTATTCCAAGTATATTCATGCTTTTGTTTACCTTCCAAATTAAAATTGTTATGAGAAAACTAGTGATTAAAGCTCTCACGAACTTGATGGCACACTTTACTTATCTTGGCCTTAATAAACTTGAACTATTGTGTCTTCTATGTTGTATATGCTTGCACTTATTTGTTGGGAATTAGCAGAACCATGCTTTCATGGGGAACGCTTTCAACATTGCACTTGGTACTTGTACCTAGTTGATATCATGCTCTTTTGTATATGGATGTCGTCGGTGTGAAATGAAAGGGGAGCTTGTAAGTCCATGGATTTATGTATATGTGTTAGAGAAACGCCTGGGCTGCTGGTCTAATCCATGCTGACATGGTGGAAACCTGCAGTGTAACCATAATGAGCTGTCTATGAAGCATTCTTCTTATAAAAAAAGAGTCCTATATTGAGAAAAAAAGAGAAAAAAAAGAGATTATGAAAAGAGGAAAGAGAGAAAAAAGCACCATATTCCCATGGTAAATAAGAAGAATGTTGAGATGCTCGTTGTCTGCTTGCCTTTTCATTTTGATATGAGGATTCTTCCGTATCATCGGGTAAGGGGTACCCCGTTGGCGGTTCTCTATGATACACATGTACTTACAATGACAAGAACTTACCGGTGACTAAACTTGAGTAGCATGAGGAGCGGCCCTCGTATACAAGGGACATGAGATTTCTAACTTATACTTCGTCAAGCATGTACACCATAGTTTGTTCACTTTAACCTTAATCACTTCAAGATGCTTATGATAGGGCCAATGAGAGCTGAAAGCTATAATTACCATAATTTTTGGAAGCTCTTTATGAGACTTGAATCCCTACTTCCTTTTACAAAGGCCTTTCTTCCACCATTATATTGAGTATCCACCTTCTACCTTTATGCACCTACTTTGAGAGCATAGTGGCCATTCTTAGTTCTATGTGCATTGTCCCAAGACTAGTTGATTGATGCATACTTTGATATTGCTTGTTTTAAACTATTGTATCTAGTCACTCTTATGAACTTTGAAGGTGTCCTATGCATTTATATTTGCTACTCTATTGAGGGACAAGTTGAATACTATTATGCCATGTTTTCTTTATGTGAAACAAACAAACGTCTTGCAAAACATTGTTATTCATGAATCTTTTGTTTGTGCATTTTCATGTTGCATCATAGTTTCTTTGTCTTATTGCTAGAACTTTGTCTTTCATGTTATGATTGAAGTACTATGATCCCAGCTTTGAATGTTTTACAAATACTTTGATCAAGTCTTTGGTGGTGCATGTCACCTCAAAAATTATTCTTTCTTTTTATCACTTACCTACTCGAGGACGAGCAGGAGTTAAGCTTGGGGATGTTGATACATTGCAAATGTATCTATAATTTTTGATGTTCCATGCTTGGTTTTATCCACTTTCTTGTGTTTTGTTCCAACTTTGGAGTACTTTTCATATGATTTCTTGGACTAACCTATTAACAAGAGCCACAGTGCCAACTGCTTGTTTTCTACTGTTTTTGGTTCTAGGAAAGTCAGAAAATGAATATTCTCGGAATTGGACAGGACAAAAGCCAAAGTGCCTATTTTTCCGGAAGTCATCAGATGCCAGAATACGAGACGGAGAGGGGCCAAAGGCCAGCCACACCACCTTGGCCCCGTGTCCAGGCTTGGCCCGCGCCGGGGGTGGTGTGGTGGCCCCTGGCACCCCCTCGGCCTCCCCTTCCGCCTATAAGATGCCCTCGGGATGGAAACCCTAAGTACCCGATCAAAAATCCACGAAAGAGTCTATAGCCGCCGTCATCTCCATCCCTAGATTGGGAGCGATCTGAAGCTCTTCCCGGCACCCTGCCGGAGAGGGGAATTCACCCTGGAGGCCTTCTTCATCACCATGCAAGCCTCCGGTGTGATGTGTGAGTAGTTCATTCTTGGACTATGGATCCATGTAGTAGCTAGATGGCTGGTTCTCCTCCTTTGTGCTTTCATGTTTAGATCTTATGAGCTTCGTTCATGATCAAGATCATCTATTTGTAATTCTGCATGTTGTGTTTGCGGGGATCCAATGGATATTGAGATGCTATTTCAGATTGATTATTGATTCTATCATGTCTTTGTTATTTGTGATCTTGCATGCTTTCCATTGTTAGTAGCTATCTTGGCCAAGTAGATGCTACCAACTCCAAGAGTTAGTATTTATGCTCGATAGTGGGTTCACGCCTCTGGTAATCTGGGGAAGTGACAGAAATCTCTAAGGTACTAGATGTGTTGTTGCTACTAGGGAGAAAACAACAATCCTTTGTTCATAGAACAATCGTATTGCTTACTTTACACGCAGTTTGTAAAACAATAATCTGTTGCTTGCAACTTAATACTGGAGGGGGTTCGGATGATAACCTGAAGGTGGATTATTAGTCATAGATGCAGGTGGATGGCGGTCTATGTATAATTTTGTAATGCCCAATCAAGTCTCAAAGGAGTCAAGATGATTAGTATATGCATGTATTGCTTTCTCGATGTTTGTCAATTGCCCCACTGTAATTTGTTCACCCAGCATGTTATCTATCTTAAGGAGAGCCACCTCTAGTGAACTATGGATCCTGGTCCTCTTTCTTTTACATTCAATCTACAATCTTTTACTGCTTTGTGTTTACTTTCTGCAAACTTTTACTTCTTTCCATTCGATACGTTTAATACTCTGTTTTCCGCAAAACACGGTGAGATTGACAACCTCATCGCAAGTTGGGGACAAAGTTATGTGGTTGTGTTGTGCAGGTCTCCATGTTGCTACTAGCACCGGTAGTGCGCCCTGCCAAAGCTCAGCTAGTAACACCTTTGGGGTGTTTCCTTGCTCCTACTGGTTCGATTAAACCTTGGTTTCATAACTGAGGGAAACTTGCTGCTGTGCTCATCATACCTTCCTCTTGGGGTTCCCAATGAGCTCTACATCAACCACACACCAAAACTTTTCTAGGCGCCGTGCATTGAGCCATCAACCGGCCACCTGCTACTGAAGCAGGCCGGGAGTACAAAGTCAACAACTTTGGCAGCGCGTGGGGCGGCATGATGGACGGCTGACATGCCTATCCCTATGAATCCGCCCAAGCATTCATGGTGCTACATGAGCTCCAACATGGACAAGACGGGATGACGACTGTCACGTCCCATCATCATCAAGTGCGGCTGCACCTCCCAAAGAACGGGAGAGGCTTGAAGTGTCGTCCATCTGCATCCATGGCACGTGGCGAGAAGTGCCCAACCCCAGAACCAATGCGTGGCACGCATGCAGGACAACAATGTGGTGACCCGTGTCATCTAAAAGGAGGACCTTTGTCCTTCAAGGAGGAAGGTTGGCCATTGGAAAGTAGCATTATACTAAGTGAGGTATATAAGGAAGGGTAGAAGAACAAGGCTTTACTAGTTGGGGGAAATAGAGAGATAGTGGAGAGAAAGAGAAGAGAAAATAGAGAAGGGGAAGAGGATGCATGGGAAGCATTCTCGCTGCCTGACAAGAGAGTTCGTCCACTTTGTAACATTATATATCACTAGATAGTATAGAAGGCATGACATAGGGTTGTTAGCCGAAGGGCGGCCTAATCCTAGGTAAAAAATCTTTGTGTTTGTCGTGTTTCATCATCGTCGAGCTCGGAGCACCTCATGTCCTTAGCTAACAAATAGGGGGTGACACGCATCCTCAGTGTTCGGTGTGCTTCATTTGCAATCAACGTCTTGGACAATGGACTCACCGTCTACACCTACATCATCAATGGCTCCAAAGAAGAGAAGCGGTGCTAGGCCAAAGAGCACCGCCAACGACCCGCTCGTGCTGCAAATGCAATCTCACAGACCTCCGGCGGACAAGGGCGCCTTCATCAGGTAGGAGGCCCTGCGCGGGGATCCCACTAGGGACCCCCATCTGCAACCGCCCTGTCACCAAGAAACAGGTCCACCAGAGCATTATATGCAAGCTGACGGGGCCTCTACGCCCGCGGTCACCAACGTGGGGGCGCAGTTAACCCTTCGGCGGGTGAAGCGGGTGGCGCCATAGACGATGGGGCTGATGACCAAGATCACGTCTCCATGGGGTCATCTTTGCCCCGCCTGCCGCATCGGTCGCCAGAGACCTGCGAAACCACCGCCGATGACATGCACCCCACCGAGGAGCGCCACCGGCCACACCAAACAAGCAAAGACAATGGAGAGGCTAGTCTGCTTTAGGCACAAGAAGTGGGAGTGGCCTATCTGGAGTTCGATGGTGGTTGTCTAACATTCAATCCAATTTATGCTAGGTACGGTGGCCCGCCAAATTCCGGCCCATTGTCCATGTCAAGTTCAAAGGCACCACCAATCCGCGTGAGTTTCTAGAAGTCTACTCCACGGCCATGGTGGTAGCGGGCGCTAACGAGAAGATCTTGGACAACTAGTTTCCCATGGTCCTGAAGTGGCTGGCCATGTCTTGGCTCATGCACCTCCCCAAGGAGTTTGTTGGATCATGGCCCGAGCTGTGCACGTTCTTCAGCAGCGCTTTCTAGGGCGGGTGTGAAGGGAATATGCCCGAGAGGCAATAATAAAGTTCTTATTATATGTATTCCAAGTATATGATAAATGTTTATTTTGCATGCTATAATTGTATTAATACGGAAACGTTAATACATGTGTGTTTAATAAACAAATAGAAAGTTCCTAGTTATGCCTATCTCATAAACTAGCTCATTGATTAACAAGATGATCAAGGTTTCCAGATAATGGACATTAGATGTTGTTAATAACGAGGTCACAACATTAGTGGAATGATGTGATGAACATTCATCCGAATTATAGCATTACGATCAAAGTCATTATTTTTATATTGCTATAACATCATACGAAGTAATCCTAATCCTTAGACCATGAGATCATGTTAATCACTAACACTGGAAGAGTATCTTGATAACATCAAATGTCACACCATGAAAGGGTGACTATAAAGGTGGGTTCAGTGCTATGAAGGTGTTATGTAGAGGCTCATGGATCAAGAGTGGGATTTTCCATCCCGATGATGTATAGATATACTCTAGGCCCTCTCGGTGAAATCATATTGAGATAGCTTGCAAGCAAGTGATGTGATCACTAGAATGTTATATCACGGGAACAAGAAAAGAGTGCATCTCGGCAACGAGATCAAACTAGGTATAGAGATACCGATGATCGAACCTCGGATATGTAATATATCGCGAGACAAAGGGATTTAGTTAGTATCGTTAAAGGTTCTCACGATCACAGAAGTCATCATTGAATGTGTGGGAGTTAGTATGGATCTCCAGGTCCCGCTTCTAATTATTGATCTGAGAGGGGTCTCGATCATGTCTGCATTATTCACGAACTGTAGGGTGACACAGTTAAGGGATACCAACACCGTTTGGAGAAAATATGTTCTAGACGAAAGAATTGCAAAGTGCTCGAATTATTTCAATAGACACCGAAATTCTTTTGGGTGAAATTACTGAAATTGGTTCTGCATGTGATATTGAAATGTTGCAGGGGGTTTATGTGAATGTTTCTTAATTAAAGTAATTAACAAAATTCTGAATAAAATAAATAAAATATTTTTATTAAATGAGATTTGTAAATTTAATGCATTTTGGGTGGGATTTTGAGTGGAGAAAATGGAGGGCCAAATTTATGTGAGAGGAGCTTCCACCACATGAATGAGGAAGAGGTGCCCCCCATGGGCGCCGACCATGGGGAGGGGGCTGCCCCCTCTCCTATAAAAGGCCCCTCTCTCCCTCCTTCTCACTCACACCTCCTCGTGAAGGATCTCTCTCCCTCTCTAGAATTATTTCCCCATGGTCTCGGATTAGTGAGATACATGTTCCCGATGGCATTTCATCTAGAAGGAGTTGCTTCTTCCGCTGCATCGCTGGTGCGAGGAGGTGGAGGTTGTTAGGTAGCCTGAACGTGTGTGCGATCACGGATGCACCACTGAGTTGCGGCGCTGGACTTCTTCTCGATCTTGAGATTGGCAAGCGTTCGACTACATCATCCAGGAGTTCAACCTCGTTACACTTATTCGGTCTTTAAGGGTATGTTCTCTATGGATGTATATCCACTTATTACTTGTATCTAGTATATAGATCTTGGCGTATAATAGTTTCCATCGTAGGAATATTTTTGTTTCTTATGTTGCGAACCCAACAGGGTGCAAGCGCCCTGGAACCCTGATTCAGCTGCATACCATCACACATAAGGAAATGATGAAAGGTTGCGCTGCTTCATGCTACGATTCTCGCAACACACCCACACCATCCCCGAGGTGCAAGATGACGCCATCATCGGTGCCTTTACCATGAATGTAAAAGACATAAAGATGAGGGAGGAACTCAGAATGAACCCTGTCAAAACCATCCACGAGATATACACGCTTGGGTACAAGTACTCTTTGGTGGAAGAAGGGCGAATTGCCCGATAACAAGCCACCAAGGAGGCGACAGACAGCGGAGGAAGCTCCGAGAGGAAGAGGAAAAAGATCCGCACCAGGTCCTGGCCACAGAGTCGGACCTTCCATGGGCTCTGAGTAGACGTCGATAGCCGAGGTGGTAGCCGCCAAGCTCACAAGCGGTCCTTAGACTCCCATCCACTGTTCCAGACTGCATGACGATCATGACTGATGCTCTGTCTAAAACATCGCTGAATCCCGCTAGAAGCGGGACACAAAGTGGAAATTCCACGGCGTGGCTGAGAACTGCTAGATCTCCGGTGAAACTGACCACCATGCCAAGGACTGCCCCAAGAAGGATGCTGGAGTAAGCGGCGGAGGCTGCGAAGGAGGACATACGAAACTAGGGGAGGCCACGGCGGTTGAGTATCATCTCCTTGAGAGTGCACCGACAATGAGGTCGCAGGTAAAGACTCGACAGATGATAACAAAGATGAAGGTAGATGCTACCAGGAGGTCCGTGATGACTGCAAGTGCACATATCGTTTGTAGCTAGTTTCGAAATAAAGATATCGGTCCCACAGGGAGCAGTAGGCAAAAGACTAAAATGCTTTTAACTATAACTAAACGAAATACTTAAGAAATAACTTTAAGATGCAAGATACGTAGAGTTGTTTTGGGGGTTTTGGTTGGACAAGGTAATTTAAAGTAAAGCAAAACTTAATGCAGAAAGTAAGAATCGCGTGTGTAATAGAACTTCAGAACTACAATAGGGAAAAGGTGTTCTCAGGGAGTAGCGGATACACCGCTAGAAATTTAGACTAAGTAATCGAGAGTATCATAACGAATATTCTCATAGTGCATATGTATGTGGGAGGAGCTCCATATATGGATGATTTTCCAGCAACCGCTGCACACATTGTCCTCATAACCACAACAGACAGTAACCGACAACCATCGCATTACCGTGCTATTAAGGGATTTCTCCTGTGGCATGGACATGGCTTGATGAGTTCCCCTTGGTTCCCCAAGTTAGTGCGTAAAGAATGATAACAGCTTTATAGTCACAGTAAGTGCTATCATCCCTCCTTCTACTAACAAGCAATCCCCTCCATCGAGTCCCCATAAGAGGCAAATATTAAGAAGGTGCACTTCTCCTTAATATCAAGATGAAGACAATTAACACGTATACATAATGATGTATAACATAATAATCTCTATCTCATCTCAGTCATATGCTAGGGTTTCTCCATCTCCCCAAGAACTAAAGATCTACTCAGACATGGAGGCAATCAACATCATGGCAATGGTAATGGAGACAATCATAGGTGAATAGTACTTGTATAATCCACAACGGGTATAGGAATTACAACAAGATCTAGACAAGATGTAGATGGGATGGATGAAGATGGTGTTGATGCAGCGATGGTTGATGGAGATTGATGCCTTAGCCTCCCAGATCTGCGCAGGGTGAAGATGGATCCCTGGCGGATGAGTTCCCTCTCCAGATGCCTTCCGGAGGTGAGGTTTTCGCGATTTCTGGGTGTTCTGTATGTCGTCTCTCCGAACCAATTACACGGGGTGAAACTATTTGATGAGGGGGAGGTGGCGCCAACTATACGACCGGAGCTATACAGGCGGAAGAAATGCTCCCGCCATATAGTTGGTCGTTGCGCTCTTTGCCTCTTTTGTTCGCTTCTGGTTTTCTTCTGGTATTATTAATATTTCCAAATAAGCGATTTACATTGTTTTTTACTCCTTTTCTCCATAGTACAACTGCTTCAACAATTGTATCCATTGGATCCATCATTTGTCCTGATCCTGGTGAAAACAGACATAAAATATGCACGCGAGCGCCGTAAAATACCAAGATCCTACATCTACAATGCAAAATAGTAATGTAAAACATGATGCAAATATGCACTCATCAACTTCCCCAAGCTTAGACTCTTGCTCTTCCCGAGCAAGTTTTTAGCTTAATGGATGCGATCCTTATATTCATGAAGTTGAGTCAATAAAATAAATGAGGCAATTGCAACATGTGTTTATCATGTTCGATATAAGGGAATAGTTCATGAATAGTACCTTACTCGAACCATCTGAATAGTATTGGGAGGCTTCCACACCTTAGTTATCAATAGTTCATAAAAGATGAATATCAACATAATGTAAAAGAATCCGGTTCAACCGAATGAGTTAATGAGGTAGTCCCAAGTGTTTTAGGATCAACGTATTCACTTGGGATTCAAAATCTCAAAAGTGTCTCCTTGTCATACTACAATACAGTGGTATATGCCTATTTGCTCTTTGCACATTCACTCTTTTTCTTCTTCTTTTTTATTTTGTTTGCATATATGCTCACACTTTTGGTTTATGTTATGCAAAGGAGCTAGCCATATATTCCACTTCATGTAGGAATTCAAAGTTTGACGATCTCAACTATGAAATTCCAACTGTATATGAAGCATTCTTATGACTTGAGATTCTACCACGACTTGTTCTCACTCTATTTAGATAGCACTTTCATTTTCCTTTGTTCAAGGTTTCCTTTTCAACTTAATTGTATAGTTAATTTTTCTTGTGAATCAAACCGTAGACTTACATCATATTGACCAAATTATCTTTATGTGTTCCATCAATACCAATGGTGTGGAAGACTCATATTGCTATCATCAAGTGCAAGTAAAATCATACTCAAGCCATTCATATATCAATAAAGCAAACACAAACTCAATATTGCTCCATATATAATAATAAACTCGGAATTTCATAAAACGGATCGACTATTCCTGAAGGAAATTCTAATGATGCAAACTTTATTTCTACTTTTAACTAATGCAAAAACTGTAATATAAAACTTATAAGAAAGATTACAAGGTCTTTAAAAATCTCCCCAAGCTTAGAATCAAGCCAGGCGGGATCAATTAACTCCATGTGGGTACCTAGTCCTCCTCTTGGGTAGATGGAGCATCGCCTTCTTCCTTTACGTTGCCCGCTTTAACTATGCTTTCAAAGCGAATGCTAAGCTTGGCCATGTCGTATTGGATCTTCAACATTTTACTCTTGAGGAATTTCTTCTCATCTGTTAACTCAAAGACAGCTTTAATCAAGAAACCAAATCTACCATC
Organism: Avena eriantha; assembly: GCA_910589775.1. NCBI lineage: Eukaryota > Viridiplantae > Streptophyta > Magnoliopsida > Poales > Poaceae > Avena > Avena eriantha. The sequence continues at coordinate 322,211,088 of OU342740.1, read as the reverse complement.
GATTGCATCGACCTTCTTTTCAAGGTCTTTGCTCATCATCCAGTAGGAGTCAATCCCCTCTCCAATTGTTTCAACGCATGCTTTAGAAGCCTTTTCTAACTCACAGATCTTATCATGAATCTCATCTTGCCGCACCTTCTTAGGTTTAAGAGGTGATGGACCAAGAGGAGGTTTATAATAGGATCACATGTTGTAATGATAAGGATTAGGGGGGTAATCATCCTTGTTCCTTTCCCGCTCAACATGTCTCATCATCTCCATCCTCTGTGGGAACATGTCCCCCCAATTTGGGAGAGGCTTGATCTCCAGGCCGAATGATGATGACGATCCTTTAGGTTCTGCTTCCTCGATCCTCTTCATGGGCTTCTCATCTTTCTTCTTCCAGACCTGGTTGACGTGGAAGGGATGCATGGCTTCGCTACACGAATGTTATTAGAGGGCTTGTATAGGGATGGCGAGGATTTTTTGAGGCTGGAGGATGTAGCTCTGTGAAAACTTAATGAAAAAGGTTAGATGCGGCCAGCTTTAAAAGGAGGGCTCAAAAACCCTAGCCATCTTGCGTAACGAGCAACTATATGGGCACAGCCCGTATAGCTTCCGCCGTATAGTTGTGAACCCACTATAGATTAGATCTATGGCGAAAACTAACTATATGGCTGGAACTATACATGTGGAAATTTTAATTCCGGCCGTATAGTTGGTCGTTAAACTCTCTGTTTCTCGATAAAATTTTTGAAGAAGGGTTGATAACTATTAAACCACAACTATACGGGCGGAATTTTTAATTCCGACCGTATAGTTGGTCATAAACTCTCAGTATTCCAAAAAATATTTTGTCAAAGGTGTAGACAACTATACGACTACAACTATACGGGCGGAATTTTTAATTCCGGTCGTATAGTTGGTCGTTAAACTCTCAGTACCTTTTGTGGATGGAAGCGTTGACGTCGCAACAACTATACGGCCGGAACTATACGGCTGGAATTTTTATTCATGTCGTATAGTTGGTCGTTAAACCTTTTGTGTCCACCAAAAATTGTCTGCTTCTCCAGGTATTCTTTCTCCAGGTATTCTTTATTAATCTGAAACATAACGAAATATCGAGTTTTGACAGAGAAATGTCAGCTTATACTTTTGACCAATTTTGGCATCATCAATCTTCCTTCTTATTTGCTAGAGCATGAATAATAATACTCAAACTAGACTTTAACTGAAAATTTAAAAACTTACTCAACCTTTATTTCACATGGGTTGCCTCTCATGAAGCGCTCTTTTATGGTCAATAGCTCGACCGTAGTGACGCTCATTCCGTCTTGAGTCCATTCTTCTTGTAATTGCTATTCTTCGTATATTTTCGCTTTATCAATTCTTCGGGGGTTCTCAACTCTATAGTGATTGCACTTATATCTTCTTTCACCCGATAATGCTTCAAGCGTTGTCCATTTACCACCCATGCAAGAGAGGGTGTTTTTCCTTGGAGCTTCACTGCTCCTGATGAATAGCCTTCTTCAACTACATATGGACCTTCCCACTTCGACATGAGTTTTCCTGGAAACAACTTAAGACGAGAACTATAGAGCAACACTTTGTCTCCACTTTAAAAAATATTCTCTATTTTTCTATCATACCATCTTTTAACTTTTTCCTTAAACAACCTAGTATCCTCATAGGCTTCACTTCTAAACTCATCTAAAGCATGCATATCTAATAAACACTTTTCCCGTGCTGCTTTGAGATCATAATTTAGATTCATGATTGCCCAAAAAGCTTAGTGTTCTAGTTCTAATGGTAAATGACATGCCTTACCGTACACCATCTTATAAGGTGGCATACCCATTGGATTTTTAAATGCAGTACGGTATGCTCATAGAGTGTCATTTAACTTGTATGACCAATCTTTCTTTGATTTGTCTACCGTCTTCTCGAGTATGATCTTCAGTTCTCTATTTGAGAGTTCCACTTGACTACTTGTTTGGGGATGATATGGTGAAGCAACACGGTGAGTTACTCCATACTCACTGAGGATTTTCCTGAAAGTCCCTTTCATAAAATGACAACCACCGTCAGTAATTAAAAATCTAGGAACTCCAAACCTAGGAAATATGACATCCTTAATCATCTTCACTGAGGTAGTTGCATCTGCATGATTTGTTGGGTTAGCTTCAACCCACTTAGTAACATAGTCAACAGCAACAAGAATATGAGTATAATCGTGTGACTCTGTAAATGGCCCCATGTAATCCATTCCCCATACATCAAAGGGTTCAATTATTAGACTATAATTCATTGCCATTTCCTGTCTCCTACCTATATTACCTCTTCTTTGGCAAGCATCGCAATATTCCACATACCTGTGTGCATCCTTAACCAAGGTGGTCCAATAGAATCTGGATTGAAGTACCTTTGCAGCAGTCCTTTTTCCTGCATGATGCCCTCCATATGGACTGCCATGACAAGCCTTCAATATCACATTCATTTCGTGATTAGGAACACACTTCCAAATCATTCCGTCAAGTCCATGACGATATAGATACGGATCATCCCAAAAGTAATAATTAAGATCATTAAATAATTTCATTCTTTGATTTCTTGACATATCGGGAGGTAAAAAAATTGTTGCTAGATAGTTAGCATAATCTGCATACCATGGATCATCAATTTCTACCTTTGCTAAATATTCTCCCGGAAATGATTCATTAATAGGTACGGGGTCATTAATTATTCCCTCCATCCTAGAGATATGACCTGCTACCGGATTATCCGTACCCCTCCTGTCTACTATTTGCAAATCATATACTTGTAGTAATAAAACCCACCTAATCAACATGGGCTTAGCATCTTTTTTCACAAGCAGGTGACGCAAGGCTTGGTGATCCGTATGAATTATTACCTTAGAATTAATTATGTAAGATCTAAATTTGTCGCAAGCAAAAATTATAGCTATAAACTCTTTTTCCATAGTAGCATAATGTTTCTGAATCTTATTAAGAGGTCTACTAGCGTAATAAATAACATTCAAATTCTTTCCATCTCGATATCCCAACACAACCCCTAAAGCATAATCACTAGCATCACACATAATTTTGAAAGGTTCATCCCACTTTGGAGGTTGCATGATAGGTGCTGAAACTAGTTTATCTTTAAGGTTCTCAAAAACTACAGTGTAGCCATGGTCTAAATAGAATGGAGTTTCTTTATCCAAAATATTGGTAAGGGGAATAGCTAGTTTAGCAAAATCTTTTATAAACCGCTTATAAAATCCTGCATGTCCTAGAAACATTTTTAAGCTTTTAATGTCCTGAGGTATAGGGAGATTTTCTATAGCATTTATATTATTTTTATCTATTTCTATTCCCTTCTCCGAAACCTTGTGCCCGAAAACTTTACCTTCTCTTTCCATGAAACGACATTGCTCCCAATTCAAAACCAAGTTTGATTGCCTGCATCTCTGCAAAACTCTGGTCAGATTATAGAGAGAATTATCAAAAGTTGTTCCACAAACGAAAAAAATCGTTTGTTAGGACTTCCATAGTTTTCTCAACAAAATCATCAAAAATCTTTAGAACACATTCCTGAAAAGTTGCTACTGCATTACATAAGCCAAATGGAATTAATCTATAAGCATATGTGCCATAAGGACAAGTAAAAGTTGTTTTCTCTTGATCTTTCGGCTGTATGGCAATTTGAGAATATCCAAAATAACCATCAAGAAAACAAAAATAAGAGTTATTCCTAAGTCTTTCTAGAATTTTATCCATGAACAGTATAGGTTTATGATTCTTTTGTGTCTCACGATTTAGTTTCCTAAAATCAATGCACATACGATATCCTACAATTGTTCCCACAGGAACTAGCTCACCTTTCTCATTCAGAGCAGCATCAAGACCACCTTGTCTTGGTATGCAATGAGCTGGGCTAACCCACTTACTGTCAGAAATAGGATATATTATGCCAACATCAAGTAAATGTATAACTTCTTTTATTACTACCTCCTTCATCTTAGGATTAAGCCTTCTTTGCGTGTCTACTACTGGCTCAGATCATCAAGCATGGTAATCTTATGTGTTACGATAGATGAATCTATTCCTTTAATATCACTCAATGTATATCCAAAGGCTTCACAATGCTTAACCAAAATTGAAATGAGTTTATTCGTTTCATTTTCTGATAGATTCTTGCTAATAATAACGGGACATTTATTTTCATTATCTAAAAACTCATACCTCATATTATCTAGAATTTTTTTCAATTCTATTGGTGGAGGTTCTTCATCTCCTGTTCTTACCAATTCTTCATAGTCATATGGATTTTGTGCTTCCGGAATCGAATCAAGGTAATCATCCATGTCTTCTTTCTTCTCATCATCTGGTGCTTCTTCCGAATTAATCAAACTCCTCCACCCAACCCATTTATGAGAAATACGAGAACACCTCCACCCAACCCATTTATACGGTGAGTAACTTATATGTTTAAGGGTGGATAACTTAAATACTATGAAATGGATAAGTCACGTGTTAGGGGTGGGTAACATAACTTTTTTGCTTCAAAAGTTACCCACCAATAACACATGAGTTATCAAGCCTTCATCATGTAAGTTACCCACCTAATAACATGTAAGTTATCCACCACTACAAAAATTACCCATAAATAAAATATAAAAGTTATTCTAGCGGCTCGACTTCATCATCTGTCGCTGCTCTGATGTTTGACAACGAAGTCTCGTTACCTTAACATCTAGGCTACCGCGTCCCAAACTAACTAGCTAATAGCTCACATTTAATTAATTAAATTAAAATATATGGGGCAACCGAGGTTTCATGAGGTGAGAAAATACAAAAAGTAACCCACATGAGAAATGCGAGAACGCATCTTCCCGTTTATATGGTGGGTAACTTATATGTTACATGGTAGATAACTTACATACTATGAGATGGATAACTCACTTGTTAGGGGTGGATAACTTTTATGTTACGGTGAGGATAGCATACATATTATGGCATGGATAACTAATGGTTTGGCTGGTGGAATCGAGATACGACCATTGGGATTCGAGCAACAAGCGGAGTCAACCTCTCGTGGATGAGTCATCGGTGGGCTACCTCCTCGATCTATTGGGAAATGTCTGGAGGAGATGACGAGAACCTATCGGCGGGGCTACACGATCAACACAACCCGATCCGACGGCAAGCTTGAATTCGCCCAGAAACAATTTTCTCATATCGTTCTAAACATAGAAATTTGAAATAAAAAACTCGAAAGGCGATTGGAGCCCAAGAGGAAAGCTTATGAACTGAATTTTTGTACTCCCTCTGTTATAAAAATGTAGTGTGTAGGTACATTGAAATTTAGACAAATATAAGACATCCTTTTTAGGATGGATGGAGTATTAAAAATTAACGGGCGATAGAAAGGTCACTGCACTTAACTGACTCACATTAAACCATGTACACATAAGTATACTCCTACCACACAAAAGCATTGAAAAATAAAAAAATCATTCACATGTAGATATACCCTCGACCTTGTTTTACTACGGAGGAGTTAGGTGTACATACATGGAATAGAGAAAGAGTCAAGGAACGACAGTAAATCATCTCAGGTCTAGACTCATGCACGCATACAAAACTTGTATCAATCGATTGATGCAGGAAGCGTTGCACGAGAACTACTACAACATCGGGTTAGTGGCAAGCAGTTGAGCACTATCATTCTCTTGGTCAGATCCCGTACTCTGGTCAGATGCGCCGCTACCACAGGGGTGACGGGTTGCTTCTGGTTAGATACACCGCTACCACGGTGATGAGCTGCTCCAACCAGATGTGTCGCTGCCACCGCCCGCCGCGACGTCGAGGATGAGCTTCTTGCCTCAGCGACGGCGCCATCGCTAGGGAATTGGCGACGGAGTCGAACGGAGGCTAGAGCACGCGGCGGCCGCACCGGGTGGGAGCAGAGCAGGAGGACGGCTCGATGAACTGCTCGTGGCATGAGTGGCGGCGCCGAGCGCTGAGAGCAACAGCCGAGAAGGAGGAAAGATATGGACAACATGGGTGAACCCGCTGAGTTTGGCTTTCTCCCTCGCTCGCATCGATCTGGACCACACACATCCGATCCGACGGCTGACGAGAGTCCGCCTAGTTTTGTCATTTTCAGACCGGTCAGAATATATATTTCCCCCAAAAAAGATACTGCTGTAGTAAAAAGTTATAAACAAGTACTTACCAATATTGTAAAGGGATGAGAGAGAAAAAAGGAGGAGTGAGAGAGGACGTGATGTATCCACCGATCAAATTGTTAGGAAACTGGGCCGATAGGGGCCCATTCGGTGTGGCCTCTACCAGGCTAGGTTAGCCCATGTGGGTATCATTATCCATTTGTAGTCTATAAATAGAGAAGCAATCATTGTACGTAATGTTCAACAGAGATATCAATAAAGAACTTTCCCTTTCTGTGTCAAATTCTTATGTGATTCTTGTGTATCTTCGACTCTAGTCTTCTTCCTCTTAGTGGGGCAGCCTCGGGACCGGCCAGCCGGCAGGGGTTGCGAAACACGTTATCAGCACGTGTCTCTCCGTCAAGCCACCGTCAAGCCTGCATCACGCAGGCTTTCGTTGAAGGTAATCCAAAATTGACCGCAAAAATGGATTCGTTGTTCGATTTCCTTACAATTTTTGCGTTCACCACATTTTTTAGATCTCATCTACTGTGTGGATTTCTCCCCGAGAGTCGAGCAGACATGCTGTCGCCGACCAATGTCGATACTCTCGGATCTGGAGATTTGTTGACTACACTTTAGAGAGACGGTATATGCATGATCCCGTTGATCTTAGTACCGCCGCCAGTACACCAGATGTGTAAATCGCGCCGACTTTTATCAGATCGGAAAGTTAGCACAGATCCAAGTTAGCACAGATCCCCGTATTTTTATTTCCTCAGCCTCTAGTTCTTCACCGCATGCGCACAGGCCCTACTGGCCATGCTGCTGCCCTGCGCGCACGCCCCGACGCTGGCACGCCGCGACCGTCGCCGAACCTGCCTGCTGCAGCACCGCCGGCCCTGCTGGCCGAACTCCGCCGATGCGCCTCGCCGGCCGCCGCGAGCCCTCGCTGGCCGCCGCACCGTCAAGCGCCGCGCGCTTCGCTGGCCGCGCCCTGCTGGCCGCCTTGCTGGCCGGTGCGCATGCCGCCGCCACGAGCCGCGCCTGCCGCCGCTGCGCCCGCGTGCCGTCAAGCGCCTCTCTGGCCGCCGCACCATCAAGCGCCGCGTGCCTCGCTGGCCGCGCCCTGCTGGCCGGTGCGCATGCCGCCGCTGCTCCGAGCCCACCGGCCACCGCCTCCCCACACCCACCGGCCACCTCTCCCCGTCACCGGCACGGCCGGATGCCGCCGTCGCCGCCCCACTCGAGAGCGTAGCCATGTCCCCCCGTTCATCGGGCAGGAACGGTGTGGGGTGGGCCGGCCCACGGGAAGCTCTAGCGAGTGGACTAACTCGGCCTGCTGCCGCTGTGTTGAAAAAAGGGGGGGGACAACGTGCAGTAACTACTTAAAATAGCCACGGAATTTATTTTTTAGGCCATTCTTCACGTTTAGAACGCGTCTAATATAAACATCTCTTCGTGCATGTTTTTGTACTGTTTTACTGCAGTAATTAAATGACTTTATGCCTTTAATTCTTTGTATTCCATAGTTAGCATGTACCATTTCTGATTTAAATTTTGGAACGCCATCATATTTGAATAATTGTATCGATTATCGCATTTATGCAACTGATTACCTGCTGTAATCTTACACACTTTGCATAAATTGCAGATGACCGGAATCGTGAGCTGTGAGTTCCCAGCGCTGACCCAGGATGGGCTGAACTACCTGACTTGGGCCTCGGACGTGGAGATCGTCCTCGAGGGCCGATGCATCAAGGGTGCGCTGAGTGCGGGGACCCAGACGGCCCCAAGCACCACCACCTCGGAGGATAACGCCAAAGCACTGTATTTCCTCCGCCATCACATGTGTGAGACTCTTACAAATGAGTACATGGCAGAACGGAGTGCTTCTGCCCTTTGGACTGCCCTCAACAAGCGGTTCTCTAGGCTTAAGTACACCGTTCAGCCATAGGCGGAGGCGGATTGGATTCGTCTGAGTTTTGCGGACTTCAAGACTGTGGGGGAGTACAACTCCGCATTACACCAGATTTGTACCACTCTTTAGCTGTGTGTCTCTACTACCACTGATCAGCAGAAGATAGACAAGACCCTCTCCACATTCCACCCTTCCACTATTCAGTCCTCGCGGAACTACCGCCAGGAAGGATTTACGGAATATGCAGCGCTCATTGATGCTCTCCAAGTGGCCGAGGCGCAGGACAATGTTCTCAAAAAGAACTTCTCCGCGCAACCCTTCGCAGGGGGCCCAAGTCATGAAGCTAATGCCGGCGCCTACAAGGTGCGCAAGCCCATCCACAAGAGGCGAGGCAAGAAGGGCAAAAAGGGCCCCAACTCCTCCAACCCGACCAAGCAACAAAAGGCGGGGAAAGGGGAGGCTAGGTCCTAGGACTGCTTCCGCTGTGGCTCCAAGACTCACTTCTCCAGGCAGTGTTTGGCCCCCAAGCACGTCGTGGACGCATTCAAGGCCAACAAGGAGGCGCGTGAGGCGCACCTCGTCCAGATGGGGGCACCACCGGCGCCCGGAGCGGCGCCCGTGCACAACGCCGCGCCCGTAGTGGCACAGGGCGTAGCACATGTGGCGGCACCTTCGGAGGTTCCCACGAACGCCACGGTGCCCATGGAGGTTGAGCACTTCGTGCCCCCTCCCGTGCCCCAGCTGGACATTACCGCTGCCTCGACAATGATAGCCAACGAAGAGAAGCTCAGCGAGCTGGAGATAGCAGCTGAGATTGATGGTCTCCTTACAGAATCCATCTGAGCTTCTCTTTGTTTACTTCATGATTTCTTTTGGCAATAATATGATACAATCTTTTCGATATGGTTGTAAGCTCTATGAGAGCAAAACATTTATTTGTTTTCGGCGATTGGATGATATTTATTTCATTCATTTATTCCATTATTTAATATGAGATGGTTGTGTTCTGAAATGTTTATGTGTTTTTACTTGTTGTAGCATCTTCCTCGCTCCATTATATTAATTAGACACTATACTTTAGAACGCGTGTGGCGCGCAAATGGAGGAAACGTGCCTTGCTGATAGCGGCACCACAAATACCATCTTGAGAGAACCAAAGTACTTTGAGTCTATTACCAAAAACCCCGGTAACATAATGATGATCGCCGGCTGCGGTCCGAATGTAGTTGGCTTCAGAAGAGCAACTATCATACTCCCGAATGGAACAACTTTGATCATTGAAGAAGCATTGTTGTACCCGGAGTCGACTCATACTCTCTTGAGTTTTAGAGACATCCACGCAAATGGTTTCCATGTTGAGACCGATGATGATGAGATGGAAAGGAGTTCCTACTCATTACCAAGCGTGACGAAAATGGTAAACATGTTGTCGAAAGACTTCCTTCATTAGCTACTGGGTTGTACTACACCAAGATAGTAGCACCACCTATTTACACTACCCTTAAGACTGTCTTTAGAAGCTCTGAACTATTCTGCCTTTGGCATGATAGGTTAGGCCATCCCGGTCTTAGAATGATGAGAAATATAATCAACAACTCGAATGGTCATAATGTTAATGTGAAGAATTTCCCGAATCCCGATGATTTTGTGTGCTCCGCATGCGCTACGGGGAAATTGATCATTAGACCGTCTCCCCTAAAGGTGAAGGATGAAATCCCCGTGTTCTTGGAACGTATACAAGGGGACATATGTGGTCCAATTCAGCCCCTCTCGGGGCTGTTTCGATACTTCATGGTGCTCATTGATGCTTCCTCTAAATGGTCCAATGTTTGCCTGTTGTCAACAAGGAACCGTGCTTTTGCAAAGTTGATCTCCTAGATCATACAAATACGGAATAAATTCCCTGATTATCGTTTAAAGTCTATTCGAATGGACAATTCCAGAGAATTTACTTCCAAGGCATTCGATGATTATTGCATGGCAACAGGAATCAAACTTGAGCACTCTGTACCGCACGTCTACACTCAAAATGGATTTGCGGAGGCATTGATTAAAAGAATCAAATTCATTGCCCGACCACTTCTTCAGGGTTGTAATTTACCAACTACATGTTGGGGTCATGCGGTGCTACACGCTGCCAATCTCATCAACTTTCAACCATCAGCCTACAACATCCACTCTCCTATCCAACTTGCGCAAGGGTCGGCACCGAAAATTTCCCACCTTCGTAGGTTCGGTTGCCAGGTATATATACCTATACCACCACCCCAGCAATCAGCAATGGGACCGCTCCGAAAGTCGGGGATATACGTTGGTTATGAGACTGTGTCTATAATCAGGTTCTTGGACCCCATGACAGGCGACTGTCACACGGCCCGTTTTGCTGACTGCATTTTTGACGAGGATCTTTTTCCGACTTTGGGGGGAGGTAATCAACCCCTTGATGACAAAAGTCGTGAAATCACGTGGAAAGCCACGGGGATCCATGCTCATGACCCGCGCACTGTTGAGTCTAATCGAGAAGTCCAAAAGATACTAGATTTGCACTCCTTAGCGAATCAACTGCCTGATCATTTTAGTGATCTAAAGACTGTGACAAAGTCGCATGTGCCTGCACGCAATGCACCGGAAAGGGTTGAAATACCAAAGAAAAATGATGGTATACCCGCTCCCGTCCCAAGGCCTAAGAGGACGAGGAATCCAGTTTCTCGAATCCCAAGTACCCAGGGACGCCTGAAGAAAAAGGATAAGAGAGATTTATTACAGTCTACCCCTGAAGAGGGGAGCCAGTTGAGACCTGGCACAAGTACGGATGTTTCAGTGCACGAAATTCCAGACTTGAATTTTCCTATATCGGAAATACCTAGCGAAGTTGTGTGCACACACATCGGAGCGGGAAAACTAAAGGACCTAGCCCCCGGATTGGGAAATCCGGTGGAGCAAGACGATGTGCCTGATGCACTCCATGACGAAATGGCCATTAACTATGTTAATTGGGTGAGTCATACAACCGAGCCATGGCAAATGTCGACGTTAATTTTGCCAAGAAAATTGCCTCAATCATAGATCTTGACCCTGAGCCTAACACGCTCGCTGATTGTAAGAAAAAGTCGGATTGGAAAGATTGGCTGAAGGCAATCACTACTGAATTATTATCGTTAAACAAAAGAGAGGTATTTGGGCATGTTTGTCTAACTCCTCCCCACATTCGCCTTGTTGGCCATAAGTGGGTTTTTGTTCGAAAGAGAAACTAAAATAATGAAGTAGTAAGGTACAAAGCAAGGCTCCTTGCTCAAGGTTTCACTCAGCGACCAGATGTCGACTTTGAGGAAACTTACTCCCTAGTCATGGATGGAATTACCTTTAGATACTTGATCTCAATGGCAGTAAACATGGACTTAAAAATGAAACTTATGGATGTTGTCACCGCTTACCTATATGGTAACTTGGATTCGGACATATACATGAAAGTACCTGAAGGTATCCCTGTTCCGAACCAGGATAGAGCAAACAGGGGTTTATACAGTGTTAAGCTTAAGAAGTCACTGTATGGACTTAAACAGTCAGGTAGGATGTGGTATAATCGTTTAAGCGATTTCCTTCATCAGAAGGGCTACACGAGCAATGAAGATTGCCCATGTGTTTTTATACGGAGATCCCAGGATGGTTTCTGTATTATCTCGGTGTATGTGGATGATTTGAATATAATCGGTACACCTGAGGATATTGAGGAAGCGAGTTCCTACCTGATGTCGAAATTCGAGATGAAAGACTTAGGCAAAACCAAGTTCTGCCTAGGTCTACAGCTTGAGCATTCCCCTGTTGGGATTCTATTGCACCAGTCGGCCTACACCCAGAAGTGTTGGAACGATTTGGGTTTGACAAAGCATACCCTTCTAAGACCCTAATGGTCGGAAGATCTCTGCAGCAAGACAAGGACCCGTTCAGGCCTAAAGAAGAGGGGGAGGAAATTCTGGGACCGAAATTCCCTTACTTAAGTGCGGTTGGAGCACTTATGTACCTTGCAAATTGCACACGGCCGGATATTGCATTCGCCGTCAATCTACTTGCCAGGTATAGTTCTGAGCCTACCAAAAGGCATTGGAAAGGCGTTAAGGATATTTTTCGGTACCTACAAGGGACCAAAGACCTTGGATTGTTTTACCAAAAGAACCAAGACCTATCTGTTGTAGGCTATGCAGATGCTGGGTATCTTTCGGACCCGCACACGTCCAAGTCATAGACTGGATATGTTTTCCTTTGTGGTGGAACAGCGATTTCCTGGAAATCGTCTAAGCAAACTCTTGTGTCAACTTCGACGAACCACTCGGAAATCATTGCATTATATGAAGCATCACGAGAGTGTGTATGGCTTCGACGAGTAGTCAACCACATCCAGATGTCATGTGGGCTGAACACCGTACAAACCCCAACAATTATCTATGAAGATAATGTTGCTTGTGTTGCACAAGTCCAGACAGGTTATGTGAAGAGCAATCTTACAAAGCATATAAACCCCAAGTTCTTCTATGCACATGAATTGCAAAAGATGAACTAAGTAAAAGTATTGCACACCAAGTCATGTGAAAATCTTGCTGATTTATTCACTAAATCATTGCCAGCATCTTCTTTCGAGAGATGTGTTCGTGGAATTGGCATGATGAGACTGAGGGAGATGCAAGGTTCAGGGGGAGAATCTTCACAAACTCATCGTTGAAATCTCGATCCCGATGATTGAGTACTTAACTTTACAGTTAGGTGAATTATACTCTTTTTCCCTTAGTGAGCTTTTATGAAAGTTTCTCACGTGAGGTTTTTAATGAGCAATTCGTGCAACATAACAAGAGGTATACCATGTACTTTTCTCCATATTTTTTCCCACTAGGTTTTTCGGAGTTTTAAGACATGGATATACAGATAAGATACCTAGGGGGAGTGTTGGGAAACTGGTCCGGTAGGGGCCCATTCGGTGTGGCCTCTACCAGGCTAGGTTAGCCTGGGTATCGTTATCCCTCTGTAGTCTATAAATAGAGAAGCAATCATTGTACGTACTGTTCAACAGAGATATCAATAAAGAGCTCTCCTTTCTGTGTCAAATTCTTGTGTGATTTTTGTATGTCTTTGACTCTAGTCTTCTTCCTCCTAGTGGAGCAGCCCTCGGGACCGATCAGCCGGGAGGTGTTGCGAAACACAAATGAGTGCTCCTTCGGTCCTTCCCTCCAACGCAAGCGAACCAGGTCAGCTAAAATCCAACCGCAGCGAACCAAGCAGAGCACGCGAGCAGTTTCCATTTCCGGCCATCCAACCCTGAAGCAGGTCGAAAGCCCCCTCACCTCCATTCCGTCCATGGCAGCCACCCTCCTTTACTCCCCATCCTCCCCCAACCATGGCACAGACACCCACAGCAGGCCACCATAAAGATCCCCACCACCGCGGCTGCTGCTCCCAAGCGCCCAGAGGAGAGAAGGGAGGAAGAGGGGAGCAAAGGAGTCAGAGCCTTGGGCTTTCTTGCTCGTGCTCGGAGGAGAGATCGCGATGGGGCGCGGCAAGATCGAGATCAAGAGGATCGAGAACTCCTCCAACCGGCAGGTGACCTTCGCCAAGCGCCGGGCCGGGCTGCTGAAGAAGGCCCGCGAGATCGGCGTGCTCTGCGACGCCGAGGTCGGCGTCGTCATCTTCTCCAGCGCCGGCAAGCTCTACGACTTCTGGACGCCCGAGACCTCGTAAGTTCTCTCTAGGCCCGGCCCATTTCTCCCTCTGGAACTGATCACAGAGTTGCAAACTTCGGCTTGGCTTTAGGCTGCCGAGGATCCTGGAGAAGTACCAGACCAACTCCGGGAAGATACTGTGGGATGAGAAGCACAAGGTTCCTCTGTGATCTATTCCCAGCAATTTATTTCAGCACCAATAATACAATAAAAATATTCTGAATTTGTAAACCCTGGAAATGTTTCCAGAGCATTAGTGCAGAGATCGACAGGGTGAAGAAGGAGAACGACAACATGCAGATCGAGCTCAGGCAAGTCTTCCAGCTTCGTTTTTCTTTTCTTTCTTTCAATTATTACCTCCAGCACATCAATGTTCGTATGACTGGACTGTGGTAGCCGATGACGGCGCAGGCATATGAAAGGTGAGGATGTGAACTCCCTGCAGCCCAAAGAGCTGATCGCCATCGAGGGGGCGCTCCAGAACGGCCAGACCAACCTGAGAGACAAGATGGTAATGTTGGTTTTCAAAATTTCGGAGCCTTCATAGTTCCTGCAGCTTGCAACTGTTAGAGATTTATTGTGTGCAACACTGTTGTCTCTGATGTTTCTGTTGTCTCCTTGTTGTAGATGGACCACTGGAAGATGCACAGGAGGAATGTATGGGCCTATATTTGTCACTGCACTTTGTTTTATTTCTGTACACCATGGAGTTTCTTCAACGAGGATCTTTTTTGCAAATTCTGATCATGCTCGTCCTTTGTGATTTGCGGCAGGAGAAGATGCTGGAGGAAGAGCACAAGCTGCTGGTTATGAGGATGGTAATTTCTTAGCACTTCCTTTCTTTCGTTCTACAGTGGATCACCTTGCGGACCTGCAGACACTACACTACTACAGGCATCATCTCTGCCCACTAGTGAAATGATCATATCCACCATGTGCATGATCATAGTTTTAGCAGTGTTGTCAATATGCAGTTAGATCACTTGGTCAGTACTTCAGGTTCCTGATTAGAATCATCTACTCAGCAACCAAAAAACTCAACACGGCATAATTCATGACTGCACTTTTCCAGACATTATGCTTGCCTTGGGTATCTGGTACCCTGCATTTTGAATCACCTCTGCCCAGTCAAATGAATAACTGAAACTGTGTTGACACAATTCACTGCATAGGTTCAATATTAGTGAATGCTAACCGCACTTTCTGATTTGCTGAAGATAAACCTGAAAAAGGAGAATTTACTGAAGTTTACTCTTGTTTCTAGCACCAGCAAGAAGCTGAGCTGAGCGGCAGCATGAGTGAGATGGAGCTCGGGTACCAGCAGAGTAGGGATTTCACTGCCCAGATGCCATTCACCTTCCGGGTGCAGCCCAGCCACCCCAACTTGCAGGAAGACAAGTAGGTCGCTGAATCCTGCGGGGGGCTGTATGAACTGAAGCCCCCCTAACCTGCAGGCTGAAAGTACTAGCTTGCAATTTCCTTTCCAACCTTTGATGTATCTTCCTTTTCATGTCTGGTTTGATGAACTTGTTCAGTGTCAGTTGTTTCCTGGCACACTGCATTAAGTAGCAGAGTTGCTGTCGATGTTAAGATGTTCCTGGAATCCTGATCTTAGGACTGAAAAATGAGGAACTTGGTATCTGATGTTTTCTTAATTCCTGCCTATTCTCATTGCCAGATGATGAACAGTTTGTTTGATGAATACTGCTAAAATTCAAATGTAAAAAAGTTTGACGTGAATACCATTTCCATCATTTAAATGCCTCGTACAAAAAATCAATATAATCAAGAGGTCATGCCACACAATTCTGGATTTAGCCAACTAGAGCAAACACAAGTATTTAAATCACCTAAGCATGTCCCCATTATCCATTAGTGGCCCACTGATGGCTGGCGAAGCACTGAAGTTACTCCCTGCTTCGCTGAACATGAGGTTGTGCCCATATGGCAGTGGCCGGTCTGGTATCTCCGGTATATCCATGTCCCCCTCAAGCATCTTCACCGCCTCGGTGATGGTCGGTCGGAGCGCAACCATCACGTGTGCGCACAGGATTCCGACAAGAACAAACCTCTCCATCACCTCTCCTCTCGGGCTCTCGCCTGTCGACAACGCCTCGTCCAGCACCTCTCTTGACTGACCGGACTTGATGAGCGTCCACGCCCAGTCGGTGATCAGCACCGGCCCTGCCTGCGCCGACATGTCAAGCACATGCCGTGCACTCAAAATCTCAAGGACCAGAACACCGAAGCTATAGACGTCGCTCTTCTCTGTCAATTGGCCGTAGAGCGCGTACTCCGGCGCTAGGTAACCATGGGTGCCGGCAACACGCGTTGTGAGGTGAGACTGCCCCTCTCGGGTCCTCCTGGCTAGCCCGAAATCCGCCACTCGAGCACGCATCTCACTGTCGAGCAATATGTTGGTGGCTTTGATGTCTCTGTGATAGATTGCAGGTTTGACACCATAATGCAGATATTCCAGCCCCTTTGCCACATCCATTATTATGCTCCGCCTTTGAGCCCATGTCAATGCCGGCCGCTTGCTGCCTCCTCCACTGTCCCGGAAGATGAACTCCTCGAGCGATCCGTTGGGCATGAAGTCATACACGAGGAACATCTGCTTCCCTTCCTCTATGTCGTCATCGACAATACAGCAGCCGCGCAAGGGCACCAGGTTTCGGTGCCGGAGGTTGCTGATGATCTCCACCTCGTTGGTGAACTCCTCGTCCCCGCCATCCATCTCTGGGTTGAGCATCTTCTTGACAGCAACAGCAGACCCATCTGCAAGCACGCCGCGGTAGACGACCCCGAACCCACCGCGCCCGATGAGGTTTCGGTCCGCGAATCCGTCCGTCCCCTTGGACAACTCGGCAATGTTGAATAGTATCGACCCCGTGTTGGGCCTGAGGTGCGGCCGCCGCTCGCCCGAGCCCAACCCCTCGTCAGGGATCTTGAGGTCTCTGTTCTTGTTCTTGGCGTGCCTTCTTTTTCTCCAGAGGAAGAATGCGAGAACCGACAGGAGCAGGATGAAGGCGATTGGAATGGTGGTGGCGTAGACGGCTGCGTGGTTTGACTTTGAAGGCTGGGAGAGAGGGGTGGATAGGCCGAGACCGAGTGTGCAGTTGGCGGTGGAGAGGGAGGTGGGTCCCTCGGCGCTGGAGATGCCGGCGGCGTACATGACGGTGAGGTAGAAGCAGTTCCGCTGCGATTCGGCCGTGGCGTTGGCGTCGGCGGCGATGAGGTGGGAGGTGGCGACGATGCCGGCGGTGAGGCAGCCGTAGCAGACCGGCAGGGACGCGAGCTCGGGGCCGCAGGCGGCGTTCAGGTCCGCGATGGAGTCGTTCCCGACGACGGCCCTGTACTCCGCGGCGGTGGTGACGCCGGCGCAGAAGGACGGGGAGGAGACGAACTCGTCCGGCGACGGGAAGCAGGACTGCACGAGCGAGGCGCCCGGGAGGGAGGCCGGCGGCGCGGCGATCCCCTCCGCCAGGTCGGCGAGGCACGCGGCGGAGGCCCCCGCGGACGGGAGGCGGAACTGGCCCGTGGCGCGGAGCCGCCCCGCGAGGCCGATGCCGAGCAGGGAGAGCAGCGTCTGGCGGCACGCCGTGATGTTGGGCGCGCTCCCCGCGCACGGCGTGGGGTCCCACGGGAACGTCGGCACGTAGCTCAGGTCCAGCGGGCACGTCCCGTTTCCGCCGCCGCCGCTCGCTCCAGCTGCGCCCTCCGGCGAGCCGGCGAGCAGCAGCAGGGCCAGGAGTAGCGGAAGAATCCTGAGGAGCCTCGGGGTCGGCATTTCGGCGAGCAGATGGTGTTCGGTGAGGGGAGGAGTGGCTCAACAGGGGAAAGCTTTAGCTTAAACAAACTTGGAGAGAGCTTTAGCCTACTTTGATGGAGAGAGAAAGAAAGAGTAGTTGGAGTAAAATTGGGCGGCTTCGCCAAGCTTGCGTGTCAGGAATAAATATTTAAGTTTTGCGCCAGGATTTGGGTGGCCTACCGGGTCAATGACGGGTGGGACCTGCTTATCTGGGTGGGTCGGGCTGATGGGGACCCCGTGAGAGGCGTCTAGCACTAGCAGGTGCCTGGAACTGGAAGCGAGGAGGTGGTGGTGCCACATGGGACTTTGCTGTTTGTTTGACGTGGCGTATATTATGGATTTAGTGTTTTTCATGATTTGGTTTTTTTAGATTGCTAATGTGTGTACTCCCTCGGTCTTAAAATGAGTATATTATGGATTTAGTGTTTTTCATGATTTGGTTTTTTTAGATTGCTAATGTGTGTACTCCCTCGGTCTTAAAATGAGGTTGCAAACTTTTGTAAATTTGGATGTATCTGAACATTATTTAGTATATAGATTCATCCAAATTTAGATAAGTTTTCGAATCTATTTTGAGACGGAAGAAATATTACTTCTGCTTGGAAAATGAAAATATAACCTAACATTCAAATACGTTTCTAGATCGTGGAGTACTAACTAGCAAAGGTTGAAGAAGATCATGGTCATTCACGAGAATTATTTTCCCTCGTCAACACTTATGCAATGATTCATGCAAAGTTCAAGGCGTACAATCCCATGTAAGCGCTTGTTTGATTTGTATGAGTTTTATAGGATTTTCGTAGGATCGAGTTTCTATGGTTTTTTTTCTACCAACGCCGTTTGATTCTAGGAATAGATCCCTCGGGATTATTTCCTATGAAACTTTCCCTAGTTTATTCCAAAGAAAAGATTATCAGCTCTTGGAAAAATTCCTATGGCTAGCTTAATGAGTCAAGACTACTTTGTTTAAAAACTCAAAGTTCATATAACGATATTATAATTAGATTCCTACTATTTTCCTACATTGCCATCAAACACCTACTTGTGCCAGTCCCCATGATTTTTATTCCCGTAGGATTCAATGAGGTATACCACAGCGGTCCTCCATTTTTCCTAACCCTTCATGTTTCCTACTCTATAAATCAAAAAACAAGCCCTAAAAAACGGAAAGCAAGTTGAAACTTCAATAAATGCAGAGTGGCGCTTTTCGTGCGGTAGCGTGGTGGCTTCGCGATGCTGGTGTGCACCCGCAGCAGTGGCGGCAACATCTTCAGCGCGGTGGCTGATGCAGACGGCACGAGTTCGGGCCGAGCGATGGTGGGCACATGGCGGCTCTTCTGGTGGTTGGCGGCGGTAGGTGGGTGGCCACTATACCTGTACACTCAACTCGAGTTGTGCAGCTCACATCGAGCTTCTTGGGCCCGCTACTACCTCTGGACCGAGCAGAGTACAAATTCCTAGACCACGATGACCTCAAGACGAGCCTAGCTCGGCTCGGTCCACTCCTTTGGCTTGCCTTTTTTCTGAATTAAAAGAAGGATGAATTAGAGGAAATGGGCTGGATAGTTGCGCCGTTCAGTTCATTCATAGGCAGACTCGATCATGAAACGTGCTTCTTCTTCCTCGCCAAGATAGGGAAAGACTTGGATTGCCGCCGCTGCGCCGTCATGCCGCCCAGCACTGTCGCCTTGCCAGCCAACAATGTAGCCGCGCCGCCCGGCACTGTTGTCCTGCCGTGTCGCCCTGAACTGCCACCGTCGTGCCGCCATGCCGCCTAGTACTATTGCCCCATACCGCTGCCCAGCACTGCCGCCAGGCCATCCAGCACTGCTGCTCCCATCGTGTCGCCTTGACCAGTCACCGCCGCGTCGATCCGCCGCCTCCAAAACAAATTGCGGCAATGTCGTGGATGCCGGCCCCACCAGTCAGTGACGCAGCATGCCAGTATCGTGAGCTCTACGTTTTGATGCCAATGGCGGTGACACCTGTGGGTGCGATTACTCTCTTGGGGGTGCCGTTGTGGGTATCTTCTCCATGCTAGGTCTGGGTGAAAACCCTTGACCATCAGTCTCGGCAACAACGGTGTGTCGTGTCGTAACCCTCTTGGGGACGTCATTGTGGAGCTCTATTCTCCCAGGTCTCGTTCTAGTGTCGCCGGTGACAAGTCTTATTCTTTCTTGTACTCTCTTGTTATCTGTAATCTGATGTGTAAGAGGTTCACCTCATCACCTTCTATCTGTCCGGCCAAGCGGGATGAAAGTCTGTTTCGAGAAAAAAACACATTCACAAGCTTTGTAAAATCTTGAAAGGAAATCACGCTCGTGGATATTGAGTTGAAACTTAACCTGACAATTTTTCAACAAATAATACACCCATTTGCTATGTATTTGCAATCATTTTATGGTGAATCTAATGAGCTTAACTTGGCATTTTAGATTGCACATTTTCCGAGAGCTTTGTTAAATTTAAAGTACTCTTAATTAGGCAATCCCAAAATTTCAAGCAAAAGGAGTTCACATTGCTGTAGTGCCTATGTTAGAATGATTTTTTATATCTAATCATGAGAATAATGTACTCCTTCCTTGTCGAAATAGATGTCGGAGATTTAACTAAATTTAAATGTATCTAGTACTAAATAGTGTTTAGGTACGTTTAAATTTTGACAAATTTCTATTTTTGAGATGGAGGGAGTAACATACGAGCAGCTGCTGGTTCAAACTCAAATGGTATGCCATGTTTTGCATCAAAATTGAAATAAAATGGTCCAAAAACCAGCCAAACATCCCTGTTCTATTCTCCCTGCGTATGAATACTGTGTGGACCTCTAGTGAAGAGCGCACACTACATTATCACGGTATATAGTATATATACCTGTCAAGCAAGGCAAGTGGGAGTTAGTTTATACTCCTCCGTTCAGAAATATAAGTCGAATGTACGTAGATATCTTTTATTGTATAGGTTCGTAGAGGTTTGGAGTGAATTTATATATAAAAAAAATTTAGATACATTTATTTGATAAAACTAAAATGTCTTATATTTTTGAATTGGAGGGAGTACATATTTAAAATCGCTTTACACTAGTGCTGATCTGATCGATAAAGCGTACAAAGTGGCATTTGGAATACTAATAAGTCTTTTGACCATGAAGAAAGATGCCCAATCCAGTACATTAGGCCCCGCTTGGTAGCTCTGTTTTTTTTAAGTATTCCAAGAATACTTCAGTTTCTAGAAATAATGAAGTATCGAATACTTTAAAGCGTTTGGCTTCAAGGAATACTGTGGTTTCAAAAACTGAAGTATCCTAAAAACTACAGTTTTTCTAACGTTTTGAAAACTTCAGCCCCAACCTCTTTTTTGCCAAAACGGAGAAAAGTGTTCGCTTGTGCCCCTCCCAAAACACATGGCAAGATCCGTAGTTCGTATGCTTGCATGCAATCAGCTGCCGATGTCAGTGTCACCAGCTGGATCCTAGTTTTATCATGCTTGCATGCAATCAGATGTGCGGCTGATGGTGAGCCGTCGAACTTTCTGTTCCATTTATTTAGTAACATAAATAACTGCTTTTTATCCATGCGACGAACCTGGGCCGGCTAGCGCCCGACCCGACAGATAGTCACGGACGCACCAGCTCATCTCTACAGTCACACGTGGTATGGAGTATTTCTTTGAACGCATGAATTTGGACATAGTTTAATGGTGAAAACTGCAGTCGCCCGCTGAGAGGTCCAAGCCGTGCATGATGCAAAAACGGCTGCGCACTTGCCTCAAGCCTGACCCAGTTCTGCAATTATTTGGCCCGTAGAAGACTACTGAAGCTCCACAGACCACAGGGCAAACAAAAGAAATGCACAATTATTTAAGAGAAAGAAGCCAAAGAGCTATCACTATCAGCTAGCTTTCAAATGAAGCATCTTTGCATCAGCTTCTGCATTTCATGATTCCATCCAACGAATCCTTGTGATTCTTTTTTCCTACCATCAGGCACAACCCTGACTGACTTGCTTACTGGCCAACAAACACTAGTTTCTGCAGTGTAGCGTCGCTTATGGTAAGCTAGCTGCATATGAACAACAACAACTCAAGTGTTTCTTTTTCATCGGGGAAGCAACCACTCAAGTTAACAGTGACACCCGACTCAGCCTTCGGTCGGATTATGGAGCCGAACTGACATAGACGGCCGGGCCGTAGATTGTACTAACAAAAGAAACTACTCCAAGCATACGGTGACAGAGGGAGCTTTGAATCCTCTCTCAGTCCATGGAGAAAATGTTTTGAGTCCTTTGTGTCGGCGGCTTGTCCTTGGGACGAAGACGCTCAGAAGTTTCACCTATCTGCACGCGCGGTTTGATTACCGCCGTGCGTTTCGCTTGATTTCTCCGATCGGATGGCGACGGAGCTTTGGTTGGGTTCAACTGGACCACGTGCGTCAAACTAGGAGATAGGACGCAGTCACGGCGTAACGGTCTCACCTGCATTCACGTGCTCCCGAGGCGATCGTTGTTTCAGTATGTGGAACGTGGCGTGCCCGCAGACGAGAGATGGCGGGAGGATGTGCGAGCTCGCGCTCTGTAGCGAAATCGCGCCTAGCAGTAATCGAATTTGTCCCACCGCTCACCGCCCGCCAAAAATCTCCCCTATTTAGTTGTCGTTGTGCCGCCGTCAAAATCAAATCCTCCATTTCCCCTTTCGAGCTCCTCCCTCCTCTAATTTACATGACCGTGGCGGGAGCTTGGACCTCGAGCGCGGCGACGGAAGCCGTTGATGGACTGTTAGATTCCCCGTGCTCCTCGACATGTGTGTTAGATGATGTCCCACTTGCTGTAAGAATCTCGAACCCTCGATCTAGCTTAGATCTATAAGAATGTGCTAGATGTATGGATCTACAACCATAGTTGATGTTTGGCATGCTCGACTGTAGTTCATTCCACCATCTTCCTCAAACACGGTGACGATGGTCCTGCCGGCTTTCCCCTCGAGCACGGCGACGATGGTCCTACCAGCTCCCCAGCTTTCCCGACCTCTATGCTCAAGCCTACTCATGTCGCTATAAGAAAAGACTCTACCCCTTCATGTTGTTGTAGTTGTACTATGTGTTCGTTGGTCATCTGCAACCGATAGCCATTGTATCATGATTAGGATTATTACTGCTAGCAGGCTTCGGATTCTAGAAAGGTGGTTACCATTGTTCTCGTTTGTACCATGCTTAATCGACTGTAGAACATTAGGGGTAGTAGCTCCCCTAACTTGTCTTCTCCTTCCGTGGGAAAATTTGACATGAGCTCGATGGAGCCTACAAATATTCCAGTTAAGTGCGCCCCTAAACCTTCAATGGTCATGCTTCATCAGAGTTTGTCCTGAATAGGATGGTTGAGCTTGTGAAGAGTGGGATAAACAATGCCAATGAGTTCAGAGAGAGGAAAATGTAGAAGGTTGCCAATGATGTTCTTACCATCACTAGGATTGCAGTGGCCACTCTTCAGCTATACAACCACAAGAGGAAGTGGAGAACCACATGAACCTGATAGTTAAGCTTAGACACTGGGAGGGTGGAAGATGGTGTGCGGACAACACAGTCTTTATGGTCGATGATGATGACATGCTGAAGTAGATGCTCGTGGTAACCTTATGTTTCACTTATTCGCAACATATAAATTGATGTGCACTAACACATACTCTTCTCAATCGTAGGCCCGCCCGAAGCTCCTTGAGTTGGTGCACACACCTATAACAAACTATGCTCATAGGAAGACGATCTTCATGCACAAGTTTGTGGACCATAGAAAACTGTGGGATCAAAGTTGATGGTGAAGGCCATGGAATTTCTTGTGGATAATAAAGAAGGAGTCATTTATGCTAACATGGGTCCAAGTGAGAGGAGGGCTTGGCTTAGGACTTGCATCCACTTCAATTAGGGCTACTACTTTTCTTCTATGGATGGTTCTCATGATCTATTGATGTGGTCATGTATATTTTGGGAGGTGCTCTCATATCCCTCCATTAGCTAGGACTTGATGAAAATCGAACCGTGGTTTGTAATATTTTTGGATGTGGTATATATTAACCCCTCCGATGATAAACTTGTGATGCATCATGAGGTGTTGCTTTTGTGTGTAGCTCGGGGCACATCAGATATTTAGATAACTATTGTTAAAGTGATTAGCCAATATCCTCCTCCTCTACTATTCAAGTGATTATCTACTAACACGTTGAAATGGATTGTATGGACACCTAGAGGGGGGGGTGAATAGGCGCTACGTCAAATTTTAATGATTTTTCAATTTTAGGCTTAACACAAAGGATAAATTCTCTAGATAAGCTATTAGATGGAATTTCCCTATATGCAAACCTATCTACTAGCGAGTAAAGGGCGAGTGGAAGAGGAACGAGTGAACCATAGTGAAGCACGCGGAGACACATGATTTGTTTTAGCGCAGTTCCTTCCTTCTTAAGGGAAGTACGTCTGCGTTGGAGGGGTGGGCGGTACTAAGACCACCACGCCACAATATGCCTCACCCTGTTCTCCGATGGATCCCGCTACCAAAGGCCTGATCCACCTTTCCACTATAGGAACCCTTCGAGGCGTGTACCGGTGCATTTACACAACTAGCGGGGCACAACTCCACAATCAACTTGGAGGCTCCCGTAATGACAACAAGCTACCACAAGAACAAGTTATTAATAACAAAGAACAAGATCTAGATATTGACAAAAATACTAGATGAGGGATTTCTCCAAATGAATGGATAGGAGTTGATGCGCTTGATTCGTGATGGTGATGAAGATTGTCTCCTCCTCCAATTCCCCCAAAGATCGAAGCCTTTGGGTGGTTGAAGTGGGAGATCTAGTGAGAGAGCTCTTGCAAAGGGTCTGAACAATTTCGAGTGAATCAAGAGTTTTGATCGTTGGGGAAGAAGGGATATTTATACCCCTTCCAAATCCAAGACGTTGGAGCCTTTGGGGCCTGGATTATCCGGCCCAAGTGAGGGCCGGATTATCCGGCCTAGGGAAAACTCTGCCCTAGACTCGGATTCTCCGGCAGAAAAACTGGCTACGGACAGAAGCTCACGCAGACCTGCCCTTCACACCTTCTCTGGGGACCAGATTATCTAGCCCTAGGGAAGGGCCGGATTATCCGGCTGGGGGAAAATCCGCCCTAGCCACGGAATGTCCGGGGGAAATTCCGCCCCTAGACAGAAGCTTGCGCAGGAGCATGCTTGGGCGATTTCCCTGGGGCCGGATTATCCGCCCCAACATGAGGGCCGGATTATCCGGTCCAAGGAGAAAATCCGCCCCAAAGCCAGAATTTTCCGAGGGAAAATTCCGCCCCTAGACAGAGACTTGCGCAGAGCCATCCCTGGCCAAGGTGGTCTTGCCGAATTATCCGGCCCATGATGGGGCGGATAATCCGGCCCCCAAACTCTCAAAACTTTCCTGCAACACTTAGTACACATTAGAGATTCCACAGTATTGTTATCTAACACACAAAACATAGCCATCTCCTATGAGCATGGCCTCGCAACCATGACCATCAGTCATCTTGGGCACTGCATAGGTGGAAAACATTGAGAGGTAGCCTCAGCTCAAACCTCTCCCGCGAGGGAACTAATACTAATGCATATAAATTTCCAGCTAAGCCTTACCCAATTCAGGTAGTGTGGTTGTACGGTAAATTTGGAATGGTATCGCATCCGAATCCAACCATTAGTTTTGTAAAAGGGTAAAGGCTCATGCCTCAACATTTTCAACATCATAAACCATTTGTGTTTCTCAACACATGTCAAAACATCTCAATATAATGACTCATCATTCCAAGGTTTTCATAATTCATTTTCACCAAGTGTTCCCATCTAAAGTGACTCAAGTTTTTGATCTACTCTAAACTACTAAGTTAAGAGTGTTCACTAAGGTGGAAAAGATGGATTCAATCTCATGCCATAGAATGACATCTAAAGGGTTATAAATAGGTCAACTTTTATACTCTTTATGCTACCTTCAAAACAAGTAAAGAACTTTGGATAAAGTAAAGGAAGTAAAGCTTGTAAATAAGACTTGGGATACTAATAGTCAAAGTAGTGTGACCAAGGCATTCCTAAGACATCTTGGCTACACCCTCTAGTTTAATCCTAGCTTGCTAAGAATTATACTTGCAAGTGTTAGCTTTCATTGTTAATGGTGGCTTGCCTTGTGAAGTGCAGTGGTTGAAGTTTTCTTCTTCTTCTTCTTCTTGGTAGAACTCCTCCTCCTCGAAAGCTTGGTCGGTACTATCGTCTATAAATACATACGGATTACACAATCACCAAACAATACTTAACTAGTCTAATTAGCATTCTAAGACACACCTTTGATGATCTATTATCATCTCAAGCATTACAAGTTTAATTTAGATAGTTTCACTCTTTTTAAATTAGAAAAGTAATTTCTACTCATTGAAAAGTTAACTAAGATTTAATATTCACCACTTAAAATATGGGATCATGTGGAAACATGTCATCACCACATATTCTAACATGTGAGAATGTGATTTAAGGGTTGGATCAATATTACTTTGGTTTAAGTTTATCATTTAATGATTTAAAGTGCCTAGAAATGCCTATATAGCATTATTTTGGTACTAGTCCAAAGTCACTGCATGTAAACCTTACTATTATTACATATTCAAATAGATATGGTGAAATGTGATTTTTGAGAGTTGGAATCAACTCAAAACCTATCTTGGTTGATTTTATAAAAATGTTGCAAGGTGCAAATGCTTCTGTTTTGTTATTTTTACTAGGAGAGATCTATAACTCTAATTGAATTAAATCCAACGGGCTTGGATAGATATTTTCAATACCTTTCAGGAAAAATTAGTTTCATGCAATTTAGATTTGTAAATCTCTCTGAATTGATTTTTAAACTCAGAGACAGAACTAAGTTTAAACTAAAAAGTAAAATCCTAATTCAAACTAACTGGGCCGCGCGGGAAACTCTAACGGGCCGGCCCAGTGTCACTCCGCGGCGCGGGGCTCAACTAACAGGGGGTCCACCAGTCAGCGGCTTATAACACGCGAAGCGGTACGGGGCGATGTGGGCCGTTAGATTAGAACTGAGATCTACGGCTGGGGATCATCGTCGACGACGAACATGTCACCGGCGAGCTCGAACCCTAGCGGCTCGGTGGGGGTGCATAGGGGGCGTACCAGGGCTCCAGCGACGATGGCGAGGCGGGCGAACGAACTAGTGGTCGACGGCGAGCTCAGGGACGGTCGAGGCAGCTCCGGGGGTGGTCGCAATCAGCGACGCCCTTCTCCTCTAGAGGCAGCCTGCTCCGGTGCAATTCCGGCGAGCTGCTGCTCCCCTTGCTCCGGCTAGTGGTGTGGGACGGTCACTGAGGTGAGGGGAGTGGAGTGGTGTGCTTCAACTGGCTGGGGGTGCCCTCCTTTTATAGGCTCGACGGCGAGACTGAGAGGGATGGGCCGACGATGGTGGCGACATGGCTACGGGAGGCTAGAGGCATGGCTGAGGGTGGAAATCGACGGGCGGTCTCCTGGTGGTGCTCTAGGAACTCAATGCGGGCATAGGGGCGGTGGGATGCGGTCGGGGTGAGCTGGCGCTCTGAGCGGCAGAGGCGCTGGTGTCCATGGCGAGTGGTGGCTGTGGTGCGTTGGGCGGCGAACGGGCGTGTCCGTCGTGTTCCCTGGGTCGTGGCGGACTGGTAGGCGCGGGCTGCGGTCGAGCGGCGACTTGTGCATGCGTGCCGGCTGCGGCGCTCTGGCACGTGCTCGGCATGGCTCGGTGGCACTGGGCGCGTGGTTTCCTCGGTGGTCCACGGCTGCGCTTGGCTCGGGGAGGGGACAGAGGGTGGTAGTGAGGTCCTGGCTACCTCCTAGACATGGCGAGAGAGGGGGAGATGGTCTTCTGCAGTGGGGCAAGGTGTGGCCGGCGAGTTGGTGCTTGGCATGGCCTTGCACTGCCACTAGGGACAAGGGGGTGAGGTGCTAATGGCATGGTTAGACCCTGGGGGGACAAATGGATTAAATGGAGATCAAATGGGGGCAAAACCCTGTTCAAAACAGTGAGCTAGGATTAGGGTGTAAATCATGCATGCCAAGTGTTTGATGAAATGGCCGCATGGAATAAACTTTTGAATTTTGAAAAGATTATTGGTGGGTTTGCTAGGCATAAGCTTGAGACTCTGTGGGTGCCTGGGTTTTGAAAATTGAGCTTGTTTGAGTGGTTTTTGAAATAGTGGGATCTTCCCATATGAATTAGATTCAATTTTAAACTGTCGTTTAAAATTAGCATTTGAATGTTTTTAGCAGATCACAAAGTGAGCCTTGGTACCTCATTATGTGTACTATCAAGGGGTATAAAGATCCACACATGTTTCTGTTAAGTTTTGAGTACTAGGAATAGCCAAAGTAGGCATGATAGTTAATTTGGCCAAAATGACTTCACTTCAATTATTCATTTTGAGTTGTTCTTCTTTGGGAAAAGTTTGGGAATGATTTAGATGATGTTTAATTCACCTAAGAAACATTTTACAAGCAAGGAATCACAGAACCATGGCAATTCAAATCAATTCCTAAATTAAATGCACATACACATGAATGCTTTCATTTTTTATTTGGAAAAGTTTTTGTTAACCCTAATTTTGATGATTTGGATCTTGATAAGCTTGGATTAAAGTTTTGGGATGTTACAAACCTTCCCCCCTTAAACAAAATCTCGTCCCAAGATTTACAAAGAAAACTAGGAACTAAAGAGATCTGGGAACTCTGTCCTAATGTAATCTTCGCGCTCCCAAGTGGCTTCCTCCTCGGTATGGTTGGTCCACTGAATCTTGAGAAACTTGATGCTCCTGGTTCTGGTGGTTCTGTAAGCTTCTTCTAATATACGGATGGGCACTTCCCGATAGGTCAGGTCCTTGTTGATTTCTACCGCCATGTGGTCTATGTTCTTGGAAACTTCCGTCTTCTCCGACACTTCCAGGCACTTCCGAAGTAACGAGATATGGAACACATTGTGGATGGCTGACATCTCTTCAGGCAGTTCGAGTTGATACGATACTTCTCCCCGACGGTTCAGAATCTTGAAGGGCCCGATATATCTAGGGGCTAACTTTCCTTTCAAACTAAAGCGTTGAGTTCCTTTCAATGGCGACACCTTGAGATATACAAAATCTCCGACATTGAAAGTCAAGTCTCTCCTTCTTTTGTCAGCGTAACTCTTCTATCTGGATTGGGCGGTCTTGAGGTGCTCACGGACTTTGTGAACTTTCTCTTCAGCTTCTCGGAGAATGTCGGGTCCAAAGATCTGACTCTCTCCTACTTGCGACCAATTCAAAGGGGTACGACACTTTCTTCCGTATAGGAATTCAAAGGGTGCCATCTGCAAACTAGCTTGATAACTGTTGTTATATGAGAATTCTGCGAAAGGCAGGCAGTCTTCCCATTTTGATCCGTATTCCAACACACAAGCTCTAAGCATATCCTCTAGGATCTGGTTGACTCTCTCAGTCGGTCCATCAGTTTGCGGATGATAAGCGGTGCTGAAGTTCAACTTGGTTCCTAATCCTTCTTGGACTTTCTGCCAAAATCTTGAGGTAAATTGAGTTCCTCGATCTGATACTATGGTCTTGGGGGTTCCATGCATGCTGACTATCCTAGCAATATACAGTTCTGCTAACTTCGCACTCTGGTAGGTAGTCTTGACAGGTATAAAGTGGGCTACCTTGGATAGTCTATCAACTATGACCCAGATTGAATCATTCCCCTACTAGAAGTAGGCAAACCGGTGATAAAGTCCATTCCGACGGAATCCCATTTCCATTCCGGAATCTGCAATGGTTGCAACAGTCCTGCAGGTCTC
The DNA here is from genome assembly GCA_910589775.1 of Avena eriantha. Taxonomy (NCBI): domain Eukaryota; kingdom Viridiplantae; phylum Streptophyta; class Magnoliopsida; order Poales; family Poaceae; genus Avena; species Avena eriantha. The sequence continues at coordinate 322,181,647 of OU342740.1, read as the reverse complement.
TGATGTTCTGCTTTGACTCTTTGACAGATGTCACATTTGGCGATGTAGCTTCCGATTTCTCTCTTCATCTTATGCCACCAAAATTACTCTTTCAAATCCTGATACATCTTCGTTCCTCTGGGGTGGATAGAATAAAGAGTATCATGAGCTTCCTTCATGATAACTTGCTTTAGCTCCGAATCTGCTGGCACATAGATACATCCTTTGTACCACAATACACCTTCTTCATCTTCAGTGAATCCAGGTACCTTTCCTGTACTAATACGACGTTTGATTCCATCGATACTTTCATTCCCCTTCTGGGCTTCCTTGATTTGGCTAATCAAAGTAGGTTGAAGTTCAATGCTAGCTAAGAATCCTTTGCTAACTAATTCAGTCCTGAATTGCTCCAACTCTTCATACAAACTTGGTTGCTTCTCTTTGATCATGGTATTTAGCCTACACGGCAATCGGCTAAGAGCATCCGCTACCACATTGGCTTTGCCAAGGTGATAGTGAATGTCAAGGTCATAATCCTTGATTAACTCTATCCATCTCCTTTGCCTCATATTCAGCTCCTTCTGAGTGAAGATATATTTTAAACTCTTGTGATCTGAGTAAATCTCACAGCGATTACCCATCAAATAATGACGCCATGTCTTCAATGCTAGAACCACAGCTGCTAGCTCAAGATCATGGGTCGGATAGTTCTGCTCATGCTGCTTCAGTTGTCGAGACAGATACGTGATGACTTTGCCTTCTTGCATTAATACACATCCTAGACCAATCTTGGATGCATCACAATATACATCAAACGGCTTCTTGATGTCTGGCATGACCAATATTGGGGCTGATATCAATATCTTCTTCAACCCCGGAAAACTGGCTTCACATTTGTCTATCCATTCAAACTTCTTGTCCTTCTTCAACAATTGGGTCATTGGTCGGGCTATGCTCGAGAATCCTTCTACGAACTTGCGGTAATATCCCGCTAATCCGAGAAATGCACGGACTTGGGTTTGAGTGGTTGGGGCTTCCCATTCTTTGACATCTTTGATCTTGGCGGGATCAATAGAGACTCCTCCGGCAGACACAATATGTCCTAGGAATCCTACTTGTTTCAGCCAAAACTCACACTTGCTGAACTTGGCATATAACTGATGCTCCCTCAAGGTTTCTAGGATAATTCTCAGATGTTGCTCATGCTCTTCTTCTGACTTGGAGTAGATAAGGATGTCGTCGATAAACACAACTACAAACTTATCTAGGAAATTCATAAAGATCTTATTCATGAGATTCATGAAATAAGCAGGGGCATTGGTTAATCCAAAAGACATAACCGTATACTCATATAAACCATAAAGAGTAGTAAAGGCGGTCTTTGGAATATCCGTTGCACGAATCTTAAGTTGGTGATAACCAGTCCTAAGATCAATCTTTGAGAATACCTGGGCTCCAGTCAACTGATCAAATAGATCCTCTATCTTTGGCAAAACGTACTTGTTCTTGATGGTGACATCATTCAACTTTCTGTAATCTGTGCACAAACGATTGCCTCCATCCTTCTTGTCGATGAATAACACTGGTGATCTCCATGGAGATGTGCTTGCTTGAATCAAGCCTTTCTCTAACATGGCATCCAACTGCTTCTTCAATTCCACTAACTCTGAGGGGTTCATGCTATAGGGTCTCTGGGCTATAGGTCCGGTTCCGGGGATTAGTTCGATAATGAACTCAATATCCCTATCCCGGGGCATACCTAGCAATTCATCTGGGAATACGTCGGGGTATTCACAGAATACTCTGACTTGGTCAATGGTGGGCAGGGCTACACTCTTGTTGCACTTGAATTGACGGGGTGAGGTTTCAGAGATATGCTCCACTGTTACTCCAGCGCTACTGGTCATGGTGATGGCTTTCTTAGCACAATCTATCAGTCCTTATGCCTTGACATCCAGTCCATACCTAGTAATACTTCCAATCCTTTGGTTCCAAGTACAATTAGGTTGGCATAAAAATGTATCCCATGTATTCTGATAGGCACAGCTTTGCAAATTTTTCTAGCTTTGGTTGTTGAACCGGGGATTTGAACTATCATGACATGCTTCAGGTTGGTTGGGTGAATCTTACTAGTGCATGCAAATTCTTCGGTGACAAATGAATGCGATGCTCCCGAATGAAACAATACTCTTGGTAAAACTGAGTTGACAGAAAACATACCCAACACTACATCTGGCGCTTCTTGGGCTTCTTCTACATTCATGTGGAAGAGACGGCCGTTGCGGTTGTGAGGGTTCCCTAGGGCAAATCTTCTTCCTAGTTGAACACGACGCTGCTGCTGAGCTCGGGCATTCACGTTGGCATTGACTGCAGTCTTCTTGGGACACTCATTAGAGTAGTGACCCTTCACCCCACACTCGAAACAAGTGATCTAGGACATGTCCTTGACTGCGACAGGCACAACACTGCTGCCAGTTCTGGGTGCAGTGTTGTTGTTTTTGGTCTTGGGAGGTGCACGGTTGAAATTGTTGGCATTGCCAGAGTTGTGATTGTTTCCTCCGGGCTTCCCATTGCCTTTGCTACAGTTGGGGTAGCTTGGGCGAGACGTTGGGGGTCGGTTATTCCTTGGTGCATATCCCGATGAAGGGTTGGGACGGTACTTCTGGTGACTGCTGGATCCAGACTGCTGCATCATACGACGCTTGCGGTTGTCATTTGCCTGATTAATCTTCCCTTCCATCTGAATGGCAGAGTCGACTAGCTCTTCGAGATCCTTGATGCGCTCGACTTTCGATGTAGAGCTCGTTGGGAACCCCAAGAGGAAGGTATGATGAGCACAACAGTAAGTTTTCCCTCACTTATGAAACCAAGGTTTAATCGAACCGGTAGGAACAAGGAAACACCCCAAAGGTGTTACTAGCTGAGCTTTGGCAGGGCGCACTACCGGTGCTAGTAGCAACGTGGAGACCTGCACAACACAACCACAGAACTTTGTCCCCAACTTGCGATGAGGCTGTAAATCTCACCGTGTTTTGCAGAAAACAAAGGATTAAACGTATCGAATGGAAAGTAGTAAAAGTTTGCAGAAAGTAAACACAAAGCAGTAAAAGATTGTAGATTGTATGTAAAGACAAAGGACTGGGATCCATAGTTCACTAGAGGTGGCTCTCCTTAGATAGATAACATGCTGGGTGAACAAATTACAGCGGGGCAATTGACAAACACTGAGAAAGCAATACATGCATATACTAATCATCTTGACTCCTCTGAGACTTGATTGGGCATTACAACATAATACATAGACCGCCATCCAACTGCATCTATGACTAATAATCCACCTTCAGGTTATCATCCGAACCCCCTCTAGTATTAAGTTGCAAGCAACAGATTATTGCTTTATGAACTGCGTGTAAAGTAAACAATACGATTGTTCTATGAACAAAGGATTGTTGTTTTCTCCCTAGTAGCAACATCACATCTAGTACCTTAGAGATTTCTGTCACTTCCCCAGATTACCAGAGGCATGAACCCACTATCGAGCATAAATACTAACTCTTGGAGTTGCTAGCATCTACTTGGCCAAGATAGCTACTAACAACGAAAAGCATGCAAGATCACAAATAACAAAGACATGATAGAATCAATAATCAATCTGAAATAGCATCTCAATATCCATCGGATCCCCGCAAACACAACATGTATGAATTACAAATAGATGATCTTGATCATGAACGGAGCTCACAAGATCTAAACATGAAAGCACAAAGGAGGAGAACCAGCCATCTAGCTACTACATGGATCCGTAGTTGATGGCTCAATGCATGGCGCCTAGAAAAGTGCTGGTGCGTGGTTGATGTAGAGCTCGTTGGGAACCCCAAGAGGAAGGTATGATGAGCACAGCAGCAAGTTTCCCTCAGTTATGAAACCAAGGTTTAATCGAACCAGTAGGAGCAGGGAAACACCTCAAAGGTGTTACTAGTTGAGCTTTGGCAGGGCGCACTACCGGTGCTAGTAGCAACGTGGAGACCTGCACAACACAACCACAGAACTTTGTCCCCAACTTGCGATGAGGTTGTCAATCTCACCGTGTTTTGCGGAAAACAAAGGATTAAACGTATCGAATGGAAAGAAGTAAAAGTTTGAAAAAAGTAAACACAAAGAAGTAAAAAGTTGTAGATTGTATGTAAAGAAAAGGACCAGGATCCTTAGTGCACTAGAGGTGGCTCTCCTTAAGATAGATAACATGCTAGGTGAACAAATTACAACGGGGCAATTGACAAACACCGAGAAAGCAATATATGCATATACTAATCATCTTGACTCCTCTGAGACTTGATTGGGCATTACAACATAATACATAGACCGCCATCCAACTGCATGTATGACTAATAATCCACCTTCAGGTTATCATCCGAACCCCCTCTAGTATTAAGTTGCAAGCAACAAATTATTGCTTTACGAACTGCGTGTAAAATAAACAATACGATTGTTCTATAAACAAAGGATTGTTGTTTTCTCCCTAGTAGCAACATCACATCTAGTACCTTAGAGATTTCTGTCACTTCCCCAGATTACCAGAGGCATGAACCCACTATCAAGCATAAATACTAACTCTTGGAGTTGCTAGCATCTACTTGGCCAAGATAGCTACTAACAACGGAAAGCATGCAAGATCTCAAATAACAAAGACATTATAGAATCAATAATCAATATGAAATAGCATCTCAATATCCATCGGATCCCCGCAAACACAACATGTATGAATTACAAATAGATGATCTTGATCATGAACGGAGCTCACAAGATCTGAACATGAAAGCACAAAGGAGGATAAACCAGCCATCTAGCTACTACATGGATCCGTAATCCAAGGATGAACTACTCACACATCACACCGGAGGCTTACATGGTGATGAAGAAGGCCTCCAGGGTGAATTCCCCTCTCCGGCAGGGTGCCGAGAAGAGCTTCAGATCCCTCTCGATCTAGGGATGGAGATGACGGCGGCTACAGACTCTTTCGTGGATTTTTGATCGGGTACTTAGGGTTTTCGTCCCGACGACAATATATAGGCGGAAGGAGAGGCCGAGGGGGTGCCGGGAGCGGCCACACCACCCCCTGTCGTGGGCCAGGCCTGACCGCGCGGCCAGGTGGTGTGGTGGCTCCCTGGCCCTTCCCCTTCTCGTATTCTGGCACTTGATCACTTCCGAAAAAATAGGCACTTTGGCTTTTGTTCCGTCCAATTCCGAGAATATTCATTTTCTGACTTTCCTGGAACCAAAAACAGCAGAAAACAGGCAGCTAGCACTGTGGCTCTTGTTAATAGGTTAGTCCAAGAAATCAGATGAAAAGTACTCCAAAGTTGGAACAAAACACAAGAAAGTGGATAAAACCAAGCATGGAACATCAAAAATTATAGATACATTTGCAATGTATCAACATCCCCAAGCATAACTCCTGCTCGTCCTCGAGTAGGTAAGTGATAAAAAGAAAGAATATTTTTTGAGGTGACATGCACCATCAAAGACTTGATCAAAGTATTTGCAAAACATTCAAAGCTGGGATCATAGTACTTCAATCGTAACATGAAAGACATGGTTCTAGCAATAAGCAAAGAAACTATGATGCAACATGAAAAGGCACAAACAAAAGATTCATGAATAACAATGCTTTGCAAGACGTTTGTTTGTTTCACATAAAGAAAACATAGCATAATAGTATTCAGCTTGTCCCTCAATAGAGTAGCAAATATAAATGCATAGGACACCTTCAAAGTTCATAAGAGTGACTAGATACAATAGTTTAAAACAAGCAATATCAAGTTATTCATCAATCAACTAGTCTTGGGACAATGCACATAGAACTAAGAATGGCCACTATGCTCTCAAAGTAGGTGCATAAAGATAGAAGGTGGAGACTCAATATAATGGTGGAAGAAAGGCCTTTTGTAAAAGGAAGTAGGGATTCAAGTCTTATAAAGAGCTTCCAAAAATTATGGTACTTGTAGTTTTCAGCTCTCCTTGCCCCTATCATAAGCATCTTAAAGGTGATTAAGGTTAAAGTGACACAACTAAGAGGATATGCTTGACAAGTTATAAACCAAAATCTCATGCCCCTTACTTACGAAGACCGATCCTCATGCTACTCAACTTCAGTTACGAGTAAGCTCTTGTCATTGTAAGTATATGTGTACCATTAATAACCGCCAACGGGGTACCCCTTGCACATGATACGGGAGCTTTCCCATAATCAAAATGACAAGGCAAGCAGACAATGAGCATCTCAGTGATCTTTTTATTTGCTATTTGCATAGGTTTTATTGAGGATGCTTCATAGAGTGCTCATTATGGTGATGCTGCAAGTTTCCACCATGATTAGGCATGGCTTAGGCTAGCGGCCCAGGAATTTCTCTAACACACATACAAACTCCATGATCTTACAAGTTCCACTTTTATTTCACACCACCGGGATGCGTAAGCAAAAGAACATGATATCAACGGGGTACAAAGTACAAGTGCAATGTTGAAAGCGTTCCCCATGGTACATGGTTCTGCTAATTTCAACTTATAAAGCGCAAGAATATACGCAACAAAGAAGGACCCAATGGTTCAAGTTTATTAGAGGCAAAAAGTAAAGTGTGCCATCAAGTTCGTGAGAGCTTTAATCACTAGTTTTCTCATAACAAGTGGAAGGTAAACAAAAGCATGAATATACTTGGAATAGCATAAGCTAGTAGGTAGGTATGGTGGACTCTTTGGAATAACTTGGTTTAGGGAGTTGGATGCATGAGTGGAACTCATACTTTGTTGTGGAGGCTAGAAAAAGACTGGGAGCGACAAACTAAGAGAGCAATAATGGCCATAATCATGCAGAGCGACAAAACATCATTGATCAAACATAAAGTGATACTACAAGTTGAAAACTAAAGGATCATAAAGGCTATGGTGAGTTTGGATAGTCATAACATGGTGTGAGCATGCGCCAAGTCAACCCAAATAAAGCATCAAAGGAGAATACCACTATACTATGCTTTAATATGCTAAAACAATGGATGATTCATCCAAGGCATATTAAGCAATCTCAATTGTTTATAACAACTCATGCTACAGCAAAGAATACTAAGCATAAAGCCAAAACAATATCAAGCATGGCATGACAAAGCATAGGCCACAGTCAAAAACAAGCTCTTTTTACCACATAAGCATGAACTTTCCAACTCTTTTCCAAACCAAACGAAACTATTTGCAAACCAAATGTATGAAAGACGGGGTCCAACCAATTTATTCAGAAAACTAAGCAAACCAAAGCAAACGAAAAACCAAAATGAAAACGAAAAAGAAGACGCTCCAAAAACAACACAACTGTGCATGAAACAATAAAAATGAAGCGTTTGGAAGAAACCTGGGATTTTTATTGATGAAGAAGGGGATGCCTTGGGCATACCCAAGCTTTGACGCTTGTACTTCTTGGATATTTCTTGGGGTGACACGCGTGGCATCCCCAAGCTTGAGCTTTAGTCCATCCTTCATCTCATTACTCATTCCTTCCATACACCTGAAAATTTTCCTTCATACAAAACTTCACACAATCTCATTAGCAACATTAGTGCACTGAAGATAAATAAGTCTTAAGGTTCAGTTCTAACACCAAATAAACTTCCATTAGAACACTAACTACTGTAGCACTTCCCTCAAAAAGCTCAATTCCCCAAAAGAACTGAAGAAGGAACTAACAAGAAGCAAATGCAGAAAATGGCAGAAATCTGTCAAAACAGACCAGCAGGTAAAGGCGAATTTTCTCGAAGACCTTTTGTTGCTCAAATCAAAAAGTGTTGAACTAATGAAAGTTAGATAAACTTTCCCAATCATTACTTCTCTCTCATTAGAGGTTACTCTTGGCACAAAAAGCAAATAAAAAGGATAAGGAGTAGTTATTATAGAGGTAATAACTTCCAAGACTCATCTAAAACTTTTGGGTTATATCTTAATAAGTACTTTTATTTAACGCCTTTAAGTTAGGCATAAGAAGCAAAGAAAGAATCAAGTGTTCTCAAATGAAGAAGCATTAAAACCAACTTTCTTGCCCTTACCTCTCTTACTTTTATTCTTAACCTTGGGGAAAATATGATTGTTTGGTGGAGAAGAAAGGTGCATGGTCCCCTTTCCGACATCTATTATTGCTCCAAGGAGTTCTAATAGGGACCTTCCAAGTGTAATTTGTCCTTTTCCTGCACATTCAATAACAAGATAATCAATAGAAATCGTTTTCCCAAGGATCTTTGTAAACACTCCTTCAGCTATTCCAAGAGGTAATATGGTAGTGTCATTAGTAAGAGATATTTCTTTTCCTCCTTCAATGAGCCCCCAAGTATTCAGAGATTTATAAATATCTTTGGGCATAAGGCAAAATTCAGACATGATATCACAGCGAGCTTGAAAAGTTTCAGTGTTCATCTCAATCTTTACTGTAGGGAACCACTTTGATGGTTCAGAGTTTTTTGGAACATAATCATGATGCTCCCTAAGCGTATTACAGCAACACTCTAATCTAGTAATGCTAGCCTCAAGAGTGTCCAACCTAGCAAATATTTTTGCGAAAGAAGTATCAGTTTGGCTAGGCAAGTTGTAAGTGAGGATCAATTTCTTTATAGCACTAATAGCATCATCCTCATTACAATGGAGGAAATCTCCTCTCACAACAGCATCTAAAGCATATCTATAGAAAAGAGCAATTCCAAGGTAAAAACTGCTAAGGAACAAGCTTTGAGTCATTCTAGGCTCAGTTTTTTCATGTAGATCGGAGATTCTAGACCAAGCTTCCTTAAAACTTTCCTCAATTCCTTGTTTAAAAGTGAAAATCATATCCTCGGGTGACATAGTGATTGGAGCAAGGCTAGACATAGTGACAACTTAGGATAGGAACTAATTTTTTTGTGTTTTTCAAAATAAGAAAGCAAACTTGTAAAACTAATTTTTTTGTGTTTTTGAAGAACAAAACAAGCAAACTAAGCAAAAATAAAACTAAGCAAAACAAACACAACAAAGTAAAGAGATTGGTTATGAGGGACTCCCCTTGTGAAGATGTCCTTGACTCCCCGGCAACGGTGCCAGAAAAGATCTTGATACGCTCGACTTTCGACGTAGAGCTCGTTGGGAACCCCAAGAGGAAGGTAGGATGAGCACAGCAGTAAGTTTTCCCTCAGTTATGAAACCAAGGTTTAATCAAACCAGTAGGAGCAAGGAAACACCCCAAAGGTGTTACTAGCTGAGCTTTGGCAGGGCGCACTACCGGTGCTAGTAGCAACATGGAGACCTGCAGAACACAACCACAAAACTTTGTCCCCAACTTGCGATGAGGTTGTCAATCCCACCGTGTTTTGCGGAAAACAAAAGATTAAACGTATCGAATGGAAAGTAGTAAAAGTTTGCAGAAAGTAAACACAAAGCAGTAAAAGATTGTAGATTGTATGTAAAGACAAAGGACCGAGATCCATAGTTCACTAGAGGTGGCTCTTCTTAGATAGATAACATGCTGGGTGAAAAAATTACAGCGGGGCAATTGACAAACACTGAGAAAGCAATACATGCATATACTAATCATCTTGACTCCTCTGAGACTTGATTGGGCATTAACAACATAATACATAGACCGCCATCCAACTGCATCTATGACTAATAATCCACCTTCAGGTTATCATCCGAACCCCCTCTAGTATTAAGTTGCAAGCAACATATTATTGCTTTACGAACTACGTGTAAAGTAAACAATACGATTGTTCTATGAACACAGGATTGTTGTTTTCTCCCTAGTAGCAACAGCACATCTAGTACCTTAGAGATTTCTATCACTTCCCCAGATTACCAGAGGCATGAACCCACTATCGAGCATAAATACTAACTCTTGGAGTTGCTAGCATCTACTTGGCCAAGATAGCTACTAACAACGGAAAGCATGCAAGATCACAAATATCAAAGACATGATAGAATCAATAATCAATCTGAAATAGCATCTCAATATCCATCGGATCCCCGCAAACACAACATGTATGGATTACAAATAGATGATCTTGATCATGAACGGAGCTCACAAGATCTAAACATGAAAGCACAAAGGAGGAGAACCATCCATCTAGCTACTACATGGATCCGTAGTCCAAGGATGACCTACTCACGCATCACACCGGAGGCTTGCATGGTGATGAAGAAGGCATCCGGGGTGAATTCCCCTCTCCGACAGGGTGCCAGGAAGAGCTTCAGATCCCTCCCAATCTAGGGATGGAGATGACAGCGGCTACAGACTCTTTCGTGGATTTTTGATCGGGTTCTTAGGGTTTTCGTCTCGAGGGCAATATATAGGCGGAAGGAGAGGCCGAGGGGGTGCCGGGAGCGACCGCACCACCCCCTGGCGCGGGCCAGGCCTGGTCGCGCGGCCAGGTGGTGTGGTGGCTCCCTGGACCATCTCTGTCTCGTATTCTGGCACTTGACCACTTCCGGAAAAATAGGCACTTTGACTTTTGTCCCGTCCAATTCTGAGAATATTCATTTTTTGACTTTCCTGGAACCAAAAACAGCAGAAAACAGGCAGCTGGCACTGTGGCTCTTGTTAATAGGTTAGTCCAAGAAATCATATGAAAAGTACTCCAAAGTTGGAACAAAACACAAGAAAGTGGATAAAACCAAGCAAGGAACATCAAAAATTATAGATACATTTGCAATGTATCAATCCTCGAAACGGATGTTGATGAGGACTATCTACATCTCATCATGTAGTCCGTTCAGGAATCTCTCCTTCTTGTTGGCCTCCGTGTTGATCTCATCAGGTGCATATCTGGCAAGTGACAGGAATTTGTCACGGTACTCCATCATAGTCATTCTCCCTTGCTTCAATTCGCGGAATTCATCTCTCATTCTGTTGACTAGACCTTGCGGCACGTGTGTGCGGCTGAACTTGACTTTGAATGCTTCCCATGTCATAATTTGACCATGGTTCATTAGGCGGATACTATTCCACCAAGCTCTTGCATCTCCTGCCACATAGTGGGTGGCGAAGAGAACTTTCTCATTTTCATCAACTCTTGCAACTTCTAAGTTATTTTCCATGGTCTGTAACCAGTCATCAGCATCTAATGGGTTTTCTGACATGCTAAAGATTGGGGGATTGGTATTCTGGAAGTTCTTCAGCTTGGATCCTTGATGATCCTGATTTCCATGCCCTTGGTTGTTGAGAGCCATCTAGGCGATCCGCTGCAGTGTTGCTAAGTTGGCTTGGCGTTCTGCCCTGCTTGCTTCATGGTCTGCGATGAGATTCTGCAAGATCTGCAGCATTGGGTCTTGCGACGAGCTGCTTCCTCCTTGGTTTCCACGAGTCATCTCAAGATTGAGATGGATATTGGGGTAAGAGGGAAATTCTAAGGTTCATGGTTTTGGGGTTTCAAAGCTAAAACTTTGAGTTAGACTCAGGTTTTTCCACTAACTTCATTTCATTCATGCAAACAAGCACACGGTACAACACACACCACAACAAACAAAGGAAAACAGATGGTTTGAAGAACCATTCTGCAAACTACGATACATTGGGACCGGTACATCTCATGCTACGACAGTGCCCTAGTGAATATACTCATCGTCGATGAAGTCGGAGTCCTCATCGTCAGTGTAGAAGTCCACGACATCCTCCGCCAGAAAGTCATCATCATTGCTGAGGTAAGAATCCATGTCTCCTTGGATGTCTTCACCCTCATCTTCTTCTTATTTTGTTGCAAGCTGGGCTGCCTGCTCCTTGACTGTATTCTCGAGGTCAGCCACCTTCTTGTGAAGACGAGCGATGGTGCGATCCTTCTTTGCATGCTGGCGGCGAAGAGACTGACGATCCTGGACAAGCAGTGCGAAAGTCTGGGTCTTCTGGTCGGCAATGGCACGGTTCTGGTTGGCTAACTCTCTGGCATTGTCCAGTTCCTTCTGACGGTCATACAACAGGAAGTCAAGGTTCTCCACTTGGTGCTTCAGGGCTGAGTGACTTGGCATCTCCATCGGCATTCCCATGAAGTCACGTCTTGCATAGTGGGCAAAACGGATTCCTTGGATTTGGTTGACACTGAGGGCACATAGACGTGCGAGAGCTTCATGCATTGCCCTGGCTAATCCATCTAGCGAGTTGTTCTCTCTCACGGAGAACTGAATTCTCCCAAAAGTTGGTGCTTCGATGCTTCCTCTAAGATCCACGGTGACTAGCCACTGTAAGTCTCCTCCTGGGGGTCCTGGAAGTTGAGCTCCAAGAAACTCCGGATGTGGGCGTCCTAGTAACTCCGACAGTGAATCCAGATCCCTCTCGAAGATCAGCTGACCTCCGTTTCCCAACTGGTAGAATTTGCTGAACTGAGACTCCATCTACAAGAATTTAGGATGAGGAAGTTAGTGAAGTGATAAAATGTGTCAAATTTTAAGTAGTAAGGTAAGAATTTTGGGGAACATGAATTTTTGAGAAAGAATGAATCCACAAGGATAAGAGAGGAGATAGTTTTTCATAAATACTCACTTTGGTTTTGAAACTAAGTTTTTGTTTAGACGTCCATTTTAACTAGGGTCTCCTATGGTCAGGATGGCTCTATACCAACTTGTCAACACCCGGATTTTTAATCCTAGATGCCCGTTATGCCATACCTCGCAATCCCAGGATTACCATTTTTGTGAGACATAACGGATTTGATATCACAGTACATCATCCATTACAAACCATACATAAGGTCTTACACAAATAAGGATCTCATGATCCAGTCTTAATACAACAAGCAGTGGAAATAAAAGATAAGCGTAGCGGTGGGGTCCATCTTTAGGGGCACATGCAATGCTGACGAAGGCAGATAGTCCTAGTTATCATAGTCATCCTGTTGGCCATCATCTTGATAGTCTCCTTCATAGTCTGGCCATGAGAATAGCCAGGGACAAAAGCCATGAATACTCTTTAAGTACTCGCAAACTACCTCTAACAAGTAATATAATTCTAGGTTAAAGTGCTAGATCTAAGTTTAACTATAAAGTTAAGTTTGAAACCTAAGCTGAGTTCTGAAGCAAAGAAATATAAAATAAAGTTCTAGAATCACCTAAGTTGGGAAGCTATTATCATAAACACAACCCTGTTGTGGTCAAGTCAAGACTCATCATTCATTTCATAAGTCATTTTGAAAACATATACAACGAAACAGTATGGCCATTCCAACTGTCCATAACCGTGGACACGGCTATTCAAATAGTTTGACACTCTGCAGAGGTGGTACACTTTCTCCACAAGATTCGATACATCTATCAGGGATAACCCTGAATAATCAAACTTAGTATGCAGATAATCAAACATAACCTTCCCTTTACACACCCTAGTATAAGCACCTCTCCTATGAGCATGGCCTCGCAACCATGACCATCAGTCATCTTGGGCACTGCATAGGTGGAAAACATTGAGAGGTAGCCTCAGCTCAAACCTCTCCTGCGAGGGAACTAATACTAATGCATATAAATTTCCAGCTAAGCCTTACCCAATTCAGGTAGTGTGGTTGTACGGTAAATTTGGAATGGTATCGCATCCGAATCCAACCATTAGTTTTGTAAAAGGGTAAAGGCTCATGCCTCAACATTTTCAACATCATAAACCATTTGTGTTTCACAACATATGTCAAAACATCTCAATAGAATGACTCATCATTCCACGGTTTTCATAATTCATTTTCACCAAGTGTTCCCATCTAAAGTGACTCAAGATTTTGATCTACTCTAAACTACCAAGTTAAGAGTGTTCACTAAGGTGGAGAAGATGGATTCAATCTCATGCCATAGAATGACATCTAAAGGGTTCTAAATAGGTCAAGTTTTATACTCTTTATGCTACCTTCAAAACAAGTAAAGAACTTTGGGTAAAGTAAAGGAAGTAAAGCTTGTAAATAAGACTTGGGATACTAAGAGTCAAAGTAGTGTGACCAAGGCATGCCTAAGACATCTTGGCTACACCCTCTAGTTTAATCCTAGCTTGCTAAGCATTATACTTGCAAGTGTTAGCTTGCATTGTTAATGGTGGCTTGCCTTGTGAAGTGAATTGGTTGAAGTTTTCTTCTTCTTCTTCTTGGTAGAACTCCTCCTCCTCGAAATCTTGGTCGGTACTATCGTCTATAAATACATACGGAGTACACAATCACCAAACAATACTTAACTAGTCTAATTAGCATTCTAAGACACACCTTTGATGATCTATTATCATCTCAAGCATTACAAGTTCAATTTAGATAGTTTCATTCTTTTTAAATTAGAAAAGTAATTTCTACTCATTGAAAAGTTAACTAAGATTTAATATTCACCACTTAAAATATGGGATCATGTGGACACATGTCATCACCACATATTGTAACATCTGAGAATGTGATTTAAGGGTTGGATCAATATTACTTTGGTTTAAGTTTATCATTTAATGATTTAAAGTGACTAGAAATGCCTATATAGCATTATTTTGGTACTAGTACAAAGTCACTGCATGTAAACCTTACTATTATTACATATTCAGATATATATGGTGAAATGTGATTTTTCAGAGTTGGAATCAACTCAAAACCTATCTTGGTTGATTTTATAAAAATGTTGCAAGGTGCAAATGCTTCTATTTTGTTATTTTTACTAGGAGAGCTCTATAACTCTAATTTAATTAAATCCAACGGTCTTGGATAGATCTTTTCAATACCTTTCAGGCAAAATTAGTTTCATGCAATTTGGATTTGTAAATCTCTCTGAATTAATTTTTAAACTCAGAGACAGAACTAAGTTTAAACTAAAAAGGAAAATCCTAATTCAAACTAACTGGGTCGCGCGGGAAACTCTAACGGGCCAGCCCAGTGTCACTCCGCGGCGCGGGGCTCAACTGACAGGGGGGTCCACAAGTCAGCGGCTTATAACGCGCGAAGCGGTACGAGGCGATGTGGGCCGTTAGATTAGAACTAAGATCTACGGCTGGGGATCGTCATCGACGACGAACAGGTTGCCCACGAGCTCGAGCCCTAGCGGCTCGGTGGGGGTGCATAGGGGGCGTACTAGGGCTCCAGCGACGACGGCGAGGCGAGCGAATGAACTAGTGGTCGACGGTGAGCTCAGGGACGGTCGAGGCATCTCCGGGGGTGGTCACAATCAGCGGCGCCCTTCTCCTCCAGAGGCGGCCTGCTCCGGTGCAATTCCGGCGAGCTGCTGCTCCCCTTGCTCCGGCTAGTGGTGTGGGACGGTCAGTGAGGTGAGGGGAGTGGAGTGGTGTGCTTCAAATAGATGGGGGTGCCCTCCTTTTATAGGCTCGACGGTGAGACCGAGAGGGATGGGCCAACGATGGTGGTGACATGGCTACAAGAGGCTAGAGGCATGGGTGAGGGTGGCGATCGACGGGCGGTCTCCTGGTGGTGCTCTAGGAACTCAATGCGGGCATAGGGGCGGTGGTATGCGGTCGGGGTGAGCTGGCGCTCTGAGCGGCAAAGGCGGCGGTGTCCACGGCGAGTGGTGGCTGTGGTGCGTTGGGCGGCGAACGGGCGTGTCCGTCGTGTTCCCTGGGTCGTGGCGGAGCGGTAGGCGCAGGCTGCGGTCGAGCGGCGACTTGTGCACGCGTGCCGGGTGCGGCGCTCTGGCGCGTGCTCGGCATGGCTCGGTGGCACTGGGCGCGTGGTTTCCTCGGTGGTCCACGGCTGCGCTTGGCTCGGGGAGGGGACATAGGGTGGCAGTAAGGTCCTGGCTACCTCCTAGACATGGCGAGAGAGGGGGAGGTGGTCTGCTGCAGTGGGGCAAGGTGTGGCCGGCGAGTTGGTGCTCGGCATGGCCTTGCACTGCCACTAGGGACAAGGGGGTGAGGTGCTAATGGCATGGTTAGACCCTGGAGGGACAAAGGGATTAAATGGAGATCAAATGGGGGCAAAACCCTATTCAAAACAGTGAGCTAGGATTCGGGTGTAAATCATGCATGCCAAATGTTTGATGAAATGGCCGCATGAAATAAACTTTTGAATTTTGAAAAGATTTTTGGTGGGTTTGCTAGGCATAAGTTTGAGACTCGGTGGGTGCTTGGGTTTTGAAAATTGAGCTTGTTTGAGTGGTTTTTGAAATAGTGGGATCTTCCCATATGAATTAGATTCAATTTTAAACTGTCGTTTAAGATTAGCAATTGAATGTTTTTAGCAGATCACAAAGTGGGCCCTGGTACCTCATTATGTGTACTATCAAGGGGTATAAAGATCCACACATGTTTCTGTTAAGTTTTGAGTACTAGGAATAGCCAAAGTAGGCATGATAGTTAATTTGACCAAAATGACCATTCACCTCAATTATTCATTTTGAGTTGTTCTTCTTTGGGAAAAGTTTGGGAATGATTTAGATGATGTTTAATTCACCTAAGAAAATTTTTACAAGCAAGGAATCACAGAACCATGGCAATTCAAATCAATTCCTAAATTAAATGCACATACACATGAATGCTTTCATTTTTAATTTGGAAAAGTTTTTGGTAACCCTAATTTTGATGAGTTGGATCTTGATAAGCTTGGATTAAAGTTTTGGGATGTTACATTAGTGTTAGATGACAATACTAGGATTTGCAGGAGAGGATCACAAGACCACCAACAAAAAAATGAAAGAGACCCCCCTCGATGTATGCATATTAAAATTTTGCATTTGAATACAAATGCACACAGATAGGTGCGAGTCTATTCCATTGAAATATAAACAGTATAATCATACCACCGATATAGGGAGAGGTGTCCTTGAAATATAGCCACAATTATCAAAGTGATAACCAATATAAGCGCCTTTCTCGAGATAGATACCCAGCATAATATGATAAGAATAGATGAATCCATAGGCATAATCCAGAAGAACATCGACACAGAGTCTCATACAAACCAAAACCACAAATTA